>CAXARG010000215.1:0-462461 GCA_963971235.1 Cryptus armator | reverse complement strand
ATGGATGGCAATGGAATGGCATGGAATGGCATGGAATGGCATGGAATGGCATGGAATGGCATGGAATGGCATGGAATGGCATGGAATGGCATGGAATGGCATGGAATGGCATGGAATGGCATGGAATGGCATGGAATGGCATGGAATGGCATGGAATGGCATGGAATGGCATGAAATGGCATGGAATTGCATGGAATGGCATGGAATGGCATGGAATGGCATGGAATGGCATGGAATGGCATGGCACCGGCATGGAATGGCATGGCACCGGCATGGCACCGGCATGGCACCGGCATGGCACCGGCATGGCACCGGCATGGCACCGGCATGGCACCGGCATGGCACCGGCATGGCACCGGCATGGCACCGGCATGGCACCGGCATGGCACGGCATGGCACCGGCATGGCACGGCATGGCACCGGCATGGCACGGCATGGCACCGGCATGGCACGGCATGGCACCGGCATGGCACGGCATGGCACCGGCATGGCACGGCATGGCACCGGCATGGCACGGCATGGCACCGGCATGGCACCGGCATGGCACGGCATGGCACCGGCATGGCACGGCATGGCACCGGCATGGCACCGGCATGGCACGGCATGGCACCGGCATGGCACGGCATGGCACCGGCATGGCACGGCATGGCACCGGCATGGCACGGCATGGCACCGGCATGGCACGGCATGGCACCGGCATGGCACGGCATGGCACCGGCATGGCACGGCATGGCACCGGCATGGCACGGCATGGCACCGGCATGGCACGGCATGGCACGGCATGGCACGGCATGGCACGGCATTGAATGGCATGGAATGGCATGGAATGGCATGGCACCGCATGGCACGGCATGGCACGGCATGGCACGGCATTGAATGGCATGGAATGGCATGGAATGGCATGGAATGGCATGGAATGGCATGGAATGGCATGGAATGGCATGGAATGGCATGGAATGGCATGGAATGGCATGGAATGGCATGGAATTGCATGGAATGGCATGGAATGGCATGGAATGGCATGGAATGGCATGGAATGGCATGGCACCGGCATGGCACCGGCATGGCACCGGCATGGCACCGGCATGGCACCGGCATGGCACCGGCATGGCACCGGCATGGCACCGGCATGGCACCGGCATGGCACCGGCATGGCACCGGCATGGCACGGCATGGCACCGGCATGGCACGGCATGGCACCGGCATGGCACGGCATGGCACCGGCATGGCACGGCATGGCACCGGCATGGCACGGCATGGCACCGGCATGGCACGGCATGGCACCGGCATGGCACGGCATGGCACCGGCATGGCACGGCATGGCACCGGCATGGCACGGCATGGCACCGGCATGGCACCGGCATGGCACGGCATGGCACCGGCATGGCACGGCATGGCACCGGCATGGCACGGCATGGCACCGGCATGGCACGGCATGGCACGGCATGGCACGGCATGGAATGGCATTGAATGGCATTGAATGGCATGGAATGGCATGGAATGGCATGGAACGGCATGGCACCGCATGGCACGGCATGGCACGGCATGGCACGGCATGGCACGGCATGGAATGGCATTGAATGGCATTGAATGGCATGGAATGGCATGGAATGGCATGGAATGGCATGGCACCGCATGGCACGGCATGGCACGGCATGGCACGGCATGGCACGGCATGGCACCGGCATGGCACGGCATGGCACCGACATGGCACGGCATGGCACCGGCATGGCACGGCATGGCACCGGCATGGCACGGCATGGCTCCGGCATGGCACGGCATGGCACCGGCATGGCACGGCATGGCACGGCATGGCACGGCATGGAATGGCATTGAATGGCATTGAATGGCATGGAATGGCATGGAATGGCATGGAATGGCATGGAATGGCATGGCACCGCATGGCACGGCATGGCACGGCATGGCACGGCATGGCACGGCATGGAATGGCATTGAATGGCATTGAATGGCATGGAATGGCATGGAATGGCATGGCACCGCATGGCACGGCATGGCACGGCATGGCACGGCATGGCACGGCATGGCACGGCATTGAATGGCATGGAATGGCATGGAATGGCATGGAATGGCATGGAATGGCATGGAATGGCATGGAATGGCATGGAATGGCATGGAATGGCATGGAATGGCATGGAATGGCATGGCACCGGCATGGAATGGCATGGCACCGGCATGGCACCGGCATGGCACCGGCATGGCACCGGCATGGCACGGCATGGCACCGGCATGGCACGGCATGGCACCGGCATGGCACGGCATGGCACCGGCATGGCACTGCATGGCACCGGCATGGCACGGCATGGCACCGGCATGGCACGGCATGGCACCGGCATGGCACGGCATGGCACCGGCATGGCACGGCATGGCACCGGCATGGCACGGCATGGCACCGGCATGGCACGGCATGGCACCGGCATGGCACGGCATGGCACCGGCATGGCACGGCATGGCACCGGCATGGCACGGCATGGCACGGCATGGCACCGGCATGGCACGGCATGGCACCGGCATGGCACGGCATGGCACCGGCATGTCACCGGCATGGCACCGGCATGGCACGGCATTGAATGGCATGGAATGGCATTGAACGGCATGGAATGGCATGGAACGGCATGGAATGGCATGGAACGGCATGGAATGGCATTGAATGGCATGGAATGGCATGGAATGGCATGGAACGGCATGGAATGGCATGGAACGGCATGGAACGGCATGGCACGGCATGGCACGGCATGGCACGGCATGGCACCGGCATGGCACGGCATGGCACCGGCATGGCACGGCATGGCACGGCATGGCACGGCATGGCACGGCATGGCACGGCATGGAATGGCATTGAATGGCATTGAATGGCATGGAATGGCATGGAATGGCATGGAATGGCATGGCACGGCATGGCACGGCATTGAATGGCATGGAATGGCATGGAATGGCATGGAATGGCATGGAATGGCATGGAATGGCATGGAATGGCATGGAATGGCATGGAATGGCATGGAATGGCATGGAATGGCATGGAATGGCATGGAATGGCATGGAATGGCATGGAATGGCATGGAATGGCATGGAATGGCATGGAATGGCATGGAATGGCATGGCACCGGCATGGAATGGCATGGAATGGCATGGAATGGCATGGCACCGGCATGGCACCGGCATGGCACCGGCATGGCACGGCATGGCACGGCATGGCACGGAATGGCATGGAATGGCATGGAATGGCATGGAATGGCATGGAATGGCATGGAATGGCATGGAATGGCATGGAATGGCATGGAATGGCATGGAATGGCATGGAATGGCATGGCACCGGCATGGCACCGGCATGGCACGGCATGGCACGGCATGGCACGGCATGGCACCGGCATGGCACGGCATGGCACCGGCATGGCACGGCATGGCACGGCATGGCACGGCATGGCACGGCATGGCACGGCATGGCACGGCATGGAATGGCATTGAATGGCATTGAATGGCATGGAATGGCATTGAATGGCATGGAATGGCATGGAATGGCATGGCACGGCATGGCACGGCATTGAATGGCATGGAATGGCATGGAATGGCATGGAATGGCATGGAATGGCATGGAATGGCATGGAATGGCATGGAATGGCATGGAATGGCATGGAATGGCATGGAATGGCATGGAATGGCATGGAATGGCATGGAATGGCATGGAATGGCATGGAATGGCATGGAATGGCATGGAATGGCATGGAATGGCATGGAATGGCATGGAATGGCATGGAATGGCATGGAATGGCATGGAATGGCATGGAATGGCATGGAATGGCATGGAATGGCATGGAATGGCATGGAATGGCATGGAATGGCATGGAATGGCATGGAATGGCATGGAATGGCATGGAATGGCATGGAATGGCATGGAATGGCATGAAATGGCATGGAATTGCATGGAATGGCATGGAATGGCATGGAATGGCATGGAATGGCATGGAATGGCATGGCACCGGCATGGAATGGCATGGCACCGGCATGGCACCGGCATGGCACCGGCATGGCACCGGCATGGCACCGGCATGGCACCGGCATGGCACCGGCATGGCACCGGCATGGCACGGCATGGCACCGGCATGGCACGGCATGGCACCGGCATGGCACGGCATGGCACCGGCATGGCACGGCATGGCACCGGCATGGCACGGCATGGCACCGGCATGGCACGGCATGGCACCGGCATGGCACGGCATGGCACCGGCATGGCACCGGCATGGCACGGCATGGCACCGGCATGGCACGGCATGGCACCGGCATGGCACCGGCATGGCACGGCATGGCACCGGCATGGCACGGCATGGCACCGGCATGGCACGGCATGGCACCGGCATGGCACGGCATGGCACCGGCATGGCACGGCATGGCACCGGCATGGCACGGCATGGCACCGGCATGGCACGGCATGGCACCGGCATGGCACGGCATGGCACCGGCATGGCACGGCATGGCACCGGCATGGCACGGCATGGCACCGGCATGGCACGGCATGGCACGGCATGGCACGGCATGGCACGGCATTGAATGGCATGGAATGGCATGGAATGGCATGGCACCGCATGGCACGGCATGGCACGGCATGGCACGGCATTGAATGGCATGGAATGGCATGGAATGGCATGGAATGGCATGGAATGGCATGGAATGGCATGGAATGGCATGGAATGGCATGGAATGGCATGGAATGGCATGGAATTGCATGGAATGGCATGGAATGGCATGGAATGGCATGGAATGGCATGGAATGGCATGGCACCGGCATGGCACCGGCATGGCACCGGCATGGCACCGGCATGGCACCGGCATGGCACCGGCATGGCACCGGCATGGCACCGGCATGGCACCGGCATGGCACGGCATGGCACCGGCATGGCACGGCATGGCACCGGCATGGCACGGCATGGCACCGGCATGGCACGGCATGGCACCGGCATGGCACGGCATGGCACCGGCATGGCACGGCATGGCACCGGCATGGCACGGCATGGCACCGGCATGGCACGGCATGGCACCGGCATGGCACGGCATGGCACCGGCATGGCACCGGCATGGCACGGCATGGCACCGGCATGGCACGGCATGGCACCGGCATGGCACGGCATGGCACCGGCATGGCACGGCATGGCACGGCATGGCACGGCATGGAATGGCATTGAATGGCATTGAATGGCATGGAATGGCATGGAATGGCATGGAACGGCATGGCACCGCATGGCACGGCATGGCACGGCATGGCACGGCATGGCACGGCATGGAATGGCATTGAATGGCATTGAATGGCATGGAATGGCATGGAATGGCATGGAATGGCATGGCACCGCATGGCACGGCATGGCACGGCATGGCACGGCATGGCACGGCATGGCACCGGCATGGCACGGCATGGCACCGACATGGCACGGCATGGCACCGGCATGGCACGGCATGGCACCGGCATGGCACGGCATGGCTCCGGCATGGCACGGCATGGCACCGGCATGGCACGGCATGGCACGGCATGGCACGGCATGGAATGGCATTGAATGGCATTGAATGGCATGGAATGGCATGGAATGGCATGGAATGGCATGGAATGGCATGGCACCGCATGGCACGGCATGGCACGGCATGGCACGGCATGGCACGGCATGGAATGGCATTGAATGGCATTGAATGGCATGGAATGGCATGGAATGGCATGGCACCGCATGGCACGGCATGGCACGGCATGGCACGGCATGGCACGGCATGGCACGGCATTGAATGGCATGGAATGGCATGGAATGGCATGGAATGGCATGGAATGGCATGGAATGGCATGGAATGGCATGGAATGGCATGGAATGGCATGGAATGGCATGGAATGGCATGGAATGGCATGGAATGGCATGGAATGGCATGGAATGGCATGGAATGGCATGGAATGGCATGGAATGGCATGGAATGGCATGGAATGGCATGGAATGGCATGGAATGGCATGGAATGGCATGGAATGGCATGGAATGGCATGGAATGGCATGGAATGGCATGGAATGGCATGGAATGGCATGGAATGGCATGGAATGGCATGGAATGGCATGGAATGGCATGGAATGGCATGGAATGGCATGGAATGGCATGGAATGGCATGGAATGGCATGGAATGGCATGGAATGGCATGGAATGGCATGGAATGGCATGGAATGGCATGGAATGGCATGGAATGGCATGGAATGGCATGGAATGGCATGGAATGGCATGGCACCGGCATGGCACCGGCATGGCACCGGCATGGCACCGGCATGGCACCGGCATGGCACCGGCATGGCACGGCATGGCACCGGCATGGCACCGGCATGGCACCGGCATGGCACCGGCATGGCACGGCATGGCACCGGCATGGCACGGCATGGCACCGGCATGGCACGGCATGGCATGGAATGGCATGGCACGGCATGGCACCGGCATGGCACGGCATGGCACCGGCATGGCACGGCATGGAACCGGCATGGCACCGGCATGGCACCGGCATGGCACCGGCATGGCACCGGCATGGCACCGGCATGGCACCGGCATGGCACCGGCATGGCACCGGCATGGCACGGCATGGCACCGGCATGGCACGGCATGGCACCGGCATGGCACGGCATGGCACCGGCATGGCACGGCATGGCACCGGCATGGCACGGCATGGCACCGGCATGGCACGGCATGGCACCGGCATGGCACGGCATGGCACCGGCATGGCACCGGCATGGCACGGCATGGCACCGGCATGGCACGGCATGGCACCGGCATGGCACCGGCATGGCACGGCATGGCACCGGCATGGCACGGCATGGCACCGGCATGGCACGGCATGGCACCGGCATGGCACGGCATGGCACCGGCATGGCACGGCATGGCACCGGCATGGCACGGCATGGCACCGGCATGGCACGGCATGGCACCGGCATGGCACGGCATGGCACCGGCATGGCACGGCATGGCACCGGCATGGCACGGCATGGCACGGCATGGCACGGCATGGCACGGCATTGAATGGCATGGAATGGCATGGAATGGCATGGCACCGCATGGCACGGCATGGCACGGCATGGCACGGCATTGAATGGCATGGAATGGCATGGAATGGCATGGAATGGCATGGAATGGCATGGAATGGCATGGAATGGCATGGAATGGCATGGAATGGCATGGAATGGCATGGAATGGCATGGAATTGCATGGAATGGCATGGAATGGCATGGAATGGCATGGAATGGCATGGAATGGCATGGCACCGGCATGGCACCGGCATGGCACCGGCATGGCACCGGCATGGCACCGGCATGGCACCGGCATGGCACCGGCATGGCACCGGCATGGCACCGGCATGGCACGGCATGGCACCGGCATGGCACGGCATGGCACCGGCATGGCACGGCATGGCACCGGCATGGCACGGCATGGCACCGGCATGGCACGGCATGGCACCGGCATGGCACGGCATGGCACCGGCATGGCACGGCATGGCACCGGCATGGCACGGCATGGCACCGGCATGGCACGGCATGGCACCGGCATGGCACCGGCATGGCACGGCATGGCACCGGCATGGCACGGCATGGCACCGGCATGGCACGGCATGGCACCGGCATGGCACGGCATGGCACGGCATGGCACGGCATGGAATGGCATTGAATGGCATTGAATGGCATGGAATGGCATGGAATGGCATGGAACGGCATGGCACCGCATGGCACGGCATGGCACGGCATGGCACGGCATGGCACGGCATGGAATGGCATTGAATGGCATTGAATGGCATGGAATGGCATGGAATGGCATGGAATGGCATGGCACCGCATGGCACGGCATGGCACGGCATGGCACGGCATGGCACGGCATGGCACCGGCATGGCACGGCATGGCACCGACATGGCACGGCATGGCACCGGCATGGCACGGCATGGCACCGGCATGGCACGGCATGGCTCCGGCATGGCACGGCATGGCACCGGCATGGCACGGCATGGCACGGCATGGCACGGCATGGAATGGCATTGAATGGCATTGAATGGCATGGAATGGCATGGAATGGCATGGAATGGCATGGAATGGCATGGCACCGCATGGCACGGCATGGCACGGCATGGCACGGCATGGCACGGCATGGAATGGCATTGAATGGCATTGAATGGCATGGAATGGCATGGAATGGCATGGCACCGCATGGCACGGCATGGCACGGCATGGCACGGCATGGCACGGCATGGCACGGCATTGAATGGCATGGAATGGCATGGAATGGCATGGAATGGCATGGAATGGCATGGAATGGCATGGAATGGCATGGAATGGCATGGAATGGCATGGAATGGCATGGAATGGCATGGAATGGCATGGAATGGCATGGAATGGCATGGAATGGCATGGAATGGCATGGAATGGCATGGAATGGCATGGAATGGCATGGAATGGCATGGAATGGCATGGAATGGCATGGAATGGCATGGAATGGCATGGAATGGCATGGAATGGCATGGAATGGCATGGAATGGCATGGAATGGCATGGAATGGCATGGAATGGCATGGAATGGCATGGAATGGCATGGAATGGCATGGAATGGCATGGAATGGCATGGAATGGCATGGAATGGCATGGAATGGCATGGAATGGCATGGAATGGCATGGAATGGCATGGAATGGCATGGAATGGCATGGCACCGGCATGGCACCGGCATGGCACCGGCATGGCACCGGCATGGCACCGGCATGGCACCGGCATGGCACGGCATGGCACCGGCATGGCACCGGCATGGCACCGGCATGGCACCGGCATGGCACGGCATGGCACCGGCATGGCACGGCATGGCACCGGCATGGCACGGCATGGCATGGAATGGCATGGCACGGCATGGCACCGGCATGGCACGGCATGGCACCGGCATGGCACGGCATGGCACCGGCATGGCACGGCATGGCACCGGCATGGCACGGCATGGCACCGGCATGGCACGGCATGGCACGGCATGGCACCGGCATGGCACGGCATGGCACCGGCATGGCACGGCATGGCACCGGCATGGCACGGCATGGCACCGGCATGGCACGGCATGGCACCGGCATGGCACGGCATGGCACCGGCATGGCACGGCATGGCACCGGCATGGCACGGCATGGCACCGGCATGGCACTGCATGGCACCGGCATGGCACGGCATGGCACTGGCATGGCACGGCATGGCACCGGCATGGCACGGCATGGCACCGGCATGGCACGGCATGGCACCGGCATGGCACGGCATGGCACCGGCATGGCACGGCATGGCACCGGCATGGCACGGCATGGCACCGGCATGGCACGGCATGGCACCGGCATGGCACGGCATGGCACGGCATGGCACCGGCATGGCACGGCATGGCACCGGCATGGCACGGCATGGCACCGGCATGTCACCGGCATGGCACCGGCATGGCACGGCATTGAATGGCATGGAATGGCATTGAACGGCATGGAATGGCATGGAACGGCATGGAATGGCATGGAACGGCATGGAATGGCATTGAATGGCATGGAATGGCATGGAATGGCATGGAACGGCATGGAATGGCATGGAACGGCATGGAACGGCATGGCACGGCATGGCACGGCATGGCACGGCATGGCACCGGCATGGCACGGCATGGCACCGGCATGGCACGGCATGGCACGGCATGGCACGGCATGGCACGGCATGGCACGGCATGGAATGGCATTGAATGGCATTGAATGGCATGGAATGGCATGGAATGGCATGGAATGGCATGGCACGGCATGGCACGGCATTGAATGGCATGGAATGGCATGGAATGGCATGGAATGGCATGGAATGGCATGGAATGGCATGGAATGGCATGGAATGGCATGGAATGGCATGGAATGGCATGGAATGGCATGGAATGGCATGGAATGGCATGGAATGGCATGGAATGGCATGGAATGGCATGGAATGGCATGGAATGGCATGGAATGGCATGGAATGGCATGGAATGGCATGGAATGGCATGGAATGGCATGGAATGGCATGGAATGGCATGGAATGGCATGGAATGGCATGGAATGGCATGGAATTGCATGGAATGGCATGGAATGGCATGGAATGGCATGGAATGGCATGGAATGGCATGGAATGGCATGGAATGGCATGGAATGGCATGGCACCGGCATGGAATGGCATGGAATGGCATGGCACCGGCATGGAATGGCATGGAATGGCATGGAATGGCATGGCACCGGCATGGCACCGGCATGGCACCGGCATGGCACGGCATGGCACGGCATGGCACGGAATGGCATGGAATGGCATGGAATGGCATGGAATGGCATGGAATGGCATGGAATGGCATGGAATGGCATGGAATGGCATGGAATGGCATGGAATGGCATGGCACCGGCATGGCACCGGCATGGCACGGCATGGCACCGGCATGGCACCGGCATGGCACCGGCATGGCACCGGCATGGCACCGGCATGGCACGGCATGGCACCGGCATGGCACGGCATGGCACCGGCATGGCACGGCATGGCACGGCATGGCACGGCATGGCACGGCATGGCACGGCATGGAATGGCATGGAATGGCATGGCACCGGCATGGCACCGGCATGGCACCGGCATAGCCCGGCATAGCACGGCATGGCACCGGCATGGCACGGCATGGCACCGGCATGGCACGGCATGGCACCGGCATGGCACGGCATGGCACCGGCATGGCACGGCATGGCACCGGCATGGCACGGCATGGCACCGGCATGGCACGGCATGGCACCGGCATGGCACGGCATGGCACCGGCATGGCACGGCATGGCACCGGCATGGCACGGCATGGCACCGGCATGGCACGGCATGGCACCGGCATGGCACGGCATGGCACCGGCATGGCACGGCATGGCACCGGCATGGCACGGCATGGCACCGGCATGGCACGGCATGGCACCGGCATGGCACGGCATGGCACCGGCATGGCACGGCATGGCACCGGCATGGCACGGCATGGCACCGGCATGGCACGGCATGGCACCGGCATGGCACGGCATGGCACCGGCATGGCACGGCATGGCACCGGCATGGCACGGCATGGCACCGGCATGGCACGGCATGGCACCGGCATGGCACGGCATGGCACCGGCATGGCACGGCATGGCACCGGCATGGCACGGCATGGCACCGGCATGGCACGGCATGGAATGGCATTGAATGGCATTGAATGGCATGGAATGGCATGGCACCGCATGGCACGGCATGGCACGGCATGGCACGGCATTGAATGGCATGGAATGGCATGGAATGGCATGGAATGGCATGGAATGGCATGGAATGGCATGGAATGGCATGGAATGGCATGGAATGGCATGGAATGGCATGGAATGGCATGGAATGGCATGGAATGGCATGGAATGGCATGGAATGGCATGGAATGGCATGGAATGGCATGGAATGGCATGGAATGGCATGGAATTGCATGGAATGGCATGGAATGGCATGGAATGGCATGGAATGGCATGGAATGGCATGGAATGGCATGGAATGGCATGGCACCGGCATGGAATGGCATGGAATGGCATGGCACCGGCATGGAATGGCATGGAATGGCATGGAATGGCATGGCACCGGCATGGCACCGGCATGGCACCGGCATGGCACGGCATGGCACGGCATGGCACGGAATGGCATGGAATGGCATGGAATGGCATGGAATGGCATGGAATGGCATGGAATGGCATGGAATGGCATGGAATGGCATGGAATGGCATGGAATGGCATGGCACCGGCATGGCACCGGCATGGCACGGCATGGCACCGGCATGGCACCGGCATGGCACCGGCATGGCACCGGCATGGCACCGGCATGGCACGGCATGGCACCGGCATGGCACGGCATGGCACCGGCATGGCACGGCATGGCACGGCATGGCACGGCATGGCACGGCATGGCACGGCATGGAATGGCATGGAATGGCATGGCACCGGCATGGCACCGGCATGGCACCGGCATAGCACGGCATGGCACCGGCATGGCACGGCATGGCACCGGCATGGCACGGCATGGCAACGGCATGGCACCGGCATGGCACGGCATGGCACCGGCATGGCACGGCATGGCACCGGCATGGCACGGCATGGCACCGGCATGGCACGGCATGGCACCGGCATGGCACGGCATGGCACCGGCATGGCACGGCATGGCACCGGCATGGCACGGCATGGCACCGGCATGGCACGGCATGGCACCGGCATGGCACGGCATGGCACCGGCATGGCACGGCATGGCACCGGCATGGCACGGCATGGCACCGGCATGGCACGGCATGGCACCGGCATGGCACGGCATGGCACCGGCATGGCACGGCATGGCACCGGCATGGCACGGCATGGCACCGGCATGGCACGGCATGGCACCGGCATGGCACGGCATGGCACCGGCATGGCACGGCATGGCACCGGCATGGCACGGCATGGCACCGGCATGGCACGGCATGGCACCGGCATGGCACGGCATGGCACCGGCATGGCACGGCATGGCACGGCATGGCACCGGCATGGCACGGCATGGCACGGCATGGCACGTCATGGCACGGCATGGCACGGCATGGCACGTCATGGCACGGCATGGCACGGCATGGAATGGCATTGAATGGCATTGAATGGCATGGAATGGCATGGAATGGCATGGAATGGCATGGAATGGCATGGAATGGCATGGAATGGCATGGCACGGCATGGCACGGCATGGCACGGCATGGCACGGCATTGAATGGCATGGAATGGCATGGAATGGCATGGAATGGCATGGAATGGCATGGAATCGCATGGAATCGCATGGAATGGCATGGAATGGCATGGAATGGCATGGAATGGAATGGAATGGCATGGAATGGCATGGAATGGCATGGAATGGCATGGAATGGCATGGAATGGCATGGAATGGCATGGAATGGCATGGAATGGCATGGAATGGCATGGCACCGGCATGGCACCGGCATGGCACCGGCATGGCACCGGCATGGCACCGGCATGGCACCGGCATGGCACCGGCATGGCACGGCATGGCACCGGCATGGCACCGGCATGGCACCGGCATGGCACGGCATGGCACGGCATGGCACGGCATGGCACGGCATGGCACGGCATGGCACCGGCATGGCACCGGCATGGCACCGGCATGGCACCGGCATGGCACGGCATGGCACCGGCATGGCACGGCATGGCACCGGCATGGCACGGCATGGCACGGCATGGCACCGGCATGGCACGGCATGGCACCGGCATGGCACGGCATGGCACCGGCATGGCACGGTATGGCACCGGCATGGCACGGCATGGCACCGGCATGGCACGGCATGGCACCGGCATGGCACGGCATGGCACCGGCATGGCACGGCATGGCACCGGCATGGCACGGCATGGCACCGGCATGGCACGGCATGGCACCGGCATGGCACGGCATGGCACCGGCATGGCACGGCATGGCACCGGCATGGCACGGCATGGCACCGGCATGGCACGGCATGGCACCGGCATGGCACGGCATGGCACCGGCATGGCACGGCATGGCACCGGCATGGCACGGCATGGCACCGGCATGGCACGGCATGGCACCGGCATGGCACCGGCATGGCACGGCATTGAATGGCATGGCACGGCATTGAATGGCATGGAATGGCATTGAATGGCATGGAATTGCATGGAATGGCATGGAATGGCATGGAATGGCATGGAATGGCATGGAATGGCACGGAATGGCATGGAATGGCATGGAATGGCATTGAATGGCATGGCACCGGCATGGCACCGGCATGGCACCGGCATGGCACGGCATGGCACGGCATGGCACGGAATGGCATGGAATGGCATGGAATGGCATGGAATGGCATGGAATGGCATGGAATGGCATGGAATGGCATGGAATGGCATGGAATGGCATGGAATGGCATGGAATGGCATGGAATGGCATGGAATGGCATGGAATGGCATGGCACCGGCATGGCACCGGCATGGCACGGCATGGCACGGCATGGCACGGCATGGCACGGCATGGCACCGGCATGGCACGGCATGGCACCGGCATGGCACGGCATGGCACGGCATGGCACGGCATGGCACGGCATGGCACGGCATGGCACGGCATGGCACGGCATGGAATGGCATTGAATGGCATTGAATGGCATGGAATGGCATGGAATGGCATGGAATGGCATGGCACGGCATGGCACGGCATTGAATGGCATGGAATGGCATGGAATGGCATGGAATGGCATGGAATGGCATGGAATGGCATGGAATGGCATGGAATGGCATGGAATGGCATGGAATGGCATGGAATGGCATGGAATGGCATGGAATGGCATGGAATGGCATGGAATGGCATGGAATGGCATGGAATGGCATGGAATGGCATGGAATGGCATGGAATGGCATGGAATGGCATGGAATGGCATGGAATGGCATGGAATGGCATGGAATGGCATGGAATGGCATGGAATGGCATGGAATGGCATGGAATGGCATGGAATGGCATGGAATGGCATGGAATGGCATGGAATGGCATGGAATGGCATGGAATGGCATGGAATGGCATGGAATGGCATGGAATGGCATGGAATGGCATGGAATGGCATGGAATGGCATGGAATGGCATGGAATGGCATGGAATGGCATGGAATGGCATGGAATGGCATGGAATGGCATGGAATGGCATGGAATGGCATGGAATGGCATGGAATGGCATGGAATGGCATGGAATGGCATGGAATGGCATGGAATGGCATGGAATGGCATGGAATTGCATGGAATGGCATGGAATGGCATGGAATGGCATGGAATGGCATGGAATGGCATGGCACCGGCATGGAATGGCATGGCACCGGCATGGCACCGGCATGGCACCGGCATGGCACCGGCATGGCACCGGCATGGCACCGGCATGGCACCGGCATGGCACCGGCATGGCACCGGCATGGCACGGCATGGCACCGGCATGGCACGGCATGGCACCGGCATGGCACGGCATGGCACCGGCATGGCACGGCATGGCACCGGCATGGCACGGCATGGCACCGGCATGGCACGGCATGGCACCGGCATGGCACGGCATGGCACCGGCATGGCACGGCATGGCACCGGCATGGCACCGGCATGGCACGGCATGGCACCGGCATGGCACGGCATGGCACCGGCATGGCACGGCATGGCACCGGCATGGCACCGGCATGGCACGGCATGGCACCGGCATGGCACGGCATGGCACCGGCATGGCACGGCATGGCACCGGCATGGCACGGCATGGCACCGGCATGGCACGGCATGGCACCGGCATGGCACGGCATGGCACCGGCATGGCACGGCATTGAATGGCATGGCACGGCATTGAATGGCATGGAATGGCATTGAATGGCATGGAATTGCATGGAATGGCATGGAATGGCACGGAATGGCATGGAATGGCACGGAATGGCATGGAATGGCATGGAATGGCATTGAATGGCATGGAATGGCATGGAATGGCATGGAATGGCATGGAATGGCATGGAATGGCATGGAATGGCATGGAATGGCATGGAATGGCATGGAATGGCATGGAATGGCATGGAATGGCATGGAATGGCGTGGAATGGCATGGAATGGCATGGAATGGCATGGAATGGCATGGCACCGGCATGGAATGGCATGGAATGGCATGGAATGGCATGGCACCGGCATGGCACCGGCATGGCACCGGCATGGCACGGCATGGCACGGCATGGCACGGAATGGCATGGAATGGCATGGAATGGCATGGAATGGCATGGAATGGCATGGAATGGCATGGAATGGCATGGAATGGCATGGAATGGCATGGAATGGCATGGAATGGCATGGAATGGCATGGAATGGCATGGCACCGGCATGGCACCGGCATGGCACGGCATGGCACGGCATGGCACGGCATGGCACGGCATGGCACCGGCATGGCACGGCATGGCACGGCATGGCACCGGCATGGCACGGCATGGCACGGCATGGCACGGCATGGCACGGCATGGCACGGCATGGCACGGCATGGAATGGCATTGAATGGCATTGAATGGCATGGAATGGCATTGAATGGCATGGAATGGCATGGAATGGCATGGCACGGCATGGCACGGCATTGAATGGCATGGAATGGCATGGAATGGCATGGAATGGCATGGAATGGCATGGAATGGCATGGAATGGCATGGAATGGCATGGAATGGCATGGAATGGCATGGAATGGCATGGAATGGCATGGAATGGCATGGAATGGCATGGAATGGCATGGAATGGCATGGAATGGCATGGAATGGCATGGAATGGCATGGAATGGCATGGAATGGCATGGAATGGCATGGAATGGCATGGAATGGCATGGAATGGCATGGAATGGCATGGAATGGCATGGAATGGCATGGAATGGCATGGAATGGCATGGAATGGCATGGAATGGCATGGAATGGCATGGAATGGCATGGAATGGCATGGAATGGCATGGAATGGCATGGAATGGCATGGAATGGCATGGAATGGCATGGAATGGCATGGAATGGCATGGAATGGCATGGAATGGCATGGAATGGCATGGAATGGCATGGAATGGCATGAAATGGCATGGAATTGCATGGAATGGCATGGAATGGCATGGAATGGCATGGAATGGCATGGAATGGCATGGCACCGGCATGGAATGGCATGGCACCGGCATGGCACCGGCATGGCACCGTCATGGCACCGGCATGGCACCGGCATGGCACCGGCATGGCACCGGCATGGCACCGGCATGGCACCGGCATGGCACCGGCATGGCACGGCATGGCACCGGCATGGCACGGCATGGCACCGGCATGGCACGGCATGGCACCGGCATGGCACGGCATGGCACCGGCATGGCACGGCATGGCACCGGCATGGCACGGCATGGCACCGGCATGGCACGGCATGGCACCGGCATGGCACCGGCATGGCACGGCATGGCACCGGCATGGCACGGCATGGCACCGGCATGGCACCGGCATGGCACGGCATGGCACCGGCATGGCACGGCATGGCACCGGCATGGCACGGCATGGCACCGGCATGGCACGGCATGGCACCGGCATGGCACGGCATGGCACCGGCATGGCACGGCATGGCACCGGCATGGCACGGCATGGCACCGGCATGGCACGGCATGGCACCGGCATGGCACGGCATGGCACGGCATGGCACGGCATGGCACGGCATTGAATGGCATGGAATGGCATGGAATGGCATGGCACCGCATGGCACGGCATGGCACGGCATGGCACGGCATTGAATGGCATGGAATGGCATGGAATGGCATGGAATGGCATGGAATGGCATGGAATGGCATGGAATGGCATGGAATGGCATGGAATGGCATGGAATGGCATGGAATGGCATGGAATTGCATGGAATGGCATGGAATGGCATGGAATGGCATGGAATGGCATGGAATGGCATGGCACCGGCATGGCACCGGCATGGCACCGGCATGGCACCGGCATGGCACCGGCATGGCACCGGCATGGCACCGGCATGGCACCGGCATGGCACCGGCATGGCACCGGCATGGCACGGCATGGCACCGGCATGGCACGGCATGGCACCGGCATGGCACGGCATGGCACCGGCATGGCACGGCATGGCACCGGCATGGCACGGCATGGCACCGGCATGGCACGGCATGGCACCGGCATGGCACGGCATGGCACCGGCATGGCACGGCATGGCACCGGCATGGCACGGCATGGCACCGGCATGGCACCGGCATGGCACGGCATGGCACCGGCATGGCACGGCATGGCACCGGCATGGCACCGGCATGGCACGGCATGGCACCGGCATGGCACGGCATGGCACCGGCATGGCACGGCATGGCACCGGCATGGCACGGCATGGCACCGGCATGGCACGGCATGGCACCGGCATGGCACGGCATGGCACCGGCATGGCACGGCATGGCACCGGCATGGCACGGCATGGCACCGGCATGGCACGGCATGGCACCGGCATGGCACGGCATGGCACCGGCATGGCACGGCATGGCACGGCATGGCACGGCATGGCACGGCATGGCACGGCATTGAATGGCATGGAATGGCATGGAATGGCATGGCACCGCATGGCACGGCATGGCACGGCATGGCACGGCATTGAATGGCATGGAATGGCATGGAATGGCATGGAATGGCATGGAATGGCATGGAATGGCATGGAATGGCATGGAATGGCATGGAATGGCATGGAATGGCATGGAATGGCATGGAATTGCATGGAATGGCATGGAATGGCATGGAATGGCATGGAATGGCATGGAATGGCATGGCACCGGCATGGCACCGGCATGGCACCGGCATGGCACCGGCATGGCACCGGCATGGCACCGGCATGGCACCGGCATGGCACCGGCATGGCACCGGCATGGCACCGGCATGGCACCGGCATGGCACCGGCATGGCACCGGCATGGCACCGGCATGGCACCGGCATGGCACCGGCATGGCACGGCATGGCACCGGCATGGCACGGCATGGCACCGGCATGGCAC
This sequence comes from Cryptus armator, assembly GCA_963971235.1. Classification (NCBI taxonomy): domain Eukaryota; kingdom Metazoa; phylum Arthropoda; class Insecta; order Hymenoptera; family Ichneumonidae; genus Cryptus; species Cryptus armator. The sequence goes on along the minus strand of CAXARG010000215.1, from coordinate 443,890 downwards.
GGCATGGCACCGGCATGGCACGGCATGGCACCGGCATGGCACGGCATGGCACCGGCATGGCACGGCATGGCACCGGCATGGCACGGCATGGCACCGGCATGGCACCGGCATGGCACGGCATGGCACCGGCATGGCACGGCATGGCACCGGCATGGCACGGCATGGCACGGCATGGCACGGCATGGAATGGCATTGAATGGCATTGAATGGCATGGAATGGCATGGAATGGCATGGAACGGCATGGCACCGCATGGCACGGCATGGCACGGCATGGCACGGCATGGCACGGCATGGAATGGCATTGAATGGCATTGAATGGCATGGAATGGCATGGAATGGCATGGAATGGCATGGCACCGCATGGCACGGCATGGCACGGCATGGCACGGCATGGCACGGCATGGCACCGGCATGGCACGGCATGGCACCGACATGGCACGGCATGGCACCGGCATGGCACGGCATGGCACCGGCATGGCACGGCATGGCTCCGGCATGGCACGGCATGGCACCGGCATGGCACGGCATGGCACGGCATGGCACGGCATGGAATGGCATTGAATGGCATTGAATGGCATGGAATGGCATGGAATGGCATGGAATGGCATGGAATGGCATGGCACCGCATGGCACGGCATGGCACGGCATGGCACGGCATGGCACGGCATGGAATGGCATTGAATGGCATTGAATGGCATGGAATGGCATGGAATGGCATGGCACCGCATGGCACGGCATGGCACGGCATGGCACGGCATGGCACGGCATGGCACGGCATTGAATGGCATGGAATGGCATGGAATGGCATGGAATGGCATGGAATGGCATGGAATGGCATGGAATGGCATGGAATGGCATGGAATGGCATGGAATGGCATGGAATGGCATGGAATGGCATGGAATGGCATGGAATGGCATGGAATGGCATGGAATGGCATGGAATGGCATGGAATGGCATGGAATGGCATGGAATGGCATGGAATGGCATGGAATGGCATGGAATGGCATGGAATGGCATGGAATGGCATGGAATGGCATGGAATGGCATGGAATGGCATGGAATGGCATGGAATGGCATGGAATGGCATGGAATGGCATGGAATGGCATGGAATGGCATGGAATGGCATGGAATGGCATGGAATGGCATGGAATGGCATGGAATGGCATGGAATGGCATGGAATGGCATGGAATGGCATGGCACCGGCATGGCACCGGCATGGCACCGGCATGGCACCGGCATGGCACCGGCATGGCACCGGCATGGCACCGGCATGGCACGGCATGGCACCGGCATGGCACCGGCATGGCACCGGCATGGCACCGGCATGGCACGGCATGGCACCGGCATGGCACGGCATGGCACCGGCATGGCACGGCATGGCATGGAATGGCATGGCACGGCATGGCACCGGCATGGCACGGCATGGCACCGGCATGGCACGGCATGGCACCGGCATGGCACGGCATGGCACCGGCATGGCACGGCATGGCACCGGCATGGCACGGCATGGCACGGCATGGCACCGGCATGGCACGGCATGGCACCGGCATGGCACGGCATGGCACCGGCATGGCACGGCATGGCACCGGCATGGCACGGCATGGCACCGGCATGGCACGGCATGGCACCGGCATGGCACGGCATGGCACCGGCATGGCACTGCATGGCACCGGCATGGCACGGCATGGCACCGGCATGGCACGGCATGGCACCGGCATGGCACGGCATGGCACCGGCATGGCACGGCATGGCACCGGCATGGCACGGCATGGCACCGGCATGGCACGGCATGGCACCGGCATGGCACGGCATGGCACCGGCATGGCACGGCATGGCACCGGCATGGCACGGCATGGCACGGCATGGCACCGGCATGGCACGGCATGGCACCGGCATGTCACCGGCATGGCACCGGCATGGCACGGCATTGAATGGCATGGAATGGCATTGAACGGCATGGAATGGCATGGAACGGCATGGAATGGCATGGAACGGCATGGAATGGCATTGAATGGCATGGAATGGCATGGAATGGCATGGAACGGCATGGAATGGCATGGAACGGCATGGAACGGCATGGCACGGCATGGCACGGCATGGCACGGCATGGCACCGGCATGGCACGGCATGGCACCGGCATGGCACGGCATGGCACGGCATGGCACGGCATGGCACGGCATGGCACGGCATGGAATGGCATTGAATGGCATTGAATGGCATGGAATGGCATGGAATGGCATGGAATGGCATGGCACGGCATGGCACGGCATTGAATGGCATGGAATGGCATGGAATGGCATGGAATGGCATGGAATGGCATGGAATGGCATGGAATGGCATGGAATGGCATGGAATGGCATGGAATGGCATGGAATGGCATGGAATGGCATGGAATGGCATGGAATGGCATGGAATGGCATGGAATGGCATGGAATGGCATGGAATGGCATGGCACCGGCATGGAATGGCATGGAATGGCATGGAATGGCATGGCACCGGCATGGCACCGGCATGGCACCGGCATGGCACGGCATGGCACGGCATGGCACGGAATGGCATGGAATGGCATGGAATGGCATGGAATGGCATGGAATGGCATGGAATGGCATGGAATGGCATGGAATGGCATGGAATGGCATGGAATGGCATGGAATGGCATGGAATGGCATGGCACCGGCATGGCACCGGCATGGCACGGCATGGCACGGCATGGCACGGCATGGCACGGCATGGCACCGGCATGGCACGGCATGGCACCGGCATGGCACGGCATGGCACGGCATGGCACGGCATGGCACGGCATGGCACGGCATGGCACGGCATGGAATGGCATTGAATGGCATTGAATGGCATGGAATGGCATTGAATGGCATGGAATGGCATGGAATGGCATGGCACGGCATGGCACGGCATTGAATGGCATGGAATGGCATGGAATGGCATGGAATGGCATGGAATGGCATGGAATGGCATGGAATGGCATGGAATGGCATGGAATGGCATGGAATGGCATGGAATGGCATGGAATGGCATGGAATGGCATGGAATGGCATGGAATGGCATGGAATGGCATGGAATGGCATGGAATGGCATGGAATGGCATGGAATGGCATGGAATGGCATGGAATGGCATGGAATGGCATGGAATGGCATGGAATGGCATGGAATGGCATGGAATGGCATGGAATGGCATGGAATGGCATGGAATGGCATGGAATGGCATGGAATGGCATGGAATGGCATGGAATGGCATGGAATGGCATGGAATGGCATGGAATGGCATGGAATGGCATGGAATGGCATGGAATGGCATGGAATGGCATGAAATGGCATGGAATTGCATGGAATGGCATGGAATGGCATGGAATGGCATGGAATGGCATGGAATGGCATGGCACCGGCATGGAATGGCATGGCACCGGCATGGCACCGGCATGGCACCGGCATGGCACCGGCATGGCACCGGCATGGCACCGGCATGGCACCGGCATGGCACCGGCATGGCACCGGCATGGCACCGGCATGGCACGGCATGGCACCGGCATGGCACGGCATGGCACCGGCATGGCACGGCATGGCACCGGCATGGCACGGCATGGCACCGGCATGGCACGGCATGGCACCGGCATGGCACGGCATGGCACCGGCATGGCACGGCATGGCACCGGCATGGCACCGGCATGGCACGGCATGGCACCGGCATGGCACGGCATGGCACCGGCATGGCACCGGCATGGCACGGCATGGCACCGGCATGGCACGGCATGGCACCGGCATGGCACGGCATGGCACCGGCATGGCACGGCATGGCACCGGCATGGCACGGCATGGCACCGGCATGGCACGGCATGGCACCGGCATGGCACGGCATGGCACCGGCATGGCACGGCATGGCACGGCATGGCACGGCATGGCACGGCATTGAATGGCATGGAATGGCATGGAATGGCATGGCACCGCATGGCACGGCATGGCACGGCATGGCACGGCATTGAATGGCATGGAATGGCATGGAATGGCATGGAATGGCATGGAATGGCATGGAATGGCATGGAATGGCATGGAATGGCATGGAATGGCATGGAATGGCATGGAATGGCATGGAATTGCATGGAATGGCATGGAATGGCATGGAATGGCATGGAATGGCATGGAATGGCATGGAATGGCATGGAATGGCATGGCACCGGCATGGCACCGGCATGGCACCGGCATGGCACCGGCATGGCACCGGCATGGCACCGGCATGGCACCGGCATGGCACCGGCATGGCACCGGCATGGCACCGGCATGGCACGGCATGGCACCGGCATGGCACGGCATGGCACCGGCATGGCACGGCATGGCACCGGCATGGCACGGCATGGCACCGGCATGGCACGGCATGGCACCGGCATGGCACGGCATGGCACCGGCATGGCACGGCATGGCACCGGCATGGCACGGCATGGCACCGGCATGGCACGGCATGGCACCGGCATGGCACCGGCATGGCACGGCATGGCACCGGCATGGCACCGGCATGGCACGGCATGGCACCGGCATGGCACGGCATGGCACCGGCATGGCACGGCATGGCACCGGCATGGCACGGCATGGCACGGCATGGCACGGCATGGAATGGCATTGAATGGCATTGAATGGCATGGAATGGCATGGAATGGCATGGAACGGCATGGCACCGCATGGCACGGCATGGCACGGCATGGCACGGCATGGCACGGCATGGAATGGCATTGAATGGCATTGAATGGCATGGAATGGCATGGAATGGCATGGAATGGCATGGCACCGCATGGCACGGCATGGCACGGCATGGCACGGCATGGCACGGCATGGCACCGGCATGGCACGGCATGGCACCGACATGGCACGGCATGGCACCGGCATGGCACGGCATGGCACCGGCATGGCACGGCATGGCTCCGGCATGGCACGGCATGGCACCGGCATGGCACGGCATGGCACGGCATGGCACGGCATGGAATGGCATTGAATGGCATTGAATGGCATGGAATGGCATGGAATGGCATGGAATGGCATGGAATGGCATGGCACCGCATGGCACGGCATGGCACGGCATGGCACGGCATGGCACGGCATGGAATGGCATTGAATGGCATTGAATGGCATGGAATGGCATGGAATGGCATGGCACCGCATGGCACGGCATGGCACGGCATGGCACGGCATGGCACGGCATGGCACGGCATTGAATGGCATGGAATGGCATGGAATGGCATGGAATGGCATGGAATGGCATGGAATGGCATGGAATGGCATGGAATGGCATGGAATGGCATGGAATGGCATGGAATGGCATGGAATGGCATGGAATGGCATGGAATGGCATGGAATGGCATGGAATGGCATGGAATGGCATGGAATGGCATGGAATGGCATGGAATGGCATGGAATGGCATGGAATGGCATGGAATGGCATGGAATGGCATGGAATGGCATGGAATGGCATGGAATGGCATGGAATGGCATGGAATGGCATGGAATGGCATGGAATGGCATGGAATGGCATGGAATGGCATGGAATGGCATGGAATGGCATGGAATGGCATGGAATGGCATGGAATGGCATGGAATGGCATGGAATGGCATGGAATGGCATGGAATGGCATGGAATGGCATGGCACCGGCATGGCACCGGCATGGCACCGGCATGGCACCGGCATGGCACCGGCATGGCACGGCATGGCACCGGCATGGCACCGGCATGGCACCGGCATGGCACCGGCATGGCACGGCATGGCACCGGCATGGCACGGCATGGCACCGGCATGGCACGGCATGGCATGGAATGGCATGGCACGGCATGGCACCGGCATGGCACGGCATGGCACCGGCATGGCACGGCATGGCACCGGCATGGCACGGCATGGCACCGGCATGGCACGGCATGGCACCGGCATGGCACGGCATGGCACCGGCATGGCACGGCATGGCACCGGCATGGCACGGCATGGCACGGCATGGCACCGGCATGGCACGGCATGGCACCGGCATGGCACGGCATGGCACCGGCATGGCACGGCATGGCACCGGCATGGCACGGCATGGCACCGGCATGGCACGGCATGGCACCGGCATGGCACGGCATGGCACCGGCATGGCACGGCATGGCACCGGCATGGCACTGCATGGCACCGGCATGGCACGGCATGGCACCGGCATGGCACGGCATGGCACCGGCATGGCACGGCATGGCACCGGCATGGCACGGCATGGCACCGGCATGGCACGGCATGGCACCGGCATGGCACGGCATGGCACCGGCATGGCACGGCATGGCACCGGCATGGCACGGCATGGCACCGGCATGGCACGGCATGGCACGGCATGGCACCGGCATGGCACGGCATGGCACCGGCATGGCACGGCATGGCACCGGCATGTCACCGGCATGGCACCGGCATGGCACGGCATTGAATGGCATGGAATGGCATTGAACGGCATGGAATGGCATGGAACGGCATGGAATGGCATGGAACGGCATGGAATGGCATTGAATGGCATGGAATGGCATGGAATGGCATGGAACGGCATGGAATGGCATGGAACGGCATGGAACGGCATGGCACGGCATGGCACGGCATGGCACGGCATGGCACCGGCATGGCACGGCATGGCACCGGCATGGCACGGCATGGCACGGCATGGCACGGCATGGCACGGCATGGCACGGCATGGAATGGCATTGAATGGCATTGAATGGCATGGAATGGCATGGAATGGCATGGAATGGCATGGCACGGCATGGCACGGCATTGAATGGCATGGAATGGCATGGAATGGCATGGAATGGCATGGAATGGCATGGAATGGCATGGAATGGCATGGAATGGCATGGAATGGCATGGAATGGCATGGAATGGCATGGAATGGCATGGAATGGCATGGAATGGCATGGAATGGCATGGAATGGCATGGAATGGCATGGAATGGCATGGAATGGCATGGAATGGCATGGAATGGCATGGAATGGCATGGAATGGCATGGAATGGCATGGAATGGCATGGAATGGCATGGAATGGCATGGAATGGCATGGAATGGCATGGAATGGCATGGAATGGCATGGAATTGCATGGAATGGCATGGAATGGCATGGAATGGCATGGAATGGCATGGAATGGCATGGCACCGGCATGGAATGGCATGGCACCGGCATGGCACCGGCATGGCACCGGCATGGCACCGGCATGGCACCGGCATGGCACCGGCATGGCACCGGCATGGCACCGGCATGGCACGGCATGGCACCGGCATGGCACGGCATGGCACCGGCATGGCACGGCATGGCACCGGCATGGCACGGCATGGCACCGGCATGGCACGGCATGGCACCGGCATGGCACGGCATGGCACCGGCATGGCACGGCATGGCACCGGCATGGCACGGCATGGCACCGGCATGGCACGGCATGGCACCGGCATGGCACGGCATGGCACCGGCATGGCACGGCATGGCACCGGCATGGCACGGCATGGCACCGGCATGGCACCGGCATGGCACGGCATGGCACCGGCATGGCACGGCATGGCACCGGCATGGCACGGCATGGCACCGGCATGGCACGGCATGGCACCGGCATGGCACGGCATGGCACCGGCATGGCACGGCATGGCACCGGCATGGCACCGGCATGGCACGGCATGGCACCGGCATGGCACGGCATGGCACCGGCATGGCACGGCATGGCACCGGCATGGCACGGCATGGCACCGGCATGGCACGGCATGGCACCGGCATGGCACGGCATGGCACCGGCATGGCACGGCATGGCACCGGCATGGCACGGCATGGCACCGGCATGGCACGGCATGGCACCGGCATGGCACGGCATGGCACGGCATGGCACGGCATGGCACGGCATTGAATGGCATGGAATGGCATGGAATGGCATGGCACCGCATGGCACGGCATGGCACGGCATGGCACGGCATTGAATGGCATGGAATGGCATGGAATGGCATGGAATGGCATGGAATGGCATGGAATGGCATGGAATGGCATGGAATGGCATGGAATGGCATGGAATGGCATGGAATTGCATGGAATGGCATGGAATGGCATGGAATGGCATGGAATGGCATGGAATGGCATGGAATGGCATGGAATGGCATGGCACCGGCATGGCACCGGCATGGCACCGGCATGGCACCGGCATGGCACCGGCATGGCACCGGCATGGCACCGGCATGGCACCGGCATGGCACGGCATGGCACCGGCATGGCACGGCATGGCACCGGCATGGCACGGCATGGCACCGGCATGGCACGGCATGGCACCGGCATGGCACGGCATGGCACCGGCATGGCACGGCATGGCACCGGCATGGCACGGCATGGCACCGGCATGGCACGGCATGGCACCGGCATGGCACGGCATGGCACCGGCATGGCACCGGCATGGAATGGCATGGAATGGCATGGCACCGCATGGCACGGCATGGCACGGCATGGCACGGCATGGCACGGCATGGAATGGCATTGAATGGCATTGAATGGCATTGAATGGCATGGAATGGCATGGAATGGCATGGCACCGCATGGCACGGCATGGCACGGCATGGCACGGCATGGCACGGCATTGAATGGCATGGAATGGCATGGAATGGCATGGAATGGCATGGAATGGCATGGAATGGCATGGAATGGCATGGAATGGCATGGAATGGCATGGAATGGCATGGAATGGCATGGAATGGCATGGAATGGCATGGAATGGCATGGAATGGCATGGAATGGCATGGAATGGCATGGAATGGCATGGAATGGCATGGAATGGCATGGAATGGCATGGAATGGCATGGAATGGCATGGAATGGCATGGAATGGCATGGCACCGGCATGGCACCGGCATGGCACCGGCATGGCACCGGCATGGCACCGGCATGGCACCGGCATGGCACCGGCATGGCACCGGCATGGCACGGCATGGCACCGGCATGGCACCGGCATGGCACCGGCATGGCACCGGCATGGCACGGCATGGCACCGGCATGGCACGGCATGGCACCGGCATGGCACGGCATGGCATGGAATGGCATGGCACGGCATGGCATGGAATGGCATGGCACGGCATGGCACCGGCATGGCACGGCATGGCACCGGCATGGCACGGCATGGCACCGGCATGGCACGGCATGGCACCGGCATGGCACGGCATGGCACGGCATGGCACCGGCATGGCACGGCATGGCACCGGCATGGCACGGCATGGCACCGGCATGGCACGGCATGGCACCGGCATGGCACGGCATGGCACCGGCATGGCACGGCATGGCACCGGCATGGCACGGCATGGCACCGGCATGGCACGGCATGGCACCGGCATGGCACTGCATGGCACCGGCATGGCACGGCATGGCACCGGCATGGCACGGCATGGCACCGGCATGGCACGGCATGGCACCGGCATGGCACGGCATGGCACCGGCATGGCACGGCATGGCACCGGCATGGCACGGCATGGCACCGGCATGGCACCGGCATGGCACGGCATGGCACCTGCATGGCACGGCATGGCACCGGCATGGCACGGCATGGCACGGCATGGCACCGGCATGGCACGGCATGGCACCGGCATGGCACGGCATGGCACCGGCATGGCACGGCATGGCACCGGCATGTCACCGGCATGGCACCGGCATGGCACGGCATTGAATGGCATGGAATGGCATTGAACGGCATGGAATGGCATGGAACGGCATGGAATGGCATGGAACGGCATGGAATGGCATTGAATGGCATGGAATGGCATGGAATGGCATGGAACGGCATGGAATGGCATGGAACGGCATGGAACGGCATGGCACGGCATGGCACGGCATGGCACGGCATGGCACCGGCATGGCACCGGCATGGCACCGGCATGGCACGGCATGGCACCGGCATGACACCGGCATGGCACGGCATGGCACCGGCATGGCACCGGCATGGCACCGGCATGGCACGGCATTGAATGGCATGGAATGGCATTGAACGGCATGGAATGGCATGGAACGGCATGGAATGGCATGGAACGGCATGGAATGGCATTGAATGGCATGGAATGGCATGGAATGGCATGGAACGGCATGGAATGGCATGGAACGGCATGGAACGGCATGGCACGGCATGGCACGGCATGGCACGGCATGGCACCGGCATGGCACCGGCATGGCACCGGCATGGCACGGCATGGCACCGGCATGACACCGGCATGGCACGGCATGGCACCGGCATGGCACGGCATGGCACCGGCATGGCACGGCATGGCACCGGCATGGCACGGCATGGCACCGGCATGGCACGGCATGGCACCGGCATGGCACGGCATGGCACCGGCATGGCACGGCATGGCACCGGCATGGCACGGCATGGCACCGGCATGGCACGGCATGGCACCGGCATGGCACCGGCATGGCACGGCATGGCACCGGCATGGCACGGCATGGCACCGGCATGGCACGGCATGGCACCGGCATGGAACGGCATGGCACGGCATGGCACGGCATGGCACGGCATGGCACCGGCATGGCACCGGCATGGCACGGCATGGTACGGCCTGGCACGGCATGGCACGGCATGGCACGGCATGGCACGGCATGGCACGGCATGGCACGGCATGGCACGGCATGGCACGGCATGGCACGGCATGGCACGGCATGGCACGGCATGGAATGGCATTGAATGGCATTGAATGGCATGGAATGGCATGGAATGGCATGGAATGGCATGGCACGGCATGGCACGGCATGGCACGGCATGGCACGGCATGGCACGGCATGGCACGGCATTGAATGGCATGGAATGGCATGGAATGGCATGGAATGGCATGGAATGGCATGGAATGGCATGGAATGGCATGGAATGGCATGGAATCGCATGGAATGGCATGGAATGGCATGGAATGGCATGGAATGGCATGGAATGGCATGGAATGGCATGGAATGGCATGGAATGGCATGGAATGGCATGGAATGGCATGGAATGGCATGGAATGGCATGGAATGGCATGGCACCGGCATGGCACCGGCATGGCACCGGCATGGCACCGGCATGGCACGGCATGGCACCGGCATGGCACCGGCATGGCACCGGCATGGCACCGGCATGGCACCGGCATGGCACCGGCATGGCACCGGCATGGCACGGCATGGCACGGCATGGCACGGCATGGCACGGCATGGCACCGGCATGGCACGGCATGGCACCGGCATGGCACGGCATGGCACCGGCATGGCACGGCATGGCACCGGCATGGCACGGCATGGCACCGGCATGGCACGGCATGGCACCGGCATGGCACGGCATGGCACCGGCATGGCACGGCATGGCACCGGCATGGCACGGCATGGCACCGGCATGGCACGGCATGGCACCGGCATGGCACGGCATGGCACCGGCATGGCACGGCATGGCACCGGCATGGCACGGCATGGCACCGGCATGGCACGGCATGGCACCGGCATGGCACGGCATGGCACCGGCATGGCACGGCATGGCACCGGCATGGCACGGCATGGCACCGGCATGGCACGGCATGGCACCGGCATGGCACGGCATGGCACCGGCATGGCACCGGCATGGCACGGCATTGAATGGCATGGCACGGCATTGAATGGCATGGAATGGCATTGAATGGCATGGAATGGCATGGAATGGCATGGAATGGCATGGAATGGCATGGAATGGCATGGAATTGCATGGAATGGCATGGAATGGCATGGAATGGCATGGAATGGCATGGAATGGCATGGAATGGCATGGAATGGCATGGAATGGCATGGAATGGCATGGAATGGCATGGAATGGCATGGAATGGCATGGAATGGCATGGAATGGCATGGCACGGCATGGCACGGAATGGCATGGAATGGCATGGAATGGCATGGAATGGCATGGAATGGCATGGAATGGCATGGAATGGCACGGCATGGCACGGAATGGCATGGAATGGCATGGAATGGCATGGAATGGCATGGAATGGCATGGAATGGCATGGAATGGCATGGAATGGCATGGAATGGCATGGAATGGCATGGAATGGCATGGCACCGGCAGGGCACCGGCATGGCACGGCATGGCACGGCATGGCACGGCATGGCACGGCATGGCACCGGCATGGCACGGCATGGCACCGGCATGGCACGGCATGGCACGGCATGGCACGGCATGGCACGGCATGGAATGGCATTGAATGGCATGGAATGGCATGGAATGGCATGGAATGGCATGGAATGGCATGGAATGGCATGGAATTGCATGGAATGGCATGGAATGGCATGGAATGACATGGCACCGGCATGGCACCGGCATGGCACCGGCATGGCACCGGCATGGCACCGGCATGGCACGGCATGGCACGGCATTGAATGGCATGGAATGGCATGGAATGGCATGGAATGGCATGGAATGGCATGGAATGGCATGGAATGGCATGGAATGGCATGGAATGGCATGGAATGGCATGGAATGGCATGGCACGGCATGGCACGGCATTGAATGGCATGGAATGGCATGGAATGGCATGGAATGGCATGGAATGGCATGGAATGGCATGGAATGGCATGGAATGGCATGGAATGGCACGGCATGGCACGGCATGGCACGGCATGGCACGGAATGGCACGGAATGGCATGGAATGGCATGGAATGGCATGGAATGGCATGGAATGGCATGGAATGGCATGGAATGGCATGGCACCGGCATGGCACCGGCATGGCACCGGCATGGCACCGGCATGGCACCGGCATGGCACCGGCATGGCACCGGCATGGCACGGCATGGCACCGGCATGGCACCGGCATGGCACCGGCATGGCACGGCATGGCACCGGCATGGCACCGGCATGGCACCGGCATGGCACCGGCATGGCACCGGCATGGCACCGGCATGGCACCGGCATGGCACGGCATGGCACGGCATGGCACCGGCATGGCACCGGCATGGCACGGCATGGCACCGGCATGGCACGGCATGGCACCGGCATGGCACGGCATGGCACGGCATGGCACGGCATGGCACGGCATGGCACGGCATGGAATGGCATTGAATGGCATTGAATGGCATGGAATGGCATGGAATGGCATGGCACCGCATGGCACGGCATGGCACGGCATGGCACCGGCATGGCACCGGCATGGCACGGCATGGCACCGGCATGGCACGGCATGGCACCGGCATGGCACGGCATGGCACCGGCATGACACGGCATGGCACCGGCATGGCACGGCATGGCACCGGCATGGCACGGCATGGCACCGGCATGGCACGGCATGGCACCGGCATGGCACGGCATGGCACCGGCATGACACCGGCATGGCACGGCATGGCACCGGCATGGCACGGCATGGCACCGGCATGGCACGGCATGGCACCGGCATGACACGGCATGGCACCGGCATGGCACGGCATGGCACCGGCATGGCACGGCATGGCACCGGCATGGCACCGGCATGGCACCGGCATGGCACGGCATGGCACCGGCATGACACCGGCATGGCACGGCATGGCACCGGCATGGCACGGCATGGCACCGGCATGGCACGGCATGGCACCGGCATGGCACGGCATGGCACCGGCATGGCACGGCATGGCACCGGCATGGCACCGGCATGGCACGGCATGGCACCGGCATGGCACGGCATGGCACCGGCATGGCACGGCATGGCACCGGCATGGCACGGCATGGCACCGGCATGGCACGGCATGGCACCGGCATGGCACGGCATGGCACCGGCATGGCACGGCATGGCACCGGCATGGCACGGCATGGCACCGGCATGGCACCGGCATGGCACGGCATTGAATGGCATGGCACGGCATTGAATGGCATGGAATGGCATTGAATGGCATGGAATTGCATGGAATGGCATGGAATGGCATGGAATGGCATGGAATGGCACGGAATGGCATGGAATGGCATGGAATGGCATTGAATGGCATGGAATGGCATGGAATGGCATGGAATGGCATGGAATGGCATGGAATGGCATGGAATGGCATGGAATGGCATGGAATGGCATGGAATGGCATGGAATGGCATGGAATGGCATGGAATGGCATGGAATGGCATGGAATGGCATGGAATGGCGTGGAATGGCATGGAATGGCATGGAATGGCATGGAATGGCATGGCACCGGCATGGAATGGCATGGAATGGCATGGAATGGCATGGCACCGGCATGGCACCGGCATGGCACCGGCATGGCACGGCATGGCACGGCATGGCACGGAATGGCATGGAATGGCATGGAATGGCATGGAATGGCATGGAATGGCATGGAATGGCATGGAATGGCATGGAATGGCATGGAATGGCATGGAATGGCATGGAATGGCATGGAATGGCATGGCACCGGCATGGCACCGGCATGGCACGGCATGGCACGGCATGGCACGGCATGGCACGGCATGGCACCGGCATGGCACGGCATGGCACCGGCATGGCACGGCATGGCACGGCATGGCACGGCATGGCACGGCATGGCACGGCATGGAATGGCATTGAATGGCATTGAATGGCATGGAATGGCATGGAATGGCATGGCACGGCATGGCACGGCATTGAATGGCATGGAATGGCATGGAATGGCATGGAATGGCATGGAATGGCATGGAATGGCATGGAATGGCATGGAATGGCATGGAATGGCATGGAATGGCATGGAATGGCATGGAATGGCATGGAATGGCATGGAATGGCATGGAATGGCATGGAATGGCATGGAATGGCATGGAATGGCATGGAATGGCATGGAATGGCATGGAATGGCATGGAATGGCATGGAATTGCATGGAATGGCATGGAATGGCATGGAATGGCATGGAATGGCATGGCACCGGCATGGAATGGCATGGCACCGGCATGGCACCGGCATGGCACCGGCATGGCACCGGCATGGCACCGGCATGGCACCGGCATGGCACCGGCATGGCACCGGCATGGCACCGGCATGGCACGGCATGGCACCGGCATGGCACGGCATGGCACCGGCATGGCACGGCATGGCACCGGCATGGCACGGCATGGCACGGCATGGCACCGGCATGGCACGGCATGGCACCGGCATGGCACGGCATGGCACCGGCATGGCACGGCATGGCACCGGCATGGCACGGCATGGCACCGGCATGGCACGGCATGGCACCGGCATGGCACGGCATGGCACCGGCATGGCACCGGCATGGCACGGCATGGCACCGGCATGGCACGGCATGGCACCGGCATGGCACCGGCATGGCACGGCATGGCACCGGCATGGCACGGCATGGCACCGGCATGGCACGGCATGGCACCGGCATGGCACGGCATGGCACCGGCATGGCACGGCATGGCACCGGCATGGCACGGCATGGCACCGGCATGGCACGGCATGGCACCGGCATGGCACGGCATGGCACCGGCATGGCACGGCATGGCACCGGCATGGCACGGCATGGCACCGGCATGGCACGGCATGGCACGGCATGGCACGGCATGGCACGGCATTGAATGGCATGGAATGGCATGGAATGGCATGGCACCGCATGGCACGGCATGGCACGGCATGGCACGGCATTGAATGGCATGGAATGGCATGGAATGGCATGGAATGGCATGGAATGGCATGGAATGGCATGGAATGGCATGGAATGGCATGGAATTGCATGGAATGGCATGGAATGGCATGGAATGGCATGGAATGGCATGGAATGGCATGGCACCGGCATGGCACCGGCATGGCACCGGCATGGCACCGGCATGGCACCGGCATGGCACCGGCATGGCACCGGCATGGCACGGCATGGCACCGGCATGGCACGGCATGGCACCGGCATGGCACGGCATGGCACCGGCATGGCACGGCATGGCACCGGCATGGCACGGCATGGCACCGGCATGGCACGGCATGGCACCGGCATGGCACGGCATGGCACCGGCATGGCACGGCATGACACCGGCATGGCACGGCATGGCACCGGCATGGCACCGGCGTGGCTCGGCATGGCACCGGCATGGCACGGCATGGCACCGGCATGGCACGGCATGGCACCGGCATGGCACGGCATGGCACGGCATGGCACGGCATGGAATGGCATTGAATGGCATGGAATGGCATGGAACGGCATGGCACCGCATGGCACGGCATGGCACGGCATGGCACGGCATGGCACGGCATGGAATGGCATTGAATGGCATTGAATGGCATGGAATGGCATGGAATGGCATGGAATGGCATGGCACCGCATGGCACGGCATGGCACGGCATGGCACGGCATGGCACGGCATGGCACCGGCATGGCACGGCATGGCACCGGCATGGCACGGCATGGCACCGGCATGGCACGGCATGGCACCGGCATGGCACGGCATGGCTCCGGCATGGCACGGCATGGCACCGGCATGGCACGGCATGGCACGGCATGGCACGGCATGGAATGGCATTGAATGGCATTGAATGGCATGGAATGGCATGGAATGGCATGGAATGGCATGGAATGGCATGGCACCGCATGGCACGGCATGGCACGGCATGGAATGGCATTGAATGGCATTGAATGGCATGGAATGGCATGGAATGGCATGGCACCGCATGGCACGGCATGGCACGGCATGGCACGGCATGGCACGGCATTGAATGGCATGGAATGGCATGGAATGGCATGGAATGGCATGGAATGGCATGGAATGGCATGGAATGGCATGGAATGGCATGGAATGGCATGGAATGGCATGGAATGGCATGGAATGGCATGGAATGGCATGGAATGGCATGGAATGGCATGGCACCGGCATGGCACCGGCATGGCACCGGCATGGCACCGGCATGGCACCGGCATGGCACCGGCATGGCACCGGCATGGCACCGGCATGGCACGGCATGGCACCGGCATGGCACCGGCATGGCACCGGCATGGCACCGGCATGGCACGGCATGGCACCGGCATGGCACGGCATGGCACCGGCATGGCACGGCATGGCATGGAATGGCATGGCACGGCATGGAATGGCATGGCACGGCATGGCACCGGCATGGCACGGCATGGCACCGGCATGGCACGGCATGGCACCGGCATGGCACGGCATGGCACCGGCATGGCACGGCATGGCACCGGCATGGCACGGCATGGCACGGCATGGCACCGGCATGGCACGGCATGGCACCGGCATGGCACGGCATGGCACCGGCATGGCACGGCATGGCACCGGCATGGCACGGCATGGCACCGGCATGGCACGGCATGGCACCGGCATGGCACGGCATGGCACCGGCATGGCACGGCATGGCACCGGCATGGCACGGCATGGCACCGGCATGGCACGGCATGGCACCGGCATGGCACTGCATGGCACCGGCATGGCACGGCATGGCACCGGCATGGCACGGCATGGCACCGGCATGGCACGGCATGGCACCGGCATGGCACGGCATGGCACCGGCATGGCACGGCATGGCACCGGCATGGCACGGCATGGCACCGGCATGGCACCGGCATGGCACGGCATGGCACCTGCATGGCACGGCATGGCACCGGCATGGCACGGCATGGCACGGCATGGCACCGGCATGGCACGGCATGGCACCGGCATGGCACGGCATGGCACCGGCATGTCACCGGCATGGCACCGGCATGGCACGGCATTGAATGGCATGGAATGGCATTGAACGGCATGGAATGGCATGGAACGGCATGGAATGGCATGGAACGGCATGGAATGGCATTGAATGGCATGGAATGGCATGGAATGGCATGGAACGGCATGGAATGGCATGGAACGGCATGGAACGGCATGGCACGGCATGGCACGGCATGGCACGGCATGGCACCGGCATGGCACCGGCATGGCACCGGCATGGCACGGCATGGCACCGGCATGACACCGGCATGGCACGGCATGGCACCGGCATGGCACGGCATGGCACCGGCATGGCACGGCATGGCACCGGCATGGCACCGGCATGGCACGGCATGGCACCGGCATGGCACGGCATGGCACCGGCATGGCACGGCATGGCACCGGCATGGAACGGCATGGCACGGCATGGCACGGCATGGCACGGCATGGCACCGGCATGGCACCGGCATGGCACCGGCATGGCACCGGCATGGCACCGGCATGGCACGGCATGGCACCGGCATGGCACCGGCATGGCACCGGCATGGCACCGGCATGGCACGGCATGGCACGGCATGGCACGGCATGGCACGGCATGGCACCGGCATGGCACGGCATGGCACCGGCATGGCACGGCATGGCACCGGCATGGCACGGCATGGCACCGGCATGGCACGGCATGGCACCGGCATGGCACGGCATGGCACCGGCATGGCACGGCATGGCACCGGCATGGCACGGCATGGCACCGGCATGGCACGGCATGGCACCGGCATGGCACGGCATGGCACCGGCATGGCACGGCATGGCACCGGCATGGCACGGCATGGCACCGGCATGGCACGGCATGGCACCGGCATGGCACGGCATGGCACCGGCATGGCACGGCATGGCACCGGCATGGCACCGGCATGGCACGGCATGGCACCGGCATGGCACGGCATGGCACCGGCATGGCACGGCATGGCACCGGCATGGCACGGCATGGCACCGGCATGGCACGGCATGGCACCGGCATGGCACCGGCATGGCACGGCATTGAATGGCATGGCACGGCATTGAATGGCATGGAATGGCATTGAATGGCATGGAATTGCATGGAATGGCATGGAATGGCACGGAATGGCATGGAATGGCACGGAATGGCATGGAATGGCATGGAATGGCATGGAATGGCATGGAATGGCATGGAATGGCATGGAATGGCATGGAATGGCATGGAATGGCATGGAATGGCATGGAATGGCATGGAATGGCATGGAATGGCATGGAATGGCATGGAATGGCATGGAATGGCATGGCACGGCATGGCACGGAATGGCATGGAATGGCATGGAATGGCATGGAATGGCATGGAATGGCATGGAATGGCATGGAATGGCATGGAATGGCATGGAATGGCATGGAATGGCACGGCATGGCACGGAATGGCATGGAATGGCATGGAATGGCATGGAATGGCATGGAATGGCATGGAATGGTGGAATGGCATGGAATGGCATGGAATGGCATGGCACCGGCATGGCACCGGCATGGCACGGCATGGCACGGCATGGCACGGCATGGCACGGCATGGCACCGGCATGGCACGGCATGGCACCGGCATGGCACGGCATGGCACGGCATGGCACGGCATGGCACGGCATGGAATGGCATTGAATGGCATTGAATGGCATGGAATGGCATGGAATGGCATGGAATGGCATGGAATGGCATGGAATGGCATGGAATTGCATGGAATGGCATGGAATGGCATGGAATGACATGGCACCGGCATGGCACCGGCATGGCACCGGCATGGCACCGGCATGGCACCGGCATGGCACCGGCATGGCACCGGCATGGCACCGGCATGGCACCGGCATGGCACCGGCATGGCACCGGCATGGCACCGGCATGGCACCGGCATGGCACCGGCATGGCACCGGCATGGCACCGGCATGGCACCGGCATGGCACGGCATGGCACCGGCATGGCACGGCATGGCACCGGCATGGCACGGCATGGCACCGGCATGGCACGGCATGGCACCGGCATGGCACGGCATGGCACCGGCATGGCACCGGCATGGCACGGCATGGCACCGGCATGGCACGGCATGGAATGGCATTGAATGGCATTGAATGGCATGGAATGGCATGGCACCGCATGGCACGGCATGGCACGGCATGGCACGGCATTGAATGGCATGGAATGGCATGGAATGGCATGGAATGGCATGGAATGGCATGGAATGGCATGGAATGGCATGGAATGGCATGGAATGGCATGGAATGGCATGGCACGGCATGGCACGGCATTGAATGGCATGGAATGGCATGGAATGGCATGGAATGGCATGGAATGGCATGGAATGGCATGGAATGGCATGGAATGGCATGGAATGGCATGGAATGGCATGGAATGGCACGGCATGGCATGGAATGGCATGGAATGGCATGGAATGGCATGGAATGGCATGGCACGGCATGGCACGGAATGGCATGGAATGGCATGGAATGGCATGGAATGGCATGGAATGGCATGGAATGGCATGGAATGGCATGGAATGGCATGGAATGGCATGGAATGGCATGGAATGGCATGGAATGGCACGGCATGGCACGGAATGGCATGGAATGGCATGGAATGGCATGGAATGGCATGGAATGGCATGGAATGGCATGGAATGGCATGGAATGGCATGGAATGGCATGGAATGGCATGGAATGGCATGGAATGGCATGGAATGGCATGGAATGGCATGGCACCGGCATGGCACCGGCATGGCACGGCATGGCACGGCATGGCACGGCATGGCACGGCATGGCACGGCATGGCACGGCATGGCACGGCATGGCACGGCATGGCACGGCATGGCACGGCATTGAATGGCATTGAATGGCATGGAATGGCATGGAATGGCATGGAATGGCATGGAATGGCATGGCACCGCATGGCACGGCATGGCACGGCATGGCACCGGCATGGCACCGGCATGGCACCGGCATGGCACGGCATGGCACCGGCATGACACCGGCATGGCACGGCATGGCACCGGCATGGCACGGCATGGCACCGGCATGGCACGGCATGGCACCGGCATGACACGGCATGGCACCGGCATGGCACGGCATGGCACCGGCATGGCACGGCATGGCACCGGCATGGCACGGCATGGCACCGGCATGGCACCGGCATGGCACCGGCATGGCACGGCATGGCACCGGCATGACACCGGCATGGCACGGCATGACACCGGCATGGCACGGCATGGCACCGGCATGGCACGGCATGGCACCGGCATGGCACGGCATGGCACCGGCATGGCACGGCATGGCACCGGCATGGCACGGCATGGCACCGGCATGGCACGGCATGCCACCGGCATGGCACGGCATGGCACCGGCATGGCACGGCATGGCACCGGCATGGCACCGGCATGGCACGGCATGGCACGGCATGGCACCGGCATGGCACGGCATGGCACCGGCATGGAACGGCATGGCACGGCATGGCACGGCATGGCACGGCATGGCACCGGCATGGCACCGGCATGGCACCGGCATGGCACGGCATGGCACGGCCTGGCACGGCATGGCACGGCATGGCACGGCATGGCACGGCATGGCACGGCATGGCACGGCATGGCACGGCATGGCACGGCATGGCACGGCATGGCACGGCATGGCACGGCATGGCACGGCATGGAATGGCATTGAATGGCATTGAATGGCATGGAATGGCATGGAATGGCATGGAACGGCATGGCACCGCATGGCACGGCATGGCACGGCATGGCACGGCATGGCACGGCATGGAATGGCATTGAATGGCATTGAATGGCATGGAATGGCATGGAATGGCATGGAATGGCATGGCACCGCATGGCACGGCATGGCACGGCATGGCACGGCATGGCACGGCATGGCACGGCATGGCACCGGCATGGCACGGCATGGCACCGGCATGGCACGGCATGGCACCGGCATGGCACGGCATGGCACCGGCATGGCACGGCATGGCTCCGGCATGGCACGGCATGGCACCGGCATGGCACGGCATGGCACGGCATGGCACGGCATGGAATGGCATTGAATGGCATTGAATGGCATGGAATGGCATGGAATGGCATGGAATGGCATGGAATGGCATGGCACGGCATGGCACCGGCATGGCACGGCATGGCACCGGCATGGCACGGCATGGCACGGCATGGCACGGCATGGCACGGCATGGCACGGCATGGCACGGCATGGCACGGCATGGCACGGCATGGCACGGCATGGCACGGCATGGAATGGCATTGAATGGCATTGAATGGCATGGAATGGCATGGAATGGCATGGAATGGCATGGAATGGCATGGCACCGGCATGGAATGGCATGGCACCGGCATGGAATGGCATGGAATGGCATGGCACCGGCATGGAATGGCATGGAATGGCATGGAATGGCATGGCACCGGCATGGCACCGGCATGGCACGGCATGGCACGGCATGGCACGGAATGGCATGGAATGGCATGGAATGGCATGGAATGGCATGGCACCGGCATGGCACCGGCATGGCACCGGCATGGCACCGGCATGGCACCGGCATGGCACCGGCATGGCACCGGCATGTCACCGGCATGGCACGGCATGGCACCGGCATGGCACCGGCATGGCACCGGCATGGCACCGGCATGGCACCGGCATGGCACCGGCATGGCACCGGCATGGCACGGCATGGCACCGGCATGGCACGGCATGGCACCGGCATGGCACGGCATGGCACCGGCATGGCACGGCATGGCACCGGCATGGCACGGCATGGCACCGGCATGGCACCGGCATGGCACCGGCATGGCACGGCATGGCACGGCATGGCACGGCATGGCACGGAATGGCATGGAATGGCATGGAATGGCATGGAATGGCATGGAATGGCATGGAATGGCATGGAATTGCATGGAATGGCATGGAATGGCATGGAATGGCATGGCACCGGCATGGCACCGGCATGGCACCGGCATGGCACCGGCATGGCACCGGCATGGCACCGGCATGGCACCGGCATGGCACCGGCATGGCACCGGCATGGCACGGCATGGCACCGGCATGGCACGGCATGGCACCGGCATGGCACGGCATGGCACCGGCATGGCACGGCATGGCACCGGCATGGCACCGGCATGGCACGGCATGGCACCGGCATGGCACGGCATGGCACCGGCATGGCACGGCATGGCACCGGCATGGCACGGCATGGCACCGGCATGGCACGGCATGGCACGGCATGGCACGGCATGGCACGGCATGGCACGGCATGGCACGGCATGGCACGGCATGGAATGGCATTGAATGGCATTGAATGGCATGGAATGGCATGGAATGGCATTGAATGGCATGGAATGGCATGGAATGGCATGGAATGGCATGGCACCGCATGGCACGGCATGGCACGGCATGGCACGGCATGGCACGGCATGGAATGGCATTGAATGGCATTGAATGGCATGGAATGGCTTGGAATGGCATGGAATGGCATGGAATTGCATGGAATGGCATGGAATGGCATGGAATGGCATGGAATGGCATGGAATGGCATGGCACCGGCATGGAATGGCATGGAATGGCATGGCACCGGCATGGAATGGCATGGAATGGCATGGCACCGGCATGGCACCGGCATGGCACCGGCATGGCACGGCATGGCACGGCATGGCACGGAATGGCATGGAATGGCATGGAATGGCATGGCACCGGCATGGCACCGGCATGGCACCGGCATGGCACCGGCATGGCACCGGCATGGCACCGGCATGGCACCGGCATGGCACCGGCATGGCACCGGCATGGCACCGGCATGGCACCGGCATGGCACCGGCATGGCACGGCATGGCACCGGCATGGCACCGGCATGGCACCGGCATGGCACCGGCATGACCGGCATGGCACCGGCATGGCACGGCATGGCACCGGCATGGCACGGCATGGCACGGCATGGCACGGCATGGCACGGCATGGCACGGCATGGCACGGCATGGAATGGCATGGAATGGCATGGCACCGGCATGGCACCGGCATGGCACGGCATGGCACCGGCATGGCACCGGCATGGCACGGCATGGCACCGGCATGGCACGGCATGGCACCGGCATGGCACGGCATGGCACCGGCATGGCACGGCATGGCACCGGCATGGCACGGCATGGCACGGCATGGCACGGCATGGAATGGCATGGAATGGCATGGCACCGGCATGGCACCGGCATGGCACCGGCATGGCACGGCATGGCACCGGCATGGCACGGCATGGCACCGGCATGGCACGGCATGGCACCGGCATGGCACGGCATGGCACCGGCATGGCACGGCATGGCACCGGCATGGCACCGCCATGGCACGGCATGGCACCGGCATGGCACGGCATGGCACGGCATGGCACGGCATGGCACGGCATGGCACGGCATGGCACGGCATGGCACGGCATGGCACGGCATGGCACGGCATGGCACGGCATGGCACGGCATGGCACGGCATGGCACGGCATGGAATGGCATTGAATGGCATTGAATGGCATGGAATGGCATGGAATGGCATGGAATGGCATGGCACGGCATGGCACGGCATGGCACGGCATGGCACGGCATGGCACGGCATTGAATGGCATGGAATGGCATGGAATGGCATGGAATGGCATGGAATGGCATGGAATGGCATGGAATGGCATGGAATGGCATGGAATGGCATGGAATGGCATGGAATGGCATGGAATGGCATGGAATGGCATGGAATGGCATGGAATGGCATGGAATGGCATGGAATGGCATGGAATGGCATGGAATGGCATGGAATGGCATGGAATGGCATGGAATGGCATGGAATGGCATGGAATGGCATGGAATGGCATGGAATGGCATGGAATGGCATGGAATGGCATGGAATGGCATGGAATGGCATGGAATGGCATGGAATGGCATGGAATGGCATGGAATGGCATGGAATGGCATGGAATGGCATGGAATGGCATGGAATGGCATGGAATGGCATGGAATGGCATGGAATGGCATGGAATGGCATGGAATTGCATGGAATGGCATGGAATGGCATGGAATGTCATGGCACCGGCATGGCACCGGCATGGCACGGGCATGGCACCGGCATGGCACCGGCATGGCACCGGCATGGCACGGCATGGCACCGGCATGGCACGGCAGGGCACCGGCATGGCACGGCATGGCACCGGCATGGCACCGGCATGGCACGGCATGGCACCGGCATGGCACGGCATGGCACCGGCATGGCACGGCATGGCACCGGCATGGCACGGCATGGCACCGGCATGGCACGGCATGGAATGGCATTGAATGGCATTGAATGGCATGGAATGGCATGGCACCGCATGGCACGGCATGGCACGGCATGGCACGGCATTGAATGGCATGGAATGGCATGGAATGGCATGGAATGGCATGGAATTGCATGGAATGGCATGGAATGGCATGGAATGTCATGGCACCGGCATGGCACCGGCATGGCACCGGCATGGCACCGGCATGGCACCGGCATGGCACCGGCATGGCACGGCATGGCACCGGCATGGCACGGCAGGGCACCGGCATGGCACGGCATGGCACCGGCATGGCACCGGCATGGCACGGCATGGCACCGGCATGGCACGGCATGGCACCGGCATGGCACGGCATGGAATGGCATTGAATGGCATTGAATGGCATGGAATGGCATGGCACCGCATGGCACGGCATGGCACGGCATGGCACGGCATTGAATGGCATGGAATGGCATGGAATGGCATGGAATGGCATGGAATGGCATGGAATGGCATGGAATGGCATGGAATGGCATGGAATGGCATGGAATGGCATGGAATGGCATGGAATGGCATGGAATGGCATGGAATGGCATGGAATGGCATGGAATGGCATGGAATGGCATGGAATGGCATGGAATGGCATGGAATGGCATGGAATGGCATGGAATGGCATGGAATGGCATGGAATGGCATGGAATGGCATGGAATGGCATGGAATGGCATGGAATGGCATGGAATTGCATGGAATGGCATGGAATGGCATGGAATGGCATGGAATGGCATGGAATGGCATGGAATGGCATGGAATGGCATGGCACCGGCATGGAATGGCATGGAATGGCATGGCACCGGCATGGAATGGCATGGAATGGCATGGAATGGCATGGCACCGGCATGGCACCGGCATGGCACCGGCATGGCACGGCATGGCACGGCATGGCACGGAATGGCATGGAATGGCATGGAATGGCATGGAATGGCATGGAATGGCATGGAATGGCATGGAATGGCATGGAATGGCATGGAATGGCATGGAATGGCATGGAATGGCATGGCACCGGCATGGCACCGGCATGGCACCGGCATGGCACCGGCATGGCACCGGCATGGCACCGGCATGGCACGGCATGGCACCGGCATGGCACCGGCATGGCACCGGCATGGCACCGGCATGGCACCGGCATGGCACCGGCATGGCACGGCATGGCACCGGCATGGCACGGCATGGCACCGGCATGGCACGGCATGGCACGGCATGGCACGGCATGGCACGGCATGGCACGGCATGGAATGGCATGGAATGGCATGGCACCGGCATGGCACCGGCATGGCACCGGCATGGCACGGCATGGCACCGGCATGGCACGGCATGGCACCGGCATGGCACGGCATGGCACCGGCATGGCACGGCATGGCACCGGCATGGCACGGCATGGCACCGGCATGGCACGGCATGGCACCGGCATGGCACGGCATGGCACCGGCATGGCACGGCATGGCACCGGCATGGCACGGCATGGCACCGGCATGGCACGGCATGGCACCGGCATGGCACGGCATGGCACCGGCATGGCACGGCATGGCACCGGCATGGCACGGCATGGCACCGGCATGGCACGGCATGGCACCGGCATGGCACGGCATGGCACCGGCATGGCACGGCATGGCACCGGCATGGCACGGCATGGCACCGGCATGGCACGGCATGGCACCGGCATGGCACGGCATGGCACCGGCATGGCACGGCATGGCACCGGCATGGCACGGCATGGCACCGGCATGGCACGGCATGGCACCGGCATGGCACGGCATGGCACCGGCATGGCACGGCATGGCACCGGCATGGCACGGCATGGCACCGGCATGGCACGGCATGGCACCGGCATGGCACGGCATGGCACCGGCATGGCACGGCATGGCACCGGCATGGCACGGCATGGCACGGCATGGCACGGCATGGCACGGCATGGCACCGGCATGGCACGGCATTGAACGGCATGGAATGGCATGGAACGGCATGGAATGGCATGGAACGGCATGGAATGGCATTGAATGGCATGGAATGGCATGGAATGGCATGGAACGGCATGGAATGGCATGGAACGGCATGGAACGGCATGGCACGGCATGGCACGGCATGGCACGGCATGGCACCGGCATGGCACCGGCATGGCACCGGCATGGCACGGCATGGCACCGGCATGACACCGGCATGGCACGGCATGGCACCGGCATGGCACGGCATGGCACCGGCATGGCACGGCATGGCACCGGCATGGCACGGCATGGCACCGGCATGGCACGGCATGGCACCGGCATGGCACGGCATGGCACCGGCATGGCACGGCATGGCACCGGCATGGCACGGCATGGCACCGGCATGGCACCGGCATGGCACGGCATGGCACCGGCATGGCACCGGCATGGCACGGCATGGCACCGGCATGGAACGGCATGGCACGGCATGGCACGGCATGGCACGGCATGGCACCGGCATGGCACGGCATGGCACGGCCTGGCACGGCATGGCACGGCATGGCACGGCATGGCACGGCATGGCACGGCATGGCACGGCATGGCACGGCATGGCACGGCATGGCACGGCATGGCACGGCATGGCACGGCATGGCACGGCATGGCACGGCATGGCACGGCATGGCACGGCATGGCACGGCATGGAATGGCATTGAATGGCATTGAATGGCATGGAATGGCATGGAATGGCATGGAATGGCATGGCACGGCATGGCACGGCATGGCACGGCATGGCACGGCATGGCACGGCATGGCACCGGCATGGCACGGCATGGCACCGGCATGGCACGGCATGGCACCGGCATGGCACGGCATGGCACCGGCATGGCACGGCATGGCACCGGCATGGCACGGCATGGCACCGGCATGGCACGGCATGGCACCGGCATGGCACGGCATGGCACCGGCATGGCACGGCATGGCACCGGCATGGCACGGCATGGCACCGGCATGGCACGGCATGGCACCGGCATGGCACGGCATGGCACCGGCATGGCACGGCATGGCACCGGCATGGCACCGGCATGGCACGGCATGGCACCGGCATGGTACGGCATGGCACCGGCATGGCACGGCATGGCACCGGCATGGCACGGCATGGCACCGGCATGGCACGGCAGGGCACCGGCATGGCACCGGCATGGCACGGCATTGAATGGCATGGCACGGCATTGAATGGCATGGAATGGCATTGAATGGCATGGAATTGCATGGAATGGCATGGAATGGCACGGAATGGCATGGAATGGCATGGAATGGCATGGAATGGCATGGCACCGGCATGGCACCGGCATGGCACGGCATGGCACGGCATGGCACGGCATGGCACGGCATGGCACCGGCATGGCACGGCATGGCACCGGCATGGCACGGCATGGCACGGCATGGCACGGCATGGCACGGCATGGCACGGCATGGCACGGCATGGCACGGCATGGCACGGCATGGAATGGCATTGAATGGCATTGAATGGCATGGAATGGCATGGAATGGCATGGAATGGCATGGCACGGCATGGCACGGCATTGAATGGCATGGAATGGCATGGAATGGCATGGAATGGCATGGAATGGCATGGAATGGCATGGAATGGCATGGAATGGCATGGAATGGCATGGAATGGCATGGAATGGCATGGAATGGCATGGAATGGCATGGAATGGCATGGAATGGCATGGAATGGCATGGAATGGCATGGAATGGCATGGAATGGCATGGAATGGCATGGAATGGCATGGAATGGCATGGAATGGCATGGAATGGCATGGAATGGCATGGAATGGCATGGAATGGCATGGAATGGCATGGAATGGCATGGAATGGCATGGAATGGCATGGAATGGCATGGAATGGCATGGAATGGCATGGAATGGCATGGAATGGCATGGAATGGCATGGAATGGCATGGAATGGCATGGAATGGCATGGAATGGCATGGAATGGCATGGAATGGCATGGAATGGCATGGAATGGCATGGAATGGCATGGAATGGCATGGAATGGCATGGAATGGCATGGAATGGCATGGAATGGCATGGAATGGCATGGAATGGCATGGAATGGCATGGAATGGCATGGAATGGCATGGAATGGCATGGAATGGCATGGAATGGCATGGAATGGCATGGAATGGCATGGAATGGCATGGAATGGCATGGAATGGCATGGAATGGCATGGAATGGCATGGAATGGCATGGAATGGCATGGAATGGCATGGAATGGCATGGAATGGCATGGAATTGCATGGAATGGCATGGAATGGCATGGAATGTCATGGCACCGGCATGGCACCGGCATGGCACCGGCATGGCACCGGCATGGCACCGGCATGGCACCGGCATGGCACGGCATGGCACCGGCATGGCACGGCAGGGCACCGGCATGGCACGGCATGGCACCGGCATGGCACCGGCATGGCACGGCATGGCACCGGCATGGCACGGCATGGCACCGGCATGGCACGGCATGGCACCGGCATGGCACGGCATGGCACCGGCATGGCACGGCATGGAATGGCATTGAATGGCATTGAATGGCATGGAATGGCATGGCACCGCATGGCACGGCATGGCACGGCATGGCACGGCATTGAATGGCATGGAATGGCATGGAATGGCATGGAATGGCATGGAATTGCATGGAATGGCATGGAATGGCATGGAATGTCATGGCACCGGCATGGCACCGGCATGGCACCGGCATGGCACCGGCATGGCACCGGCATGGCACCGGCATGGCACGGCATGGCACCGGCATGGCACGGCAGGGCACCGGCATGGCACGGCATGGCACCGGCATGGCACCGGCATGGCACGGCATGGCACCGGCATGGCACGGCATGGCACCGGCATGGCACGGCATGGAATGGCATTGAATGGCATTGAATGGCATGGAATGGCATGGCACCGCATGGCACGGCATGGCACGGCATGGCACGGCATTGAATGGCATGGAATGGCATGGAATGGCATGGAATGGCATGGAATGGCATGGAATGGCATGGAATGGCATGGAATGGCATGGAATGGCATGGAATGGCATGGAATGGCATGGAATGGCATGGAATGGCATGGAATGGCATGGAATGGCATGGAATGGCATGGAATGGCATGGAATGGCATGGAATGGCATGGAATGGCATGGAATTGCATGGAATGGCATGGAATGGCATGGAATGGCATGGAATGGCATGGAATGGCATGGCACCGGCATGGAATGGCATGGAATGGTATGGCACCGGCATGGAATGGCATGGAATGGCATGGAATGGCATGGCACCGGCATGGCACCGGCATGGCACCGGCATGGCACGGCATGGCACGGCATGGCACGGAATGGCATGGAATGGCATGGAATGGCATGGAATGGCATGGAATGGCATGGAATGGCATGGAATGGCATGGAATGGCATGGAATGGCATGGAATGGCATGGCACCGGCATGGCACCGGCATGGCACCGGCATGGCACCGGCATGGCACCGGCATGGCACCGGCATGGCACGGCATGGCACCGGCATGGCACCGGCATGGCACCGGCATGGCACCGGCATGGCACCGGCATGGCACCGGCATGGCACGGCATGGCACCGGCATGGCACGGCATGGCACCGGCATGGCACGGCATGGCACGGCATGGCACGGCATGGCACGGCATGGCACGGCATGGAATGGCATGGAATGGCATGGCACCGGCATGGCACCGGCATGGCACCGGCATGGCACGGCATGGCACCGGCATGGCACGGCATGGCACCGGCATGGCACGGCATGGCACCGGCATGGCACGGCATGGCACCGGCATGGCACGGCATGGCACCGGCATGGCACGGCATGGCACCGGCATGGCACGGCATGGCACCGGCATGGCACGGCATGGCACCGGCATGGCACGGCATGGCACCGGCATGGCACGGCATGGCACCGGCATGGCACGGCATGGCACCGGCATGGCACGGCATGGCACCGGCATGGCACGGCATGGCACCGGCATGGCACGGCATGGCACCGGCATGGCACGGCATGGCACCGGCATGGCACGGCATGGCACCGGCATGGCACGGCATGGCACCGGCATGGCACGGCATGGCACCGGCATGGCACGGCATGGCACCGGCATGGCACGGCATGGCACCGGCATGGCACGGCATGGCACCGGCATGGCACGGCATGGCACCGGCATGGCACGGCATGGCACCGGCATGGCACGGCATGGCACCGGCATGGCACGGCATGGCACCGGCATGGCACGGCATGGCACCGGCATGGCACGGCATGGCACCGGCATGGCACGGCATGGCACCGGCATGGCACGGCATGGCACCGGCATGGCACGGCATGGCACGGCATGGCACCGGCATGGCACGGCATTGAATGGCATGGAATGGCATTGAACGGCATGGAATGGCATGGAACGGCATGGAATGGCATGGAACGGCATGGAATGGCATTGAATGGCATGGAATGGCATGGAATGGCATGGAACGGCATGGAATGGCATGGAACGGCATGGAACGGCATGGCACGGCATGGCACGGCATGGCACGGCATGGCACCGGCATGGCACCGGCATGGCACCGGCATGGCACGGCATGGCACCGGCATGACACCGGCATGGCACGGCATGGCACCGGCATGGCACGGCATGGCACCGGCATGGCACGGCATGGCACCGGCATGGCACGGCATGGCACCGGCATGGCACGGCATGGCACCGGCATGGCACGGCATGGCACCGGCATGGCACGGCATGGCACCGGCATGGCACGGCATGGCACCGGCATGGCACCGGCATGGCACGGCATGGCACCGGCATGGCACCGGCATGGCACGGCATGGCACCGGCATGGAACGGCATGGCACGGCATGGCACGGCATGGCACGGCATGGCACCGGCATGGCACGGCATGGCACGGCCTGGCACGGCATGGCACGGCATGGCACGGCATGGCACGGCATGGCACGGCATGGCACGGCATGGCACGGCATGGCACGGCATGGCACGGCATGGCACGGCATGGCACGGCATGGCACGGCATGGCACGGCATGGCACGGCATGGCACGGCATGGCACGGCATGGAATGGCATTGAATGGCATTGAATGGCATGGAATGGCATGGAATGGCATGGAATGGCATGGCACGGCATGGCACGGCATGGCACGGCATGGCACGGCATGGCACGGCATGGCACCGGCATGGCACGGCATGGCACCGGCATGGCACGGCATGGCACCGGCATGGCACGGCATGGCACCGGCATGGCACGGCATGGCACCGGCATGGCACGGCATGGCACCGGCATGGCACGGCATGGCACCGGCATGGCACGGCATGGCACCGGCATGGCACGGCATGGCACCGGCATGGCACGGCATGGCACCGGCATGGCACGGCATGGCACCGGCATGGCACGGCATGGCACCGGCATGGCACGGCATGGCACCGGCATGGCACGGCATGGCACCGGCATGGTACGGCATGGCACCGGCATGGCACGGCATGGCACCGGCATGGCACGGCATGGCACCGGCATGGCACGGCAGGGCACCGGCATGGCACCGGCATGGCACGGCATTGAATGGCATGGCACGGCATTGAATGGCATGGAATGGCATTGAATGGCATGGAATTGCATGGAATGGCATGGAATGGCACGGAATGGCATGGAATGGCATGGAATGGCATGGAATGGCATGGCACCGGCATGGCACCGGCATGGCACGGCATGGCACGGCATGGCACGGCATGGCACGGCATGGCACCGGCATGGCACGGCATGGCACCGGCATGGCACGGCATGGCACGGCATGGCACGGCATGGCACGGCATGGCACGGCATGGAATGGCATTGAATGGCATTGAATGGCATGGAATGGCATGGAATGGCATGGAATGGCATGGCACGGCATGGCACGGCATTGAATGGCATGGAATGGCATGGAATGGCATGGAATGGCATGGAATGGCATGGAATGGCATGGAATGGCATGGAATGGCATGGAATGGCATGGAATGGCATGGAATGGCATGGAATGGCATGGAATGGCATGGAATGGCATGGAATGGCATGGAATGGCATGGAATGGCATGGAATGGCATGGAATGGCATGGAATGGCATGGAATGGCATGGAATGGCATGGAATGGCATGGAATGGCATGGAATGGCATGGAATGGCATGGAATGGCATGGAATGGCATGGAATGGCATGGAATGGCATGGAATGGCATGGAATGGCATGGAATGGCATGGAATGGCATGGAATGGCATGGAATGGCATGGAATGGCATGGAATGGCATGGAATGGCATGGAATGGCATGGAATGGCATGGAATGGCATGGAATGGCATGGAATGGCATGGAATGGCATGGAATGGCATGGAATGGCATGGAATGGCATGGAATGGCATGGAATGGCATGGAATTGCATGGAATGGCATGGAATGGCATGGAATGGCATGGCACCGGCATGGCACCGGCATGGCACCGGCATGGCACCGGCATGGAATGGCATGGAATGGCATGGAATGGCATGGAATGGCATGGAATGGCATGGAATGGCATGGAATGGCATGGAATGGCATGGAATTGCATGGAATGGCATGGAATGGCATGGAATGGCATGGCACCGGCATGGCACCGGCATGGCACCGGCATGGCACCGGCATGGCACCAGCATGGCACGGCATGGCACCGGCATGGCACGGCATGGCACCGGCATGGCACGGCATGGCACCGGCATGGCACGGCATGGAATGGCATTGAATGGCATTGAATGGCATGGAATGGCATGGCACCGCATGGCACGGCATGGCACGGCATGGCACGGCATTGAATGGCATGGAATGGCATGGAATGGCATGGAATGGCATGGAATGGCATGGAATGGCATGGCACGGCATGGCACGGCATGGAATGGCATGGAATGGCATGGAATGGCATGGAATGGCATGGAATGGCATGGAATGGCATGGAATGGCATGGAATGGCATGGAATGGCATGGAATGGCATGGAATGGCATGGAATGGCACGGCATGGCACGGCATGGCACGGCATGGCACGGAATGGCACGGAATGGCATGGAATGGCATGGAATGGCATGGAATGGCATGGAATGGCATGGAATGGCATGGAATGGCATGGCACCGGCATGGCACCGGCATGGCACCGGCATGGCACCGGCATGGCACCGGCATGGCACCGGCATGGCACCGGCATGGCACGGCATGGCACCGGCATGGCACCGGCATGGCACCGGCATGGCACCGGCATGGCACCGGCATGGCACCGGCATGGCACCGGCATGGCACCGGCATGGCACCGGCATGGCACGGCATGGCACGGCATGGCACCGGCATGGCACCGGCATGGCACGGCATGGCACCGGCATGGCACGGCATGGCACGGCATGGCACGGCATGGCACGGCATGGCACGGCATGGCACGGCATGGAATGGCATTGAATGGCATTGAATGGCATGGAATGGCATGGAATGGCATGGAATGGCATGGAATGGCATGGCACCGCATGGCACGGCATGGCACGGCATGGCACCGGCATGGCACCGGCATGGCACCGGCATGGCACGGCATGGCACCGGCATGACACCGGCATGGCACGGCATGGCACCGGCATGGCACGGCATGGCACCGGCATGGCACGGCATGGCACCGGCATGACACGGCATGGCACCGGCATGGCACGGCATGGCACCGGCATGGCACGGCATGGCACCGGCATGGCACCGGCATGGCACCGGCATGGCACGGCATGGCACCGGCATGACACCGGCATGGCACGGCATGGCACCGGCATGGCACGGCATGGCACCGGCATGGCACGGCATGGCACCGGCATGGCACGGCATGGCACCGGCATGGCACGGCATGGCACCGGCATGGCACGGCATGGCACCGGCATGGCACGGCATGCCACCGGCATGGCACGGCATGGCACCGGCATGGCACGGCATGGCACCGGCATGGCACCGGCATGGCACGGCATGGCACCGGCATGGCACGGCATGGCACCGGCATGGAACGGCATGGCACGGCATGGCACGGCATGGCACGGCATGGCACCGGCATGGCACCGGCATGGCACCGGCATGGCACGGCATGGCACGGCCTGGCACGGCATGGCACGGCATGGCACGGCATGGCACGGCATGGCACGGCATGGCACGGCATGGCACGGCATGGCACGGCATGGCACGGCATGGCACGTCATGGCACGGCATGGCACGGCATGGAATGGCATTGAATGGCATTGAATGGCATGGAATGGCATGGAATGGCATGGAATGGCATGGAATGGCATGGAATGGCATGGAATGGCATGGAATGGCATGGAATGGCATGGAATGGCATGGCACGGCATGGCACGGCATGGCACGGCATGGCACGGCATTGAATGGCATGGAATGGCATGGAATGGCATGGAATGGCATGGAATGGCATGGAATCGCATGGAATCGCATGGAATGGCATGGAATCGCATGGAATGGCATGGAATGGCATGGAATGGCATGGAATGGAATGGAATGGCATGGAATGGCATGGAATGGCATGGAATGGCATGGAATGGCATGGAATGGCATGGAATGGCATGGAATGGCATGGAATGGCATGGAATGGCATGGAATGGCATGGCACCGGCATGGCACCGGCATGGCACCGGCATGGCACCGGCATGGCACCGGCATGGCACCGGCATGGCACCGGCATGGCACCGGCATGGCACCGGCATGGCACGGCATGGCACCGGCATGGCACCGGCATGGCACCGGCATGGCACGGCATGGCACGGCATGGCACGGCATGGCACGGCATGGCACCGGCATGGCACCGGCATGGCACCGGCATGGCACCGGCATGGCACCGGCATGGCACCGGCATGGCACGGCATGGCACCGGCATGGCACGGCATGGCACCGGCATGGCACGGCATGGCACCGGCATGGCACGGCATGGCACCGGCATGGCACGGCATGGCACCGGCATGGCACGGTATGGCACCGGCATGGCACGGCATGGCACCGGCATGGCACGGCATGGCACCGGCATGGCACGGCATGGCACCGGCATGGCACGGCATGGCACCGGCATGGCACGGCATGGCACCGGCATGGCACGGCATGGCACCGGCATGGCACGGCATGGCACCGGCATGGCACGGCATGGCACCGGCATGGCACGGCATGGCACCGGCATGGCACGGCATGGCACCGGCATGGCACCGGCATGGCACGGCATTGAATGGCATGGCACGGCATTGAATGGCATGGAATGGCATTGAATGGCATGGAATTGCATGGAATGGCATGGAATGGCATGGAATGGCATGGAATGGCACGGAATGGCATGGAATGGCATGGAATGGCATTGAA
Source organism: Cryptus armator (assembly GCA_963971235.1). Classification (NCBI taxonomy): domain Eukaryota; kingdom Metazoa; phylum Arthropoda; class Insecta; order Hymenoptera; family Ichneumonidae; genus Cryptus; species Cryptus armator. Next base: position 407,558 of record CAXARG010000215.1, on the reverse strand, counting down.
TGGCATGGAATGGCATGGAATGGCATGGAATGGCATGGAATGGCATGGAATGGCATGGAATGGCATGGAATGGCATGGAATGGCATGGAATGGCATGGAATGGCATGGAATGGCATGGAATGGCGTGGAATGGCATGGAATGGCATGGAATGGCATGGAATGGCATGGCACCGGCATGGAATGGCATGGAATGGCATGGAATGGCATGGCACCGGCATGGCACCGGCATGGCACCGGCATGGCACGGCATGGCACGGCATGGCACGGAATGGCATGGAATGGCATGGAATGGCATGGAATGGCATGGAATGGCATGGAATGGCATGGAATGGCATGGAATGGCATGGAATGGCATGGAATGGCATGGAATGGCATGGAATGGCATGGAATGGCATGGCACCGGCATGGCACCGGCATGGCACGGCATGGCACGGCATGGCACGGCATGGCACGGCATGGCACGGCATGGCACGGCATGGCACCGGCATGGCACGGCATGGCACCGGCATGGCACGGCATGGCACCGGCATGGCACGGCATGGCACCGGCATGGCACGGCATGGCACCGGCATGGCACGGCATGGCACCGGCATGGCACGGCATGGCACCGGCATGGCACGGCATGGCACCGGCATGGCACGGCATGGCACCGGCATGGCACGGCATGGCACGGCATGGCACCGGCATGGCACGGCATTGAATGGCATGGAATGGCATTGAACGGCATGGAATGGCATGGAACGGCATGGAATGGCATGGAACGGCATGGAATGGCATTGAATGGCATGGAATGGCATGGAATGGCATGGAACGGCATGGAATGGCATGGAACGGCATGGAACGGCATGGCACGGCATGGCACGGCATGGCACGGCATGGCACCGGCATGGCACCGGCATGGCACCGGCATGGCACGGCATGGCACCGGCATGACACCGGCATGGCACGGCATGGCACCGGCATGGCACGGCATGGCACCGGCATGGCACGGCATGGCACCGGCATGGCACGGCATGGCACCGGCATGGCACGGCATGGCACCGGCATGGCACGGCATGGCACCGGCATGGCACGGCATGGCACCGGCATGGCACCGGCATGGCACGGCATGGCACCGGCATGGCACCGGCATGGCACGGCATGGCACCGGCATGGAACGGCATGGCACGGCATGGCACGGCATGGCACGGCATGGCACCGGCATGGCACGGCATGGCACGGCCTGGCACGGCATGGCACGGCATGGCACGGCATGGCACGGCATGGCACGGCATGGCACGGCATGGCACGGCATGGCACGGCATGGCACGGCATGGCACGGCATGGCACGGCATGGCACGGCATGGCACGGCATGGCACGGCATGGAATGGCATTGAATGGCATTGAATGGCATGGAATGGCATGGAATGGCATGGAATGGCATGGCACGGCATGGCACGGCATGGCACGGCATGGCACGGCATGGCACGGCATGGCACCGGCATGGCACGGCATGGCACCGGCATGGCACGGCATGGCACCGGCATGGCACGGCATGGCACCGGCATGGCACGGCATGGCACCGGCATGGCACGGCATGGCACCGGCATGGCACGGCATGGCACCGGCATGGCACGGCATGGCACCGGCATGGCACGGCATGGCACCGGCATGGCACGGCATGGCACCGGCATGGCACGGCATGGCACCGGCATGGCACGGCATGGCACCGGCATGGCACGGCATGGCACCGGCATGGCACGGCATGGCACCGGCATGGTACGGCATGGCACCGGCATGGCACGGCATGGCACCGGCATGGCACGGCATGGCACCGGCATGGCACGGCAGGGCACCGGCATGGCACCGGCATGGCACGGCATTGAATGGCATGGCACGGCATTGAATGGCATGGAATGGCATTGAATGGCATGGAATTGCATGGAATGGCATGGAATGGCACGGAATGGCATGGAATGGCATGGAATGGCATGGAATGGCATGGCACCGGCATGGCACCGGCATGGCACGGCATGGCACGGCATGGCACGGCATGGCACGGCATGGCACCGGCATGGCACGGCATGGCACCGGCATGGCACGGCATGGCACGGCATGGCACGGCATGGCACGGCATGGCACGGCATGGAATGGCATTGAATGGCATTGAATGGCATGGAATGGCATGGAATGGCATGGAATGGCATGGCACGGCATGGCACGGCATTGAATGGCATGGAATGGCATGGAATGGCATGGAATGGCATGGAATGGCATGGAATGGCATGGAATGGCATGGAATGGCATGGAATGGCATGGAATGGCATGGAATGGCATGGAATGGCATGGAATGGCATGGAATGGCATGGAATGGCATGGAATGGCATGGAATGGCATGGAATGGCATGGAATGGCATGGAATGGCATGGAATGGCATGGAATGGCATGGAATGGCATGGAATGGCATGGAATGGCATGGAATGGCATGGAATGGCATGGAATGGCATGGAATGGCATGGAATGGCATGGAATGGCATGGAATGGCATGGAATGGCATGGAATGGCATGGAATGGCATGGAATGGCATGGAATGGCATGGAATGGCATGGAATGGCATGGAATGGCATGGAATGGCATGGAATGGCATGGAATGGCATGGAATGGCATGGAATGGCATGGAATGGCATGGAATGGCATGGAATTGCATGGAATGGCATGGAATGGCATGGAATGGCATGGCACCGGCATGGCACCGGCATGGCACCGGCATGGCACCGGCATGGAATGGCATGGAATGGCATGGAATGGCATGGAATGGCATGGAATGGCATGGAATGGCATGGAATGGCATGGAATGGCATGGAATTGCATGGAATGGCATGGAATGGCATGGAATGGCATGGCACCGGCATGGCACCGGCATGGCACCGGCATGGCACCGGCATGGCACCAGCATGGCACGGCATGGCACCGGCATGGCACGGCATGGCACCGGCATGGCACGGCATGGCACCGGCATGGCACGGCATGGAATGGCATTGAATGGCATTGAATGGCATGGAATGGCATGGCACCGCATGGCACGGCATGGCACGGCATGGCACGGCATTGAATGGCATGGAATGGCATGGAATGGCATGGAATGGCATGGAATGGCATGGAATGGCATGGCACGGCATGGCACGGCATGGAATGGCATGGAATGGCATGGAATGGCATGGAATGGCATGGAATGGCATGGAATGGCATGGAATGGCATGGAATGGCATGGAATGGCATGGAATGGCATGGAATGGCATGGAATGGCATGGAATGGCACGGCATGGCACGGCATGGCACGGCATGGCACGGAATGGCACGGAATGGCATGGAATGGCATGGAATGGCATGGAATGGCATGGAATGGCATGGAATGGCATGGAATGGCATGGCACCGGCATGGCACCGGCATGGCACCGGCATGGCACCGGCATGGCACCGGCATGGCACCGGCATGGCACCGGCATGGCACGGCATGGCACCGGCATGGCACCGGCATGGCACCGGCATGGCACCGGCATGGCACCGGCATGGCACCGGCATGGCACCGGCATGGCACCGGCATGGCACGGCATGGCACGGCATGGCACCGGCATGGCACCGGCATGGCACGGCATGGCACCGGCATGGCACGGCATGGCACGGCATGGCACGGCATGGCACGGCATGGCACGGCATGGCACGGCATGGAATGGCATTGAATGGCATTGAATGGCATGGAATGGCATGGAATGGCATGGAATGGCATGGAATGGCATGGCACCGCATGGCACGGCATGGCACGGCATGGCACCGGCATGGCACCGGCATGGCACCGGCATGGCACGGCATGGCACCGGCATGACACCGGCATGGCACGGCATGGCACCGGCATGGCACGGCATGGCACCGGCATGGCACGGCATGGCACCGGCATGACACGGCATGGCACCGGCATGGCACGGCATGGCACCGGCATGGCACGGCATGGCACCGGCATGGCACCGGCATGGCACCGGCATGGCACGGCATGGCACCGGCATGACACCGGCATGGCACGGCATGGCACCGGCATGGCACGGCATGGCACCGGCATGGCACGGCATGGCACCGGCATGGCACGGCATGGCACCGGCATGGCACGGCATGGCACCGGCATGGCACGGCATGGCACCGGCATGGCACGGCATGCCACCGGCATGGCACGGCATGGCACCGGCATGGCACGGCATGGCACCGGCATGGCACCGGCATGGCACGGCATGGCACCGGCATGGCACGGCATGGCACCGGCATGGAACGGCATGGCACGGCATGGCACGGCATGGCACGGCATGGCACCGGCATGGCACCGGCATGGCACCGGCATGGCACGGCATGGCACGGCCTGGCACGGCATGGCACGGCATGGCACGGCATGGCACGGCATGGCACGGCATGGCACGGCATGGCACGGCATGGCACGGCATGGCACGGCATGGCACGTCATGGCACGGCATGGCACGGCATGGAATGGCATTGAATGGCATTGAATGGCATGGAATGGCATGGAATGGCATGGAATGGCATGGAATGGCATGGAATGGCATGGAATGGCATGGAATGGCATGGAATGGCATGGAATGGCATGGAATGGCATGGCACGGCATGGCACGGCATGGCACGGCATGGCACGGCATTGAATGGCATGGAATGGCATGGAATGGCATGGAATGGCATGGAATGGCATGGAATCGCATGGAATCGCATGGAATGGCATGGAATCGCATGGAATGGCATGGAATGGCATGGAATGGCATGGAATGGAATGGAATGGCATGGAATGGCATGGAATGGCATGGAATGGCATGGAATGGCATGGAATGGCATGGAATGGCATGGAATGGCATGGAATGGCATGGAATGGCATGGAATGGCATGGCACCGGCATGGCACCGGCATGGCACCGGCATGGCACCGGCATGGCACCGGCATGGCACCGGCATGGCACCGGCATGGCACCGGCATGGCACCGGCATGGCACGGCATGGCACCGGCATGGCACCGGCATGGCACCGGCATGGCACGGCATGGCACGGCATGGCACGGCATGGCACGGCATGGCACCGGCATGGCACCGGCATGGCACCGGCATGGCACCGGCATGGCACCGGCATGGCACGGCATGGCACCGGCATGGCACGGCATGGCACCGGCATGGCACGGCATGGCACCGGCATGGCACGGCATGGCACCGGCATGGCACGGTATGGCACCGGCATGGCACGGCATGGCACCGGCATGGCACGGCATGGCACCGGCATGGCACGGCATGGCACCGGCATGGCACGGCATGGCACCGGTTGGCACGGCATGGCACCGGCATGGCACGGCATGGCACCGGCATGGCACGGCATGGCACCGGCATGGCACGGCATGGCACCGGCATGGCACGGCATGGCACCGGCATGGCACGGCATGGCACCGGCATGGCACCGGCATGGCACGGCATTGAATGGCATGGCACGGCATTGAATGGCATGGAATGGCATTGAATGGCATGGAATTGCATGGAATGGCATGGAATGGCATGGAATGGCATGGAATGGCACGGAATGGCATGGAATGGCATGGAATGGCATTGAATGGCATGGAATGGCATGGAATGGCATGGAATGGCATGGAATGGCATGGAATGGCATGGAATGGCATGGAATGGCATGGAATGGCATGGAATGGCATGGAATGGCATGGAATGGCATGGAATGGCGTGGAATGGCATGGAATGGCATGGAATGGCATGGAATGGCATGGCACCGGCATGGAATGGCATGGAATGGCATGGAATGGCATGGCACCGGCATGGCACCGGCATGGCACCGGCATGGCACGGCATGGCACGGCATGGCACGGAATGGCATGGAATGGCATGGAATGGCATGGAATGGCATGGAATGGCATGGAATGGCATGGAATGGCATGGAATGGCATGGAATGGCATGGAATGGCATGGAATGGCATGGAATGGCATGGAATGGCATGGCACCGGCATGGCACCGGCATGGCACGGCATGGCACGGCATGGCACGGCATGGCACGGCATGGCACGGCATGGCACGGCATGGCACCGGCATGGCACGGCATGGCACCGGCATGGCACGGCATGGCACCGGCATGGCACGGCATGGCACCGGCATGGCACGGCATGGCACCGGCATGGCACGGCATGGCACCGGCATGGCACGGCATGGCACCGGCATGGCACCGGCATGGCACGGCATGGCACCGGCATGGCACCGGCATGGCACGGCATGGCACCGGCATGGAACGGCATGGCACGGCATGGCACGGCATGGCACGGCATGGCACCGGCATGGCACGGCATGGCACGGCCTGGCACGGCATGGCACGGCATGGCACGGCATGGCACGGCATGGCACGGCATGGCACGGCATGGCACGGCATGGCACGGCATGGCACGGCATGGCACGGCATGGCACGGCATGGCACGGCATGGCACGGCATGGAATGGCATTGAATGGCATTGAATGGCATGGAATGGCATGGAATGGCATGGAATGGCATGGCACGGCATGGCACGGCATGGCACGGCATGGCACGGCATGGCACGGCATGGCACCGGCATGGCACGGCATGGCACCGGCATGGCACGGCATGGCACCGGCATGGCACGGCATGGCACCGGCATGGCACGGCATGGCACCGGCATGGCACGGCATGGCACCGGCATGGCACGGCATGGCACCGGCATGGCACGGCATGGCACCGGCATGGCACGGCATGGCACCGGCATGGCACGGCATGGCACCGGCATGGCACGGCATGGCACCGGCATGGCACGGCATGGCACCGGCATGGCACGGCATGGCACCGGCATGGCACGGCATGGCACCGGCATGGCACGGCATGGCACCGGCATGGTACGGCATGGCACCGGCATGGCACGGCATGGCACCGGCATGGCACGGCATGGCACCGGCATGGCACGGCAGGGCACCGGGCATTGAATGGCATGGCACGGCATTGAATGGCATGGAATGGCATTGAATGGCATGGAATTGCATGGAATGGCATGGAATGGCACGGAATGGCATGGAATGGCATGGAATGGCATGGAATGGCATGGCACCGGCATGGCACCGGCATGGCACGGCATGGCACGGCATGGCACGGCATGGCACGGCATGGCACCGGCATGGCACGGCATGGCACCGGCATGGCACGGCATGGCACGGCATGGCACGGCATGGCACGGCATGGCACGGCATGGCACGGCATGGAATGGCATTGAATGGCATTGAATGGCATGGAATGGCATGGAATGGCATGGAATGGCATGGCACGGCATGGCACGGCATTGAATGGCATGGAATGGCATGGAATGGCATGGAATGGCATGGAATGGCATGGAATGGCATGGAATGGCATGGAATGGCATGGAATGGCATGGAATGGCATGGAATGGCATGGAATGGCATGGAATGGCATGGAATGGCATGGAATGGCATGGAATGGCATGGAATGGCATGGAATGGCATGGAATGGCATGGAATGGCATGGAATGGCATGGAATGGCATGGAATGGCATGGAATGGCATGGAATGGCATGGAATGGCATGGAATGGCATGGAATGGCATGGAATGGCATGGAATGGCATGGAATGGCATGGAATGGCATGGAATGGCATGGAATGGCATGGAATGGCATGGAATGGCATGGAATGGCATGGAATGGCATGGAATGGCATGGAATGGCATGGAATGGCGTGGAATGGCATGGAATGGCATGGAATGGCATGGAATGGCATGGCACCGGCATGGAATGGCATGGAATGGCATGGAATGGCATGGCACCGGCATGGCACCGGCATGGCACCGGCATGGCACGGCATGGCACGGCATGGCACGGAATGGCATGGAATGGCATGGAATGGCATGGAATGGCATGGAATGGCATGGAATGGCATGGAATGGCATGGAATGGCATGGAATGGCATGGAATGGCATGGAATGGCATGGAATGGCATGGAATGGCATGGCACCGGCATGGCACCGGCATGGCACGGCATGGCACGGCATGGCACGGCATGGCACGGCATGGCACGGCATGGCACGGCATGGCACGGCATGGCACCGGCATGGCACGGCATGGCACCGGCATGGCACGGCATGGCACCGGCATGGCACGGCATGGCACCGGCATGGCACGGCATGGCACCGGCATGGCACGGCATGGCACCGGCATGGCACGGCATGGCACCGGCATGGCACCGGCATGGCACGGCATGGCACCGGCATGGCACCGGCATGGCACGGCATGGCACCGGCATGGAACGGCATGGCACGGCATGGCACGGCATGGCACGGCATGGCACCGGCATGGCACGGCATGGCACGGCCTGGCACGGCATGGCACGGCATGGCACGGCATGGCACGGCATGGCACGGCATGGCACGGCATGGCACGGCATGGCACGGCATGGCACGGCATGGCACGGCATGGCACGGCATGGCACGGCATGGCACGGCATGGAATGGCATTGAATGGCATTGAATGGCATGGAATGGCATGGAATGGCATGGAATGGCATGGCACGGCATGGCACGGCATGGCACGGCATGGCACGGCATGGCACGGCATGGCACCGGCATGGCACGGCATGGCACCGGCATGGCACGGCATGGCACCGGCATGGCACGGCATGGCACCGGCATGGCACGGCATGGCACCGGCATGGCACGGCATGGCACCGGCATGGCACGGCATGGCACCGGCATGGCACGGCATGGCACCGGCATGGCACGGCATGGCACCGGCATGGCACGGCATGGCACCGGCATGGCACGGCATGGCACCGGCATGGCACGGCATGGCACCGGCATGGCACGGCATGGCACCGGCATGGCACGGCATGGCACCGGCATGGCACGGCATGGCACCGGCATGGCACGGCATGGCACCGGCATGGTACGGCATGGCACCGGCATGGCACGGCATGGCACCGGCATGGCACGGCATGGCACCGGCATGGCACGGCAGGGCACCGGCATGGCACCGGCATGGCACGGCATTGAATGGCATGGCACGGCATTGAATGGCATGGAATGGCATTGAATGGCATGGAATTGCATGGAATGGCATGGAATGGCACGGAATGGCATGGAATGGCATGGAATGGCATGGAATGGCATGGCACCGGCATGGCACCGGCATGGCACGGCATGGCACGGCATGGCACGGCATGGCACGGCATGGCACCGGCATGGCACGGCATGGCACCGGCATGGCACGGCATGGCACGGCATGGCACGGCATGGCACGGCATGGCACGGCATGGCACGGCATGGAATGGCATTGAATGGCATTGAATGGCATGGAATGGCATGGAATGGCATGGAATGGCATGGCACGGCATGGCACGGCATTGAATGGCATGGAATGGCATGGAATGGCATGGAATGGCATGGAATGGCATGGAATGGCATGGAATGGCATGGAATGGCATGGAATGGCATGGAATGGCATGGAATGGCATGGAATGGCATGGAATGGCATGGAATGGCATGGAATGGCATGGAATGGCATGGAATGGCATGGAATGGCATGGAATGGCATGGAATGGCATGGAATGGCATGGAATGGCATGGAATGGCATGGAATGGCATGGAATGGCATGGAATGGCATGGAATGGCATGGAATGGCATGGAATGGCATGGAATGGCATGGAATGGCATGGAATGGCATGGAATGGCATGGAATGGCATGGAATGGCATGGAATGGCATGGAATGGCATGGAATGGCATGGAATGGCATGGAATGGCATGGAATGGCATGGAATTGCATGGAATGGCATGGAATGGCATGGAATGGCATGGCACCGGCATGGCACCGGCATGGCACCGGCATGGCACCGGCATGGAATGGCATGGAATGGCATGGAATGGCATGGAATGGCATGGAATGGCATGGAATGGCATGGAATTGCATGGAATGGCATGGAATGGCATGGAATGGCATGGCACCGGCATGGCACCGGCATGGCACCGGCATGGCACCGGCATGGCACCAGCATGGCACGGCATGGCACCGGCATGGCACGGCATGGCACCGGCATGGCACGGCATGGCACCGGCATGGCACGGCATGGAATGGCATTGAATGGCATTGAATGGCATGGAATGGCATGGCACCGCATGGCACGGCATGGCACGGCATGGCACGGCATTGAATGGCATGGAATGGCATGGAATGGCATGGAATGGCATGGAATGGCATGGAATGGCATGGCACGGCATGGCACGGCATGGAATGGCATGGAATGGCATGGAATGGCATGGAATGGCATGGAATGGCATGGAATGGCATGGAATGGCATGGAATGGCATGGAATGGCATGGAATGGCATGGAATGGCATGGAATGGCATGGAATGGCACGGCATGGCACGGCATGGCACGGCATGGCACGGAATGGCACGGAATGGCATGGAATGGCATGGAATGGCATGGAATGGCATGGAATGGCATGGAATGGCATGGAATGGCATGGCACCGGCATGGCACCGGCATGGCACCGGCATGGCACCGGCATGGCACCGGCATGGCACCGGCATGGCACCGGCATGGCACGGCATGGCACCGGCATGGCACCGGCATGGCACCGGCATGGCACCGGCATGGCACCGGCATGGCACCGGCATGGCACCGGCATGGCACCGGCATGGCACGGCATGGCACGGCATGGCACCGGCATGGCACCGGCATGGCACGGCATGGCACCGGCATGGCACGGCATGGCACGGCATGGCACGGCATGGCACGGCATGGAATGGCATTGAATGGCATTGAATGGCATGGAATGGCATGGAATGGCATGGAATGGCATGGAATGGCATGGCACCGCATGGCACGGCATGGCACGGCATGGCACCGGCATGGCACCGGCATGGCACCGGCATGGCACGGCATGGCACCGGCATGACACCGGCATGGCACGGCATGGCACCGGCATGGCACGGCATGGCACCGGCATGGCACGGCATGGCACCGGCATGACACGGCATGGCACCGGCATGGCACGGCATGGCACCGGCATGGCACGGCATGGCACCGGCATGGCACCGGCATGGCACCGGCATGGCACGGCATGGCACCGGCATGACACCGGCATGGCACGGCATGGCACCGGCATGGCACGGCATGGCACCGGCATGGCACGGCATGGCACCGGCATGGCACGGCATGGCACCGGCATGGCACGGCATGGCACCGGCATGGCACGGCATGGCACCGGCATGGCACGGCATGCCACCGGCATGGCACGGCATGGCACCGGCATGGCACGGCATGGCACCGGCATGGCACCGGCATGGCACGGCATGGCACCGGCATGGCACGGCATGGCACCGGCATGGAACGGCATGGCACGGCATGGCACGGCATGGGACGGCATGGCACCGGCATGGCACCGGCATGGCACCGGCATGGCACGGCATGGCACGGCCTGGCACGGCATGGCACGGCATGGCACGGCATGGCACGGCATGGCACGGCATGGCACGGCATGGCACGGCATGGCACGGCATGGCACGGCATGGCACGTCATGGCACGGCATGGCACGGCATGGAATGGCATTGAATGGCATTGAATGGCATGGAATGGCATGGAATGGCATGGAATGGCATGGAATGGCATGGAATGGCATGGAATGGCATGGCACGGCATGGCACGGCATGGCACGGCATGGCACGGCATTGAATGGCATGGAATGGCATGGAATGGCATGGAATGGCATGGAATGGCATGGAATCGCATGGAATCGCATGGAATGGCATGGAATCGCATGGAATGGCATGGAATGGCATGGAATGGCATGGAATGGAATGGAATGGCATGGAATGGCATGGAATGGCATGGAATGGCATGGAATGGCATGGAATGGCATGGAATGGCATGGAATGGCATGGAATGGCATGGAATGGCATGGAATGGCATGGAATGGCATGGAATGGCATGGCACCGGCATGGCACCGGCATGGCACCGGCATGGCACCGGCATGGCACCGGCATGGCACCGGCATGGCACCGGCATGGCACCGGCATGGCACGGCATGGCACCGGCATGGCACCGGCATGGCACCGGCATGGCACGGCATGGCACGGCATGGCACGGCATGGCACGGCATGGCACCGGCATGGCACCGGCATGGCACCGGCATGGCACCGGCATGGCACGGCATGGCACCGGCATGGCACGGCATGGCACCGGCATGGCACGGCATGGCACCGGCATGGCACGGTATGGCACCGGCATGGCACGGCATGGCACCGGCATGGCACGGCATGGCACCGGCATGGCACGGCATGGCACCGGCATGGCACGGCATGGCACCGGCATGGCACGGCATGGCACCGGCATGGCACGGCATGGCACCGGCATGGCACGGCATGGCACCGGCATGGCACGGCATGGCACCGGCATGGCACGGCATGGCACCGGCATGGCACGGCATGGCACCGGCATGGCACGGCATGGCACCGGCATGGCACGGCATGGCACCGGCATGGCACGGCATGGCACCGGCATGGCACGGCATGGCACCGGCATGGCACCGGCATGGCACGGCATTGAATGGCATGGCACGGCATTGAATGGCATGGAATGGCATTGAATGGCATGGAATTGCATGGAATGGCATGGAATGGCATGGAATGGCATGGAATGGCACGGAATGGCATGGAATGGCATGGAATGGCATTGAATGGCATGGAATGGCATGGAATGGCATGGAATGGCATGGAATGGCATGGAATGGCATGGAATGGCATGGAATGGCATGGAATGGCATGGAATGGCATGGAATGGCATGGAATGGCATGGAATGGCATGGAATGGCGTGGAATGGCATGGAATGGCATGGAATGGCATGGAATGGCATGGCACCGGCATGGAATGGCATGGAATGGCATGGAATGGCATGGCACCGGCATGGCACCGGCATGGCACCGGCATGGCACGGCATGGCACGGCATGGCACGGAATGGCATGGAATGGCATGGAATGGCATGGAATGGCATGGAATGGCATGGAATGGCATGGAATGGCATGGAATGGCATGGAATGGCATGGAATGGCATGGAATGGCATGGAATGGCATGGAATGGCATGGCACCGGCATGGCACCGGCATGGCACGGCATGGCACGGCATGGCACGGCATGGCACGGCATGGCACGGCATGGCACCGGCATGGCACGGCATGGCACCGGCATGGCACGGCATGGCACGGCATGGCACGGCATGGCACGGCATGGCACGGCATGGAATGGCATTGAATGGCATTGAATGGCATGGAATGGCATGGAATGGCATGGAATGGCATGGCACGGCATGGCACGGCATTGAATGGCATGGAATGGCATGGAATGGCATGGAATGGCATGGAATGGCATGGAATGGCATGGAATGGCATGGAATGGCATGGAATGGCATGGAATGGCATGGAATGGCATGGAATGGCATGGAATGGCATGGAATGGCATGGAATGGCATGGAATGGCATGGAATGGCATGGAATGGCATGGAATGGCATGGAATGGCATGGAATGGCATGGAATGGCATGGAATGGCATGGAATGGCATGGAATGGCATGGAATGGCATGGAATGGCATGGAATGGCATGGAATGGCATGGAATGGCATGGAATGGCATGGAATGGCATGGAATGGCATGGAATGGCATGGAATGGCATGGAATGGCATGGAATGGCATGGAATGGCATGGAATGGCATGGAATGGCATGGAATGGCATGGAATGGCATGGAATTGCATGGAATGGCATGGAATGGCATGGAATGGCATGGAATGGCATGGAATGGCATGGCACCGGCATGGAATGGCATGGCACCGGCATGGCACCGGCATGGCACCGGCATGGCACCGGCATGGCACCGGCATGGCACCGGCATGGCACCGGCATGGCACCGGCATGGCACCGGCATGGCACGGCATGGCACCGGCATGGCACGGCATGGCACCGGCATGGCACGGCATGGCACCGGCATGGCACGGCATGGCACGGCATGGCACCGGCATGGCACGGCATGGCACCGGCATGGCACCGGCATGGCACGGCATGGCACCGGCATGGCACGGCATGGCACCGGCATGGCACGGCATGGCACCGGCATGGCACCGGCATGGCACGGCATGGCACCGGCATGGCACGGCATGGCACCGGCATGGCACGGCATGGCACCGGCATGGCACCGGCATGGCACGGCATGGCACCGGCATGGCACGGCATGGCACCGGCATGGCACGGCATGGCACCGGCATGGCACGGCATGGCACCGGCATGGCACGGCATGGCACCGGCATGGCACGGCATGGCACCGGCATGGCACGGCATGGCACCGGCATGGCACGGCATGGCACCGGCATGGCACGGCATGGCACCGGCATGGCACGGCATGGCACCGGCATGGCACGGCATGGCACGGCATGGCACGGCATGGCACGGCATTGAATGGCATGGAATGGCATGGAATGGCATGGCACCGCATGGCACGGCATGGCACGGCATGGCACGGCATTGAATGGCATGGAATGGCATGGAATGGCATGGAATGGCATGGAATGGCATGGAATGGCATGGAATGGCATGGAATGGCATGGAATGGCATGGAATTGCATGGAATGGCATGGAATGGCATGGAATGGCATGGCACCGGCATGGCACCGGCATGGCACCGGCATGGCACCGGCATGGCACCGGCATGGCACCGGCATGGCACGGCATGGCACCGGCATGGCACGGCATGGCACCGGCATGGCACGGCATGGCACCGGCATGGCACGGCATGGCACCGGCATGGCACGGCATGGCACCGGCATGGCACGGCATGGCACCGGCATGGCACGGCATGGCACCGGCATGGCACCGGCATGGCACGGCATGGCACCGGCATGGCACGGCATGGCACCGGCATGGCACGGCATGGCACCGGCATGGCACGGCATGGCACGGCATGGCACGGCATGGAATGGCATTGAATAGCATTGAATGGCATGGAATGGCATGGAATGGCATGGAACGGCATGGCACCGCATGGCACGGCATGGCACGGCATGGCACGGCATGGCACGGCATGGAATGGCATTGAATGGCATTGAATGGCATGGAATGGCATGGAATGGCATGGAATGGCATGGCACCGCATGGCACGGCATGGAATGGCATTGAATGGCATTGAATGGCATGGAATGGCATGGAATGGCATGGAATGGCATGGAATGGCATGGCACCGCATGGCACGGCATGGCACGGCATGGCACGGCATGGCACGGCATGGAATGGCATTGAATGGCATTGAATGGCATGGAATGGCATGGAATGGCATGGCACCGCATGGCACGGCATGGCACGGCATGGCACGGCATGGCACGGCATTGAATGGCATGGAATGGCATGGAATGGCATGGAATGGCATGGAATGGCATGGAATGGCATGGAATGGCATGGAATGGCATGGAATGGCATGGAATGGCATGGAATGGCATGGAATGGCATGGAATGGCATGGAATGGCATGGAATGGCATGGAATGGCATGGAATGGCATGGAATGGCATGGAATGGCATGGAATGGCATGGAATGGCATGGAATGGCATGGAATGGCATGGAATGGCATGGAATGGCATGGAATGGCATGGAATGGCATGGAATGGCATGGAATGGCATGGCACCGGCATGGCACCGGCATGGCACCGGCATGGCACCGGCATGGCACCGGCATGGCACCGGCATGGCACCGGCATGGCACCGGCATGGCACCGGCATGGCACCGGCATGGCACCGGCATGGCACCGGCATGGCACGGCATGGCACCGGCATGGCACCGGCATGGCACCGGCATGGCACCGGCATGGCACCGGCATGGCACGGCATGGCACCGGCATGGCACGGCATGGCACCGGCATGGCACGGCATGGCATGGAATGGCATGGCACGGCATGGCACCGGCATGGCACGGCATGGCACCGGCATGGCACGGCATGGCACCGGCATGGCACGGCATGGCACCGGCATGGCACGGCATGGCACGGCATGGCACCGGCATGGCACGGCATGGCACCGGCATGGCACGGCATGGCACCGGCATGGCACGGCATGGCACCGGCATGGCACGGCATGGCACCGGCATGGCACGGCATGGCACCGGCATGGCACGGCATGGCACCGGCATGGCACGGCATGGCACCGGCATGGCACGGCATGGCACCGGCATGGCACTGCATGGCACCGGCATGGCACGGCATGGCACCGGCATGGCACGGCATGGCACCGGCATGGCACGGCATGGCACCGGCATGGCACGGCATGGCACCGGCATGGCACGGCATGGCACCGGCATGGCACGGCATGGCACCGGCATGGCACGGCATGGCACCGGCATGGCACGGCATGGCACCGGCATGGCACGGCATGGCACCTGCATGGCACGGCATGGCACCGGCATGGCACGGCATGGCACGGCATGGCACCGGCATGGCACGGCATGGCACCGGCATGGCACGGCATGGCACCGGCATGTCACCGGCATGGCACCGGCATGGCACGGCATTGAATGGCATGGAATGGCATTGAACGGCATGGAATGGCATGGAACGGCATGGAATGGCATGGAACGGCATGGAATGGCATTGAATGGCATGGAATGGCATGGAATGGCATGGAACGGCATGGAATGGCATGGAACGGCATGGAACGGCATGGCACGGCATGGCACGGCATGGCACGGCATGGCACCGGCATGGCACCGGCATGGCACCGGCATGGCACGGCATGGCACCGGCATGACACCGGCATGGCACGGCATGGCACCGGCATGGCACGGCATGGCACCGGCATGGCACGGCATGGCACCGGCATGGCACGGCATGGCACCGGCATGGCACGGCATGGCACCGGCATGGCACGGCATGGCACCGGCATGGCACGGCATGGCACCGGCATGGCACCGGCATGGCACGGCATGGCACCGGCATGGCACGGCATGGCACCGGCATGGCACGGCATGGCACCGGCATGGAACGGCATGGCACGGCATGGCACGGCATGGCACGGCATGGCACCGGCATGGCACCGGCATGGCACGGCATGGCACGGCCTGGCACGGCATGGCACGGCATGGCACGGCATGGCACGGCATGGCACGGCATGGCACGGCATGGCACGGCATGGCACGGCATGGCACGGCATGGAATGGCATTGAATGGCATTGAATGGCATGGAATGGCATGGAATGGCATGGAATGGCATGGCACGGCATGGCACGGCATGGCACGGCATGGCACGGCATGGCACGGCATTGAATGGCATGGAATGGCATGGAATGGCATGGAATGGCATGGAATGGCATGGAATGGCATGGAATGGCATGGACTGGCATGGAATCGCATGGAATGGCATGGAATGGCATGGAATGGCATGGAATGGCATGGAATGGCATGGAATGGCATGGAATGGCATGGAATGGCATGGAATGGCATGGAATGGCATGGAATGGCATGGCACCGGCATGGCACCTGCATGGCACCGGCATGGCACCGGCATGGCACCGGCATGGCACCGGCATGGCACCGGCATGGCACCGGCATGGCACCGGCATGGCACGGCATGGCACGGCATGGCACGGCATGGCACGGCATGGCACCGGCATGGCACGGCATGGCACCGGCATGGCACGGCATGGCACCGGCATGGCACGGCATGGCACCGGCATGGCACGGCATGGCACCGGCATGGCACGGCATGGCACCGGCATGGCACGGCATGGCACCGGCATGGCACGGCATGGCACCGGCATGGCACGGCATGGCACCGGCATGGCACGGTATGGCACCGGCATGGCACGGCATGGCACCGGCATGGCACGGCATGGCACCGGCATGGCACGGCATGGCACCGGCATGGCACGGCATGGCACCGGCATGGCACGGCATGGCACCGGCATGGCACGGCATGGCACCGGCATGGCACGGCATGGCACCGGCATGGCACGGCATGGCACCGGCATGGCACGGCATGGCACCGGCATGGCACGGCATGGCACCGGCATGGCACGGCATGGCACCGGCATGGCACGGCATGGCACCGGCATGGCACGGCATGGCACCGGCATGGCACGGCATGGCACCGGCATGGCACGGCATGGCACCGGCATGGCACCGGCATGGCACGGCATTGAATGGCATGGCACGGCATTGAATGGCATGGAATGGCATTGAATGGCATGGAATTGCATGGAATGGCATGGAATGGCATGGAATGGCATGGAATGGCACGGAATGGCATGGAATGGCATGGAATGGCATTGAATGGCATGGAATGGCATGGAATGGCATGGAATGGCATGGAATGGCATGGAATGGCATGGAATGGCATGGAATGGCATGGAATGGCATGGAATGGCATGGAATGGCATGGAATGGCGTGGAATGGCATGGAATGGCATGGAATGGCATGGAATGGCATGGCACCGGCATGGAATGGCATGGAATGGCATGGAATGGCATGGCACCGGCATGGCACCGGCATGGCACCGGCATGGCACGGCATGGCACGGCATGGCACGGAATGGCATGGAATGGCATGGAATGGCATGGAATGGCATGGAATGGCATGGAATGGCATGGAATGGCATGGAATGGCATGGAATGGCATGGAATGGCATGGAATGGCATGGAATGGCATGGAATGGCATGGAATGGCATGGCACCGGCATGGCACCGGCATGGCACGGCATGGCACGGCATGGCACGGCATGGCACGGCATGGCACCGGCATGGCACGGCATGGCACCGGCATGGCACGGCATGGCACGGCATGGCACGGCATGGCACGGCATGGCACGGCATGGCACGGCATGGCACGGCATGGCACGGCATGGAATGGCATTGAATGGCATTGAATGGCATGGAATGGCATGGAATGGCATGGAATGGCATGGCACGGCATGGCACGGCATTGAATGGCATGGAATGGCATGGAATGGCATGGAATGGCATGGAATGGCATGGAATGGCATGGAATGGCATGGAATGGCATGGAATGGCATGGAATGGCATGGAATGGCATGGAATGGCATGGAATGGCATGGAATGGCATGGAATGGCATGGAATGGCATGGAATGGCATGGAATGGCATGGAATGGCATGGAATGGCATGGAATGGCATGGAATGGCATGGAATGGCATGGAATGGCATGGAATGGCATGGAATGGCATGGAATGGCATGGAATGGCATGGAATGGCATGGAATGGCATGGAATGGCATGGAATGGCATGGAATTGCATGGAATGGCATGGAATGGCATGGAATGGCATGGAATGGCATGGCACCGGCATGGAATGGCATGGCACCGGCATGGCACCGGCATGGCACCGGCATGGCACCGGCATGGCACCGGCATGGCACCGGCATGGCACCGGCATGGCACCGGCATGGCACGGCATGGCACCGGCATGGCACGGCATGGCACCGGCATGGCACGGCATGGCACCGGCATGGCACGGCATGGCACCGGCATGGCACGGCATGGCACCGGCATGGCACGGCATGGCACCGGCATGGCACGGCATGGCACCGGCATGGCACGGCATGGCACCGGCATGGCACGGCATGGCACCGGCATGGCACGGCATGGCACCGGCATGGCACGGCATGGCACCGGCATGGCACGGCATGGCACCGGCATGGCACGGCATGGCACCGGCATGGCACGGCATGGCACCGGCATGGCACGGCATGGCACCGGCATGGCACGGCATGGCACCGGCATGGCACCGGCATGGCACGGCATGGCACCGGCATGGCACGGCATGGCACCGGCATGGCACGGCATGGCACCGGCATGGCACCGGCATGGCACGGCATGGCACCGGCATGGCACGGCATGGCACCGGCATGGCACGGCATGGCACCGGCATGGCACGGCATGGCACCGGCATGGCACGGCATGGCACCGGCATGGCACGGCATGGCACCGGCATGGCACGGCATGGCACGGCATGGCACGGCATGGCACGGCATGGCACGGCATTGAATGGCATGGAATGGCATGGAATGGCATGGCACCGCATGGCACGGCATGGCACGGCATGGCACGGCATTGAATGGCATGGAATGGCATGGAATGGCATGGAATGGCATGGAATGGCATGGAATGGCATGGAATGGCATGGAATGGCATGGAATGGCATGGAATGGCATGGAATTGCATGGAATGGCATGGAATGGCATGGAATGGCATGGAATGGCATGGAATGGCATGGCACCGGCATGGCACCGGCATGGCACCGGCATGGCACCGGCATGGCACCGGCATGGCACCGGCATGGCACGGCATGGCACCGGCATGGCACGGCATGGCACCGGCATGGCACGGCATGGCACCGGCATGGCACGGCATGGCACCGGCATGGCACGGCATGGCACCGGCATGGCACGGCATGGCACCGGCATGGCACGGCATGGCACCGGCATGGCACGGCATGGCACCGGCATGGCACCGGCATGGCACGGCATGGCACCGGCATGGCACGGCATGGCACCGGCATGGCACGGCATGGCACCGGCATGGCACGGCATGGCACGGCATGGCACGGCATGGAATGGCATTGAATGGCATTGAATGGCATGGAATGGCATGGAATGGCATGGAACGGCATGGCACCGCATGGCACGGCATGGCACGGCATGGCACGGCATGGCACGGCATGGAATGGCATTGAATGGCATTGAATGGCATGGAATAGCATGGAATGGCATGGAATGGCATGGCACCGCATGGCACGGCATGGCACGGCATGGCACGGCATGGCACGGCATGGCACCGGCATGGCACGGCATGGCACCGGCATAGCACGGCATGGCACCGGCATGGCACGGCATGGCACCGGCATGGCACGGCATGGCTCCGGCATGGCACGGCATGGCACCGGCATGGCACGGCATGGCACGGCATGGCACGGCATGGCACGGCATGGAATGGCATTGAATGGCATTGAATGGCATGGAATGGCATGGAATGGCATGGAATGGCATGGAATGGCATGGCACCGCATGGCACGGCATGGCAC
Organism: Cryptus armator; assembly: GCA_963971235.1. Lineage (NCBI taxonomy): Eukaryota > Metazoa > Arthropoda > Insecta > Hymenoptera > Ichneumonidae > Cryptus > Cryptus armator. Next base: position 386,412 of record CAXARG010000215.1, on the reverse strand, counting down.
GGCATGGCACGGCATGGCACGGCATGGAATGGCATTGAATGGCATTGAATGGCATGGAATGGCATGGCACGGCATGGCACGGCATGGCACGGCATGGCACGGCATGGCACGGCATTGAATGGCATGGAATGGCATGGAATGGCATGGAATGGCATGGAATGGCATGGAATGGCATGGAATGGCATGGAATGGCATGGAATGGCATGGAATGGCATGGAATGGCATGGAATGGCATGGAATGGCATGGAATGGCATGGAATGGCATGGAATGGCATGGAATGGCATGGAATGGCATGGAATGGCATGGAATGGCATGGAATGGCATGGAATGGCATGGAATGGCATGGAATGGCATGGAATGGCATGGAATGGCATGGAATGGCATGGAATGGCATGGAATGGCATGGAATGGCATGGAATGGCATGGAATGGCATGGAATGGCATGGAATGGCATGGAATGGCATGGAATGGCATGGAATGGCATGGAATGGCATGGAATGGCATGGAATGGCATGGAATGGCATGGAATGGCATGGCACCGGCATGGCACCGGCATGGCACCGGCATGGCACCGGCATGGCACCGGCATGGCACCGGCATGGCACCGGCATGGCACCGGCATGGCACCGGCATGGCACGGCATGGCACCGGCATGGCACCGGCATGGCACCGGCATGGCACCGGCATGGCACGGCATGGCACCGGCATGGCACGGCATGGCACCGGCATGGCACGGCATGGCATGGAATGGCATGGCACGGCATGGCACCGGCATGGCACGGCATGGCACCGGCATGGCACGGCATGGCACCGGCATGGCACGGCATGGCACGGCATGGCACCGGCATGGCACGGCATGGCACCGGCATGGCACCGGCATGGCACGGCATGGCACGGCCTGGCACGGCATGGCACGGCATGGCACGGCATGGCACGGCATGGCACGGCATGGCACGGCATGGCACGGCATGGCACGGCATGGCACGGCATGGCACGGCATGGCACGGCATGGCACGGCATGGCACGGCATGGAATGGCATTGAATGGCATTGAATGGCATGGAATGGCATGGAATGGCATGGAATGGCATGGCACGGCATGGCACGGCATGGCACGGCATGGCACCGGCATGGCACGGCATGGCACCGGCATGGCACGGCATGGCACCGGCATGGCACGGCATGGCACCGGCATGGCACGGCATGGCACCGGCATGGCACGGCATGGCACCGGCATGGCACGGCATGGCACCGGCATGGCACGGCATGGCACCGGCATGGCACGGCATGGCACCGGCATGGCACGGCATGGCACCGGCATGGCACGGCATGGCACCGGCATGGCACGGCATGGCACCGGCATGGCACCGGCATGGCACGGCATTGAATGGCATGGCACGGCATTGAATGGCATGGAATGGCATTGAATGGCATGGAATTGCATGGAATGGCATGGAATGGCATGGAATGGCATGGAATGGCACGGAATGGCATGGAATGGCATGGAATGGCATGGAATGGCATGGAATGGCATGGAATGGCATGGAATGGCATGGAATGGCATGGAATGGCATGGAATGGCATGGAATGGCATGGAATGGCATGGAATGGCATGGCACGGCATGGCACGGCATGGCACGGCATTGAATGGCATGGAATGGCATGGAATGGCATGGAATGGCATGGAATGGCATGGCACCGGCATGGCACCGGCATGGCACGGCATGGCACCGGCATGGCACCGGCATGGAACGGCATGGCACGGCATGGCACGGCATGGCACGGCATGGCACCGGCATGGCACCGGCATGGCACGGCATGGCACGGCCTGGCACGGCATGGCACGGCATGGCACGGCATGGCACGGCATGGCACGGCATGGCACGGCATGGCACGGCATGGCACGGCATGGCACGGCATGGCACGGCATGGCACGGCATGGCACGGCATGGAATGGCATTGAATGGCATTGAATGGCATGGAATGGCATGGAATGGCATGGAATGGCATGGCACGGCATGGCACGGCATGGCACGGCATGGCACGGCATGGCACGGCATTGAATGGCATGGAATGGCATGGAATGGCATGGAATGGCATGGAATGGCATGGAATGGCATGGAATGGCATGGAATGGCATGGAATCGCATGGAATGGCATGGAATCGCATGGAATGGCATGGAATGGCATGGAATGGCATGGAATGGCATGGAATGGCATGGAATGGCATGGAATGGCATGGAATGGCATGGAATGGCATGGTACCGGCATGGCACCTGCATGGCACCGGCATGGCACCGGCATGGCACCGGCATGGCACCGGCATGGCACGGCATGGCACCGGCATGGCACCGGCATGGCACCGGCATGGCACCGGCATGGCACGGCATGGCACGGCATGGCACGGCATGGCACGGCATGGCACCGGCATGGCACGGCATGGCACCGGCATGGCACGGCATGGCACCGGCATGGCACGGCATGGCACCGGCATGGCACGGCATGGCACCGGCATGGCACGGCATGGCACCGGCATGGCACGGCATGGCACCGGCATGGCACGGCATGGCACCGGCATGGCACGGCATGGCACCGGCATGGCACGGCATGGCACCGGCATGGCACGGCATGGCACCGGCATGGCACGGCATGGCACCGGCATGGCACGGCATGGCACCGGCATGGCACGGCATGGCACCGGCATGGCACGGCATGGCACCGGCATGGCACGGCATGGCACCGGCATGGCACGGCATGGCACCGGCATGGCACGGCATGGCACCGGCATGGCACGGCATGGCACCGGCATGGCACGGCATGGCACCGGCATGGCACCGGCATGGCACGGCATTGAATGGCATGGCACGGCATTGAATGGCATGGAATGGCATTGAATGGCATGGAATTGCATGGAATGGCATGGAATGGCATGGAATGGCATGGAATGGCACGGAATGGCATGGAATGGCATGGAATGGCATGGAATGGCATGGAATGGCATGGAATGGCATGGAATGGCATGGAATGGCATGGAATGGCATGGAATGGCATGGAATGGCATGGAATGGCATGGAATGGCATGGAATGGCATGGAATGGCATGGAATGGCATGGAATGGCATGGAATGGCATGGAATGGCATGGAATGGCATGGAATGGCATGGAATGGCATGGCACGGCATGGCACGGAATGGCATGGAATGGCATGGAATGGCATGGAATGGCATGGAATGGCATGGAATGGCATGGAATGGCATGGAATGGCATGGAATGGCATGGAATGGCATGGAATGGCATGGAATGGCATGGAATGGCATGGAATGGCATGGAATGGCATGGAATGGCATGGAATGGCATGGAATGGCATGGAATGGCATGGAATGGCATGGAATGGCATGGAATGGCATGGCACGGCATGGCACGGAATGGCATGGAATGGCATGGAATGGCATGGAATGGCATGGAATGGCATGGAATGGCATGGAATGGCATGGAATGGCACGGCATGGCACGGAATGGCATGGAATGGCATGGAATGGCATGGAATGGCATGGAATGGCATGGAATGGCATGGAATGGCATGGAATGGCATGGAATGGCATGGAATGGCATGGAATGGCATGGAATGGCATGGAATGGCATGGAATGGCATGGAATGGCATGGCACCGGCATGGCACCGGCATGGCACGGCATGGCACGGCATGGCACGGCATGGCACGGCATGGCACGGCATGGCACCGGCATGGCACGGCATGGCACCGGCATGGCACGGCATGGCACCGGCATGGCACGGCATGGCACGGCATGGCACGGCATGGCACGGCATGGAATGGCATTGAATGGCATTGAATGGCATGGAATGGCATGGAATGGCATGGAATGGCATGGAATGGCATGGAATGGCATGGAATTGCATGGAATGGCATGGAATGGCATGGAATGACATGGCACCGGCATGGCACCGGCATGGCACCGGCATGGCACCGGCATGGCACCGGCATGGCACCGGCATGGCACCGGCATGGCACCGGCATGGCACGGCATGGCACCGGCATGGCACGGCATGGCACCGGCATGGCACGGCATGGCACCGGCATGGCACGGCATGGCACCGGCATGGCACGGCATGGCACCGGCATGGCACGGCATGGCACCGGCATGGCACGGCATGGCACCGGCATGGCACGGCATGGCACCGGCATGGCACCGGCATGGCACGGCATGGCACCGGCATGGCACGGCATGGCACCGGCATGGCACGGCATGGCACCGGCATGGCACGGCATGGCACCGGCATGGCACGGCATGGAATGGCATTGAATGGCATTGAATGGCATGGAATGGCATGGCACCGCATGGCACGGCATGGCACGGCATGGCACGGCATTGAATGGCATGGAATGGCATGGAATGGCATGGAATGGCATGGAATGGCATGGAATGGCATGGAATGGCATGGAATGGCATGGAATGGCATGGCACGGCATGGCACGGCATTGAATGGCATGGAATGGCATGGAATGGCATGGAATGGCATGGAATGGCATGGAATGGCATGGAATGGCATGGAATGGCATGGAATGGCATGGAATGGCACGGCATGGCACGGCATGGCACGGCATGGCACGGAATGGCACGGAATGGCATGGAATGGCATGGAATGGCATGGAATGGCATGGAATGGCATGGAATGGCATGGAATGGCATGGCACCGGCATGGCACCGGCATGGCACCGGCATGGCACCGGCATGGCACCGGCATGGCACCGGCATGGCACCGGCATGGCACGGCATGGCACCGGCATGGCACCGGCATGGCACCGGCATGGCACCGGCATGGCACCGGCATGGCACCGGCATGGCACCGGCATGGCACGGCATGGCACGGCATGGCACCGGCATGGCACCGGCATGGCACGGCATGGCACCGGCATGGCACGGCATGGCACCGGCATGGCACGGCATGGCACGGCATGGCACGGCATGGCACGGCATGGCACGGCATGGAATGGCATTGAATGGCATTGAATGGCATGGAATGGCATGGAATGGCATGGAATGGCATGGAATGGCATGGCACCGCATGGCACGGCATGGCACGGCATGGCACCGGCATGGCACCGGCATGGCACCGGCATGGCACGGCATGGCACCGGCATGACACCGGCATGGCACGGCATGGCACCGGCATGGCACGGCATGGCACCGGCATGGCACGGCATGGCACCGGCATGACACGGCATGGCACCGGCATGGCACGGCATGGCACCGGCATGGCACGGCATGGCACCGGCATGGCACGGCATGGCACCGGCATGGCACGGCATGGCACCGGCATGGCACGGCATGGCACCGGCATGGCACGGCATGGCACCGGCATGGCACGGCATGGCACCGGCATGGCACCGGCATGGCACGGCATTGAATGGCATGGCACGGCATTGAATGGCATGGAATGGCATTGAATGGCATGGAATTGCATGGAATGGCATGGAATGGCATGGAATGGCATGGAATGGCACGGAATGGCATGGAATGGCATGGAATGGCATTGAATGGCATGGAATGGCATGGAATGGCATGGAATGGCATGGAATGGCATGGAATGGCATGGAATGGCATGGAATGGCATGGAATGGCATGGAATGGCATGGAATGGCATGGAATGGCATGGAATGGCGTGGAATGGCATGGAATGGCATGGAATGGCATGGAATGGCATGGCACCGGCATGGAATGGCATGGAATGGCATGGAATGGCATGGCACCGGCATGGCACCGGCATGGCACGGCATGGCACGGAATGGCATGGAATGGCATGGAATGGCATGGAATGGCATGGAATGGCATGGAATGGCATGGAATGGCATGGAATGGCATGGAATGGCATGGAATGGCATGGAATGGCATGGAATGGCATGGAATGGCATGGAATGGCATGGCACCGGCATGGCACCGGCATGGCACGGCATGGCACGGCATGGCACGGCATGGCACGGCATGGCACCGGCATGGCACGGCATGGCACCGGCATTGAATGGCATTGAATGGCATGGAATGGCATGGAATGGCATGGAATGGCATGGCACGGCATGGCACGGCATTGAATGGCATGGAATGGCATGGAATGGCATGGAATGGCATGGCACGGCATGGCACGGCATTGAATGGCATGGAATGGCATGGAATGGCATGGAATGGCATGGAATGGCATGGAATGGCATGGAATGGCATGGAATGGCATGGAATGGCATGGAATGGCATGGAATGGCATGGAATGGCATGGAATGGCATGGAATGGCATGGAATGGCATGGAATGGCATGGAATGGCATGGAATGGCATGGAATGGCATGGAATGGCATGGAATGGCATGGAATGGCATGGAATGGCATGGAATGGCATGGAATGGCATGGAATGGCATGGAATGGCATGGAATGGCATGGAATGGCATGGAATGGCATGGAATGGCATGGAATGGCATGGAATGGCATGGAATGGCATGGAATGGCATGGAATGGCATGGAATGGCATGGCACCGGCATGGCACCGGCATGGCACCGGCATGGCACCGGCATGGCACCGGCATGGCACGGCATGGCACCGGCATGGCACGGCATGGCACCGGCATGGCACGGCATGGCACCGGCATGGCACCGGCATGGCACGGCATGGCACCGGCATGGCACGGCATGGCACGGCATGGCACGGCATGGCACGGCATGGCACGGCATGGAATGGCATTGAATGGCATTGAATGGCATGGAATGGCATGGAATGGCATGGAATGGCATGGCACGGCATGGCACGGCATTGAATGGCATGGAATGGCATGGAATGGCATGGAATGGCATGGAATGGCATGGAATGGCATGGAATGGCATGGAATGGCATGGAATGGCATGGAATGGCATGGAATGGCATGGAATGGCATGGAATGGCATGGAATGGCATGGAATGGCATGGAATGGCATGGAATGGCATGGAATGGCATGGAATGGCATGGAATGGCATGGAATGGCATGGAATGGCATGGAATGGCATGGAATGGCATGGAATGGCATGGAATGGCATGGAATGGCATGGAATGGCATGGAATGGCATGGAATGGCATGGAATGGCATGGAATGGCATGGAATGGCATGGAATGGCATGGAATTGCATGGAATGGCATGGAATGGCATGGAATGGCATGGAATGGCATGGCACCGGCATGGAATGGCATGGCACCGGCATGGCACCGGCATGGCACCGGCATGGCACCGGCATGGCACCGGCATGGCACCGGCATGGCACGGCATGGCACCGGCATGGCACGGCATGGCACCGGCATGGCACGGCATGGCACCGGCATGGCACGGCATGGCACCGGCATGGCACGGCATGGCACCGGCATGGCACGGCATGGCACCGGCATGGCACGGCATGGCACCGGCATGGCACGGCATGGCACCGGCATGGCACGGCATGGCACCGGCATGGCACCGGCATGGCACGGCATGGCACCGGCATGGCACGGCATGGCACCGGCATGGCACGGCATGGCACCGGCATGGCACCGGCATGGCACGGCATGGCACCGGCATGGCACGGCATGGCACCGGCATGGCACGGCATGGCACCGGCATGGCACGGCATGGCACCGGCATGGCACGGCATGGCACCGGCATGGCACGGCATGGCACCGGCATGGCACGGCATGGCACCGGCATGGCACGGCATGGCACGGCATGGCACGGCATGGCACGGCATTGAATGGCATGGAATGGCATGGAATGGCATGGCACCGCATGGCACGGCATGGCACGGCATGGCACGGCATGGCACGGCATTGAATGGCATGGAATGGCATGGAATGGCATGGAATGGCATGGAATGGCATGGAATGGCATGGAATGGCATGGAATGGCATGGAATGGCATGGAATGGCATGGAATTGCATGGAATGGCATGGAATGGCATGGAATGGCATGGAATGGCATGGAATGGCATGGCACCGGCATGGCACCGGCATGGCACCGGCATGGCACCGGCATGGCACCGGCATGGCACCGGCATGGCACGGCATGGCACCGGCATGGCACGGCATGGCACCGGCATGGCACGGCATGGCACCGGCATGGCACGGCATGGCACCGGCATGGCACGGCATGGCACCGGCATGGCACGGCATGGCACCGGCATGGCACGGCATGGCACCGGCATGGCACGGCATGGCACCGGCATGGCACCGGCATGGCACGGCATGGCACCGGCATGGCACGGCATGGCACCGGCATGGCACGGCATGGCACCGGCATGGCACGGCATGGCACGGCATGGCACGGCATGGAATGGCATTGAATGGCATTGAATGGCATGGAATGGCATGGAATGGCATGGAACGGCATGGCACCGCATGGCACGGCATGGCACGGCATGGCACGGCATGGCACGGCATGGAATGGCATTGAATGGCATTGAATGGCATGGAATAGCATGGAATGGCATGGAATGGCATGGCACCGCATGGCACGGCATGGCACGGCATGGCACGGCATGGCACGGCATGGCACCGGCATGGCACGGCATGGCACCGGCATAGCACGGCATGGCACCGGCATGGCACGGCATGGCACCGGCATGGCACGGCATGGCTCCGGCATGGCACGGCATGGCACCGGCATGGCACGGCATGGCACGGCATGGCACGGCATGGAATGGCATGGAATGGCATGGAATGGCATGGAATGGCATGGAATGGCATGGAATGGCATGGAATGGCATGGAATGGCATGGAATGGCATGGAATGGCATGGAATGGCATGGAATGGCATGGAATGGCATGGAATGGCATGGAATGGCATGGAATGGCATGGAATGGCATGGAATGGCATGGAATGGCATGGAATGGCATGGAATGGCATGGAATGGCATGGAATGGCATGGAATGGCATGGAATGGCATGGAATGGCATGGAATGGCATGGAATGGCATGGAATGGCATGGAATGGCATGGAATGGCATGGAATGGCATGGAATGGCATGGCACCGGCATGGCACCGGCATGGCACCGGCATGGCACCGGCATGGCACCGGCATGGCACCGGCATGGCACCGGCATGGCACCGGCATGGCACCGGCATGGCACGGCATGGCACCGGCATGGCACCGGCATGGCACCGGCATGGCACCGGCATGGCACGGCATGGCATGGAATGGCATGGCACGGCATGGCACCGGCATGGCACGGCATGGCACCGGCATGGCACGGCATGGCACCGGCATGGCACGGCATGGCACGGCATGGCACCGGCATGGCACGGCATGGCACCGGCATGGCACGGCATGGCACCGGCATGGCACGGCATGGCACCGGCATGGCACGGCATGGCACCGGCATGGCACGGCATGGCACCGGCATGGCACGGCATGGCACCGGCATGGCACGGCATGGCACCGGCATGGCACGGCATGGCACCGGCATGGCACTGCATGGCACCGGCATGGCACGGCATGGCACCGGCATGGCACCGGCATGGCACGGCATGGCACCGGCATGGCACGGCATGGCACCTGCATGGCACGGCATGGCACCGGCATGGCACGGCATGGCACGGCATGGCACCGGCATGGCACGGCATGGCACCGGCATGGCACGGCATGGCACCGGCATGACACCGGCATGGCACGGCATGGCACCGGCATGGCACGGCATGGCACCGGCATGGCACGGCATGGCACCGGCATGGCACGGCATGGCACCGGCATGGCACGGCATGGCACCGGCATGGCACGGCATGGCACCGGCATGGCACCGGCATGGCACGGCATGGCACCGGCATGGCACGGCATGGCACCGGCATGGCACCGGCATGGAACGGCATGGCACGGCATGGCACGGCATGGCACCGGCATGGCACCGGCATGGCACGGCATGGCACGGCCTGGCACGGCATGGCACGGCATGGCACGGCATGGCACGGCATGGCACGGCATGGCACGGCATGGCACGGCATGGCACGGCATGGCACGGCATGGCACGGCATGGCACGGCATGGCACGGCATGGAATGGCATTGAATGGCATTGAATGGCATGGAATGGCATGGAATGGCATGGAATGGCATGGCACGGCATGGCACGGCATGGCACGGCATGGCACGGCATGGCACGGCATTGAATGGCATGGAATGGCATGGAATGGCATGGAATGGCATGGAATGGCATGGAATGGCATGGAATGGCATGGAATGGCATGGAATCGCATGGAATGGCATGGAATGGCATGGAATGGCATGGAATGGCATGGAATGGCATGGAATGGCATGGAATGGCATGGAATGGCATGGAATGGCATGGAATGGCATGGAATGGCATGGCACCGGCATGGCACCTGCATGGCACCGGCATGGCACCGGCATGGCACCGGCATGGCACCGGCATGGCACGGCATGGCACCGGCATGGCACCGGCATGGCACCGGCATGGCACCGGCATGGCACGGCATGGCACGGCATGGCACGGCATGGCACGGCATGGCACCGGCATGGCACGGCATGGCACCGGCATGGCACGGCATGGCACCGGCATGGCACGGCATGGCACCGGCATGGCACGGCATGGCACCGGCATGGCACGGCATGGCACCGGCATGGCACGGCATGGCACCGGCATGGCACGGCATGGCACCGGCATGGCACGGCATGGCACCGGCATGGCACGGCATGGCACCGGCATGGCACGGCATGGCACCGGCATGGCACGGCATGGCACCGGCATGGCACGGCATGGCACCGGCATGGCACGGCATGGCACCGGCATGGCACGGCATGGCACCGGCATGGCACGGCATGGCACCGGCATGGCACGGCATGGCACCGGCATGGCACGGCATGGCACCGGCATGGCACGGCATGGCACCGGCATGGCACGGCATGGCACCGGCATGGCACGGCATGGCACCGGCATGGCACCGGCATGGCACGGCATTGAATGGCATGGCACGGCATTGAATGGCATGGAATGGCATTGAATGGCATGGAATTGCATGGAATGGCATGGAATGGCATGGAATGGCATGGAATGGCACGGAATGGCATGGAATGGCATGGAATGGCATGGAATGGCATGGAATGGCATGGAATGGCATGGAATGGCATGGAATGGCATGGAATGGCATGGAATGGCATGGAATGGCATGGAATGGCATGGAATGGCATGGAATGGCATGGAATGGCATGGAATGGCATGGAATGGCATGGAATGGCATGGAATGGCATGGAATGGCATGGAATGGCATGGAATGGCATGGAATGGCATGGAATGGCATGGAATGGCATGGAATGGCATGGCACGGCATGGCACGGAATGGCATGGAATGGCATGGAATGGCATGGAATGGCATGGAATGGCATGGAATGGCATGGAATGGCATGGAATGGCATGGAATGGCATGGAATGGCATGGAATGGCATGGAATGGCATGGAATGGCATGGAATGGCATGGAATGGCATGGAATGGCATGGAATGGCATGGAATGGCATGGCACGGCATGGCACGGAATGGCATGGAATGGCATGGAATGGCATGGAATGGCATGGAATGGCATGGAATGGCATGGAATGGCATGGAATGGCATGGAATGGCATGGAATGGCACGGCATGGCACGGAATGGCATGGAATGGCATGGAATGGCATGGAATGGCATGGAATGGCATGGAATGGCATGGAATGGCATGGAATGGCATGGAATGGCATGGAATGGCATGGAATGGCATGGAATGGCATGGAATGGCATGGAATGGCATGGCACCGGCATGGCACCGGCATGGCACGGCATGGCACGGCATGGCACGGCATGGCACGGCATGGCACGGCATGGCACCGGCATGGCACGGCATGGCACCGGCATGGCACGGCATGGCACCGGCATGGCACGGCATGGCACGGCATGGCACGGCATGGCACGGCATGGAATGGCATTGAATGGCATTGAATGGCATGGAATGGCATGGAATGGCATGGAATGGCATGGAATGGCATGGAATGGCATGGAATTGCATGGAATGGCATGGAATGGCATGGAATGACATGGCACCGGCATGGCACCGGCATGGCACCGGCATGGCACCGGCATGGCACCGGCATGGCACCGGCATGGCACCGGCATGGCACCGGCATGGCACGGCATGGCACCGGCATGGCACGGCATGGCACCGGCATGGCACGGCATGGCACCGGCATGGCACGGGATGGCACCGGCATGGCACGGCATGGCACCGGCATGGCACGGCATGGCACCGGCATGGCACGGCATGGCACCGGCATGGCACCGGCATGGCACGGCATGGCACCGGCATGGCACGGCATGGCACCGGCATGGCACGGCATGGCACCGGCATGGCACGGCATGGCACCGGCATGGCACGGCATGGAATGGCATTGAATGGCATTGAATGGCATGGAATGGCATGGCACCGCATGGCACGGCATGGCACGGCATGGCACGGCATTGAATGGCATGGAATGGCATGGAATGGCATGGAATGGCATGGAATGGCATGGAATGGCATGGAATGGCATGGAATGGCATGGAATGGCATGGAATGGCATGGCACGGCATGGCACGGCATTGAATGGCATGGAATGGCATGGAATGGCATGGAATGGCATGGAATGGCATGGAATGGCATGGAATGGCATGGAATGGCACGGCATGGCACGGCATGGCACGGCATGGCACGGAATGGCACGGAATGGCATGGAATGGCATGGAATGGCATGGAATGGCATGGAATGGCATGGAATGGCATGGAATGGCATGGCACCGGCATGGCACCGGCATGGCACCGGCATGGCACCGGCATGGCACCGGCATGGCACCGGCATGGCACCGGCATGGCACGGCATGGCACCGGCATGGCACCGGCATGGCACCGGCATGGCACCGGCATGGCACCGGCATGGCACCGGCATGGCACCGGCATGGCACGGCATGGCACGGCATGGCACCGGCATGGCACCGGCATGGCACGGCATGGCACCGGCATGGCACGGCATGGCACCGGCATGGCACGGCATGGCACGGCATGGCACGGCATGGCACGGCATGGCACGGCATGGCACGGCATGGAATGGCATTGAATGGCATTGAATGGCATGGAATGGCATGGAATGGCATGGAATGGCATGGAATGGCATGGCACCGCATGGCACGGCATGGCACGGCATGGCACCGGCATGGCACCGGCATGGCACCGGCATGGCACGGCATGGCACCGGCATGACACCGGCATGGCACGGCATGGCACCGGCATGGCACGGCATGGCACCGGCATGGCACGGCATGGCACCGGCATGACACGGCATGGCACCGGCATGGCACGGCATGGCACCGGCATGGCACGGCATGGCACCGGCATGGCACGGCATGGCACCGGCATGGCACGGCATGGCACCGGCATGGCACGGCATGGCACCGGCATGGCACGGCATGGCACCGGCATGGCACGGCATGGCACCGGCATGGCACCGGCATGGCACGGCATTGAATGGCATGGCACGGCATTGAATGGCATGGAATGGCATTGAATGGCATGGAATTGCATGGAATGGCATGGAATGGCATGGAATGGCATGGAATGGCACGGAATGGCATGGAATGGCACGGAATGGCATTGAATGGCATGGAATGGCATGGAATGGCATGGAATGGCATGGAATGGCATGGAATGGCATGGAATGGCATGGAATGGCATGGAATGGCATGGAATGGCATGGAATGGCATGGAATGGCATGGAATGGCGTGGAATGGCATGGAATGGCGTGGAATGGCATGGAATGGCATGGAATGGCATGGAATGGCATGGCACCGGCATGGAATGGCATGGAATGGCATGGAATGGCATGGCACCGGCATGGCACCGGCATGGCACGGCATGGCACGGAATGGCATGGAATGGCATGGAATGGCATGGAATGGCATGGAATGGCATGGAATGGCATGGAATGGCATGGAATGGCATGGAATGGCATGGAATGGCATGGAATGGCATGGAATGGCATGGAATGGCATGGCACCGGCATGGCACCGGCATGGCACGGCATGGCACGGCATGGCACGGCATGGCACGGCATGGCACCGGCATGGCACGGCATGGCACCGGCATTGAATGGCATTGAATGGCATGGAATGGCATGGAATGGCATGGAATGGCATGGCACGGCATGGCACGGCATTGAATGGCATGGAATGGCATGGAATGGCATGGAATGGCATGGCACGGCATGGCACGGCATTGAATGGCATGGAATGGCATGGAATGGCATGGAATGGCATGGAATGGCATGGAATGGCATGGAATGGCATGGAATGGCATGGAATGGCATGGAATGGCATGGAATGGCATGGAATGGCATGGAATGGCATGGAATGGCATGGAATGGCATGGAATGGCATGGAATGGCATGGAATGGCATGGAATGGCATGGAATGGCATGGAATGGCATGGAATGGCATGGAATGGCATGGAATGGCATGGAATGGCATGGAATGGCATGGAATGGCATGGAATGGCATGGAATGGCATGGAATGGCATGGAATGGCATGGAATGGCATGGCACCGGCATGGCACCGGCATGGCACCGGCATGGCACCGGCATGGCACCGGCATGGCACGGCATGGCACCGGCATGGCACGGCATGGCACCGGCATGGCACGGCATGGCACCGGCATGGCACCGGCATGGCACGGCATGGCACCGGCATGGCACGGCATGGCACCGGCATGGCACCGGCATGGAACGGCATGGCACGGCATGGCACGGCATGGCACGGCATGGCACCGGCATGGCACCGGCATGGCACGGCATGGCACGGCCTGGCACGGCATGGCACGGCATGGCACGGCATGGCACGGCATGGCACGGCATGGCACGGCATGGCACGGCATGGCACGGCATGGCACGGCATGGCACGGCATGGCACGGCATGGCACGGCATGGCACGGCATTGAATGGCATTGAATGGCATGGAATGGCATGGAATGGCATGGAATGGCATGGCACGGCATGGCACGGCATGGCACGGCATGGCACGGCATGGCACGGCATTGAATGGCATGGAATGGCATGGAATGGCATGGAATGGCATGGAATGGCATGGAATGGCATGGAATGGCATGGAATGGCATGGAATGGCATGGAATCGCATGGAATGGCATGGAATGGCATGGAATGGCATGGAATGGCATGGAATGGCATGGAATGGCATGGAATGGCATGGAATGGCATGGAATGGCATGGCACCGGCATGGCACCTGCATGGCACCGGCATGGCACCGGCATGGCACCGGCATGGCACCGGCATGGCACGGCATGGCACCGGCATGGCACCGGCATGGCACCGGCATGGCACCGGCATGGCACGGCATGGCACGGCATGGCACGGCATGGCACCGGCATGGCACGGCATGGCACCGGCATGGCACGGCATGGCACCGGCATGGCACGGCATGGCACCGGCATGGCACGGCATGGCACCGGCATGGCACGGCATGGCACCGGCATGGCACGGCATGGCACCGGCATGGCACGGCATGGCACCGGCATGGCACGGCATGGCACCGGCATGGCACGGCATGGCACCGGCATGGCACGGCATGGCACCGGCATGGCACGGCATGGCACCGGCATGGCACGGCATGGCACCGGCATGGCACGGCATGGCACCGGCATGGCACGGCATGGCACCGGCATGGCACCGGCATGGCACGGCATGGCACCGGCATGGCACGGCATGGCACCGGCATGGCACGGCATGGCACCGGCATGGCACGGCATGGCACCGGCATGGCACGGCATGGCACCGGCATGGCACGGCATGGCACCGGCATGGCACCGGCATGGCACGGCATTGAATGGCATGGCACGGCATTGAATGGCATGGAATGGCATTGAATGGCATGGAATTGCATGGAATGGCATGGAATGGCATGGAATGGCATGGAATGGCACGGAATGGCATGGAATGGCATGGAATGGCATGGAATGGCATGGAATGGCATGGAATGGCATGGAATGGCATGGAATGGCATGGAATGGCATGGAATGGCATGGAATGGCATGGAATGGCATGGAATGGCATGGAATGGCATGGAATGGCATGGAATGGCATGGAATGGCATGGAATGGCATGGAATGGCATGGAATGGCATGGCACGGCATGGCACGGAATGGCATGGAATGGCATGGAATGGCATGGAATGGCATGGAATGGCATGGAATGGCATGGAATGGCATGGAATGGCATGGAATGGCATGGAATGGCATGGAATGGCATGGAATGGCATGGAATGGCATGGAATGGCATGGAATGGCATGGAATGGCATGGAATGGCATGGAATGGCATGGAATGGCATGGAATGGCATGGAATGGCATGGAATGGCATGGAATGGCATGGCACGGCATGGCACGGAATGGCATGGAATGGCATGGAATGGCATGGAATGGCATGGAATGGCATGGAATGGCATGGAATGGCATGGAATGGCACGGCATGGCACGGAATGGCATGGAATGGCATGGAATGGCATGGAATGGCATGGAATGGCATGGAATGGCATGGAATGGCATGGAATGGCATGGAATGGCATGGAATGGCATGGAATGGCATGGAATGGCATGGAATGGCATGGAATGGCATGGCACCGGCATGGCACCGGCATGGCACGGCATGGCACGGCATGGCACGGCATGGCACGGCATGGCACGGCATGGCACCGGCATGGCACGGCATGGCACCGGCATGGCACGGCATGGCACCGGCATGGCACGGCATGGCACGGCATGGCACGGCATGGCACGGCATGGAATGGCATTGAATGGCATTGAATGGCATGGAATGGCATGGAATGGCATGGAATGGCATGGAATGGCATGGAATGGCATGGAATTGCATGGAATGGCATGGAATGGCATGGAATGACATGGCACCGGCATGGCACCGGCATGGCACCGGCATGGCACCGGCATGGCACCGGCATGGCACCGGCATGGCACCGGCATGGCACCGGCATGGCACGGCATGGCACCGGCATGGCACGGCATGGCACCGGCATGGCACGGCATGGCACCGGCATGGCACGGCATGGCACCGGCATGGCACGGCATGGCACCGGCATGGCACGGCATGGCACCGGCATGGCACGGCATGGCACCGGCATGGCACCGGCATGGCACGGCATGGCACCGGCATGGCACGGCATGGCACCGGCATGGCACGGCATGGCACCGGCATGGCACGGCATGGAATGGCATTGAATGGCATTGAATGGCATGGAATGGCATGGCACCGCATGGCACGGCATGGCACGGCATGGCACGGCATTGAATGGCATGGAATGGCATGGAATGGCATGGAATGGCATGGAATGGCATGGAATGGCATGGAATGGCATGGAATGGCATGGCACGGCATGGCACGGCATTGAATGGCATGGAATGGCATGGAATGGCATGGAATGGCATGGAATGGCATGGAATGGCATGGAATGGCATGGAATGGCATGGAATGGCATGGAATGGCATGGAATGGCACGGCATGGCACGGCATGGCACGGCATGGCACGGAATGGCACGGAATGGCATGGAATGGCATGGAATGGCATGGAATGGCATGGAATGGCATGGAATGGCATGGAATGGCATGGCACCGGCATGGCACCGGCATGGCACCGGCATGGCACCGGCATGGCACCGGCATGGCACCGGCATGGCACCGGCATGGCACGGCATGGCACCGGCATGGCACCGGCATGGCACCGGCATGGCACCGGCATGGCACCGGCATGGCACCGGCATGGCACCGGCATGGCACGGCATGGCACGGCATGGCACCGGCATGGCACCGGCATGGCACGGCATGGCACCGGCATGGCACGGCATGGCACCGGCATGGCACGGCATGGCACGGCATGGCACGGCATGGCACGGCATGGCACGGCATGGCACGGCATGGAATGGCATTGAATGGCATTGAATGGCATGGAATGGCATGGAATGGCATGGAATGGCATGGAATGGCATGGCACCGCATGGCACGGCATGGCACGGCATGGCACCGGCATGGCACCGGCATGGCACGGCATGGCACCGGCATGACACCGGCATGGCACGGCATGGCACCGGCATGGCACGGCATGGCACCGGCATGGCACGGCATGGCACCGGCATGACACGGCATGGCACCGGCATGGCACGGCATGGCACCGGCATGGCACGGCATGGCACCGGCATGGCACGGCATGGCACCGGCATGGCACGGCATGGCACCGGCATGGCACGGCATGGCACCGGCATGGCACGGCATGGCACCGGCATGGCACGGCATGGCACCGGCATGGCACCGGCATGGCACGGCATTGAATGGCAT
Source organism: Cryptus armator (assembly GCA_963971235.1). Classification (NCBI taxonomy): domain Eukaryota; kingdom Metazoa; phylum Arthropoda; class Insecta; order Hymenoptera; family Ichneumonidae; genus Cryptus; species Cryptus armator. The sequence goes on along the minus strand of CAXARG010000215.1, from coordinate 367,995 downwards.
GGCACGGCATTGAATGGCATGGAATGGCATTGAATGGCATGGAATTGCATGGAATGGCATGGAATGGCATGGAATGGCATGGAATGGCACGGAATGGCATGGAATGGCATGGAATGGCATTGAATGGCATGGAATGGCATGGAATGGCATGGAATGGCATGGAATGGCATGGAATGGCATGGAATGGCATGGAATGGCATGGAATGGCATGGAATGGCATGGAATGGCATGGAATGGCGTGGAATGGCATGGAATGGCATGGAATGGCATGGAATGGCATGGCACCGGCATGGAATGGCATGGAATGGCATGGAATGGCATGGCACCGGCATGGCACCGGCATGGCACGGCATGGCACGGAATGGCATGGAATGGCATGGAATGGCATGGAATGGCATGGAATGGCATGGAATGGCATGGAATGGCATGGAATGGCATGGAATGGCATGGAATGGCATGGAATGGCATGGAATGGCATGGAATGGCATGGAATGGCATGGAATGGCATGGCACCGGCATGGCACCGGCATGGCACGGCATGGCACGGCATGGCACGGCATGGCACGGCATGGCACCGGCATGGCACGGCATGGCACCGGCATTGAATGGCATTGAATGGCATGGAATGGCATGGAATGGCATGGAATGGCATGGCACGGCATGGCACGGCATTGAATGGCATGGAATGGCATGGAATGGCATGGAATGGCATGGCACGGCATGGCACGGCATTGAATGGCATGGAATGGCATGGAATGGCATGGAATGGCATGGAATGGCATGGAATGGCATGGAATGGCATGGAATGGCATGGAATGGCATGGAATGGCATGGAATGGCATGGAATGGCATGGAATGGCATGGAATGGCATGGAATGGCATGGAATGGCATGGAATGGCATGGAATGGCATGGAATGGCATGGAATGGCATGGAATGGCATGGAATGGCATGGAATGGCATGGAATGGCATGGAATGGCATGGAATGGCATGGAATGGCATGGAATGGCATGGAATGGCATGGAATGGCATGGAATGGCATGGAATGGCATGGCACCGCATGGCACGGCATGGCACGGCATGGCACGGCATGGCACGGCATGGCACCGGCATGGCACGGCATGGCACCGGCATGGCACGGCATGGCACCGGCATGGCACGGCATGGCACGGGCATGGCACGGCATGGCACCGGCATGGCACGGCATGGCTCCGGCATGGCACGGCATGGCACCGGCATGGCACGGCATGGCACGGCATGGCACGGCATGGAATGGCATTGAATGGCATTGAATGGCATGGAATGGCATGGAATGGCATGGAATGGCATGGAATGGCATGGCACCGCATGGCACGGCATGGCACGGCATGGCACGGCATGGCACGGCATGGAATGGCATTGAATGGCATTGAATGGCATGGAATGGCATGGAATGGCATGGCACCGCATGGCACGGCATGGCACGGCATGGCACGGCATGGCACGGCATGGCACGGCATTGAATGGCATGGAATGGCATGGAATGGCATGGAATGGCATGGAATGGCATGGAATGGCATGGAATGGCATGGAATGGCATGGAATGGCATGGAATGGCATGGAATGGCATGGAATGGCATGGAATGGCATGGAATGGCATGGAATGGCATGGAATGGCATGGAATGGCATGGAATGGCATGGAATGGCATGGAATGGCATGGAATGGCATGGAATGGCATGGAATGGCATGGAATGGCATGGAATGGCATGGCACCGGCATGGCACCGGCATGGCACCGGCATGGCACCGGCATGGCACCGGCATGGCACCGGCATGGCACCGGCATGGCACCGGCATGGCACCGGCATGGCACCGGCATGGCACCGGCATGGCACCGGCATGGCACCGGCATGGCACGGCATGGCACCGGCATGGCACCGGCATGGCACCGGCATGGCACCGGCATGGCACGGCATGGCACCGGCATGGCACGGCATGGCATGGAATGGCATGGCACGGCATGGCACCGGCATGGCACGGCATGGCACCGGCATGGCACGGCATGGCACCGGCATGGCACGGCATGGCACCGGCATGGCACGGCATGGCACCGGCATGGCACGGCATGGCACGGCATGGCACCGGCATGGCACGGCATGGCACCGGCATGGCACGGCATGGCACCGGCATGGCACGGCATGGCACCGGCATGGCACGGCATGGCACCGGCATGGCACGGCATGGCACCGGCATGGCACGGCATGGCACCGGCATGGCACGGCATGGCACCGGCATGGCACTGCATGGCACCGGCATGGCACGGCATGGCACCGGCATGGCACGGCATGGCACCGGCATGGCACGGCATGGCACCGGCATGGCACGGCATGGCACCGGCATGGCACGGCATGGCACCGGCATGGCACGGCATGGCACCGGCATGGCACGGCATGGCACCTGCATGGCACGGCATGGCACCGGCATGGCACGGCATGGCACGGCATGGCACCGGCATGGCACGGCATGGCACCGGCATGGCACGGCATGGCACCGGCATGTCACCGGCATGGCACCGGCATGGCACGGCATTGAATGGCATGGAATGGCATTGAACGGCATGGAATGGCATGGAACGGCATGGAATGGCATGGAACGGCATGGAATGGCATTGAATGGCATGGAATGGCATGGAATGGCATGGAACGGCATGGAATGGCATGGAACGGCATGGAACGGCATGGCACGGCATGGCACGGCATGGCACGGCATGGCACGGCATGGAATGGCATTGAATGGCATTGAATGGCATGGAATGGCATGGAATGGCATGGAATGGCATGGCACGGCATGGCACGGCATGGCACGGCATGGCACGGCATGGCACGGCATGGCACGGCATTGAATGGCATGGAATGGCATGGAATGGCATGGAATGGCATGGAATGGCATGGAATGGCATGGAATGGCATGGAATGGCATGGAATCGCATGGAATGGCATGGAATGGCATGGAATGGCATGGAATGGCATGGAATGGCATGGAATGGCATGGAATGGCATGGAATGGCATGGAATGGCATGGAATGGCATGGCACCGGCATGGCACCTGCATGGCACCGGCATGGCACCGGCATGGCACCGGCATGGCACCGGCATGGCACGGCATGGCACCGGCATGGCACCGGCATGGCACCGGCATGGCACCGGCATGGCACGGCATGGCACGGCATGGCACGGCATGGCACGGCATGGCACGGCATGGCACCGGCATGGCACGGCATGGCACCGGCATGGCACGGCATGGCACCGGCATGGCACGGCATGGCACCGGCATGGCACGGCATGGCACCGGCATGGCACGGCATGGCACCGGCATGGCACGGCATGGCACCGGCATGGCACGGCATGGCACCGGCATGGCACGGCATGGCACCGGCATGGCACGGCATGGCACCGGCATGGCACGGCATGGCACCGGCATGGCACGGCATGGCACCGGCATGGCACGGCATGGCACCGGCATGGCACGGCATGGCACCGGCATGGCACGGCATGGTACCGGCATGGCACCGGCATGGCACGGCATGGCACCGGCATGGCACGGCATGGCATGGAATGGCATGGAATGGCATGGAATGGCATGGAATGGCATGGAATGGCATGGAATGGCATGGAATGGCATGGAATGGCATGGAATGGCATGGAATGGCACGGCATGGCACGGAATGGCATGGAATGGCATGGAATGGCATGGAATGGCATGGAATGGCATGGCATGGCATGGAATGGCATGGAATGGCATGGAATGGCATGGAATGGCATGGAATGGCATGGCACCGGCATGGCACCGGCATGGCACGGCATGGCACGGCATGGCACGGCATGGCACGGCATGGCACCGGCATGGCACGGCATGGCACGGCATGGCACGGCATGGCACGGCATGGCACGGCATGGAATGGCATTGAATGGCATTGAATGGCATGGAATGGCATGGAATGGCATGGAATGGCATGGAATGGCATGGAATGGCATGGAATTGCATGGAATGGCATGGAATGGCATGGAATGACATGGCACCGGCATGGCACCGGCATGGCACCGGCATGGCACCGGCATGGCACCGGCATGGCACCGGCATGGCACCGGCATGGCACCGGCATGGCACCGGCATGGCACCGGCATGGCACGGCATGGCACCGGCATGGCACGGCATGGCACCGGCATGGCACGGCATGGAATGGCATTGAATGGCATTGAATGGCATGGAATGGCATGGCACCGCATGGCACGGCATGGCACGGCATGGCACGGCATTGAATGGCATGGAATGGCATGGAATGGCATGGAATGGCATGGAATGGCATGGAATGGCATGGAATGGCATGGAATGGCATGGAATGGCATGGCACGGCATGGCACGGCATTGAATGGCATGGAATGGCATGGAATGGCATGGAATGGCATGGAATGGCATGGAATGGCATGGAATGGCATGGAATGGCATGGAATGGCATGGAATGGCACGGCATGGCACGGCATGGCACGGCATGGCACGGAATGGCACGGAATGGCATGGAATGGCATGGAATGGCATGGAATGGCATGGAATGGCATGGAATGGCATGGAATGGCATGGCACCGGCATGGCACCGGCATGGCACCGGCATGGCACCGGCATGGCACCGGCATGGCACCGGCATGGCACCGGCATGGCACGGCATGGCACCGGCATGGCACCGGCATGGCACCGGCATGGCACCGGCATGGCACCGGCATGGCACCGGCATGGCACCGGCATGGCACGGCATGGCACGGCATGGCACCGGCATGGCACCGGCATGGCACGGCATGGCACCGGCATGGCACGGCATGGCACCGGCATGGCACGGCATGGCACGGCATGGCACGGCATGGAATGGCATTGAATGGCATTGAATGGCATGGAATGGCATGGAATGGCATGGAATGGCATGGAATGGCATGGCACCGCATGGCACGGCATGGCACGGCATGGCACCGGCATGGCACCGGCATGGCACCGGCATGGCACGGCATGGCACCGGCATGACACCGGCATGGCACGGCATGGCACCGGCATGGCACGGCATGGCACCGGCATGGCACGGCATGGCACCGGCATGACACGGCATGGCACCGGCATGGCACGGCATGGCACCGGCATGGCACGGCATGGCACCGGCATGGCACCGGCATGGCACCGGCATGGCACGGCATGGCACCGGCATGACACCGGCATGGCACGGCATGGCACCGGCATGGCACGGCATGGCACCGGCATGGCACGGCATGGCACCGGCATGGCACGGCATGGCACCGGCATGGCACGGCATGGCACCGGCATGGCACGGCATGCCACCGGCATGGCACGGCATGGCACCGGCATGGCACGGCATGGCACCGGCATGGCACCGGCATGGCACGGCATGGCACCGGCATGGCACGGCATGGCACCGGCATGGAACGGCATGGCACGGCATGGCACGGCATGGCACGGCATGGCACCGGCATGGCACCGGCATGGCACCGGCATGGCACGGCATGGCACGGCCTGGCACGGCATGGCACGGCATGGCACGGCATGGCACGGCATGGCACGGCATGGCACGGCATGGCACGGCATGGCACGGCATGGCACGGCATGGCACGGCATGGCACGGCATGGCACGGCATGGCACGGCATGGCACGGCATGGCACGGCATGGCACGGCATGGCACGGCATGGCACGGCATGGCACGGCATGGCACGGCATGGCACGGCATGGCACGGCATGGCACGGCATGGCACGGCATGGCACGGCATGGCACGGCATGGCACGGCATGGCACGGCATGGCACGGCATGGCACGGCATGGAATGGCATTGAATGGCATTGAATGGCATGGAATGGCATGGAATGGCATGGAATGGCATGGAATGGCATGGAATGGCATGGAATGGCATGGCACGGCATGGCACGGCATGGCACGGCATGGCACGGCATTGAATGGCATGGAATGGCATGGAATGGCATGGAATGGCATGGAATGGCATGGAATCGCATGGAATCGCATGGAATGGCATGGAATGGCATGGAATGGCATGGAATGGAATGGAATGGCATGGAATGGCATGGAATGGCATGGAATGGCATGGAATGGCATGGAATGGCATGGAATGGCATGGAATGGCATGGAATGGCATGGAATGGCATGGCACGGCATGGCACCGGCATGGCACCGGCATGGCACCGGCATGGCACCGGCATGGCACCGGCATGGCACGGCATGGCACGGCATGGCACGGCATGGCACGGCATGGCACGGCATGGCACGGCATGGCACGGCATGGCACGGCATGGCACGGCATGGCACCGGCATGGCACCGGCATGGCACCGGCATGGCACGGCATGGCACCGGCATGGCACGGCATGGCACCGGCATGGCACGGCATGGCACCGGCATGGCACGGCATGGCACCGGCATGGCACGGTATGGCACCGGCATGGCACGGCATGGCACCGGCATGGCACGGCATGGCACCGGCATGGCACGGCATGGCACCGGCATGGCACGGCATGGCACCGGCATGGCACGGCATGGCACCGGCATGGCACGGCATGGCACCGGCATGGCACGGCATGGCACCGGCATGGCACGGCATGGCACCGGCATGGCACGGCATGGCACCGGCATGGCACGGCATGGCACCGGCATGGCACGGCATGGCACCGGCATGGCACGGCATGGCACCGGCATGGCACGGCATGGCACCGGCATGGCACGGCATGGCACCGGCATGGCACCGGCATGGCACGGCATTGAATGGCATGGCACGGCATTGAATGGCATGGAATGGCATTGAATGGCATGGAATTGCATGGAATGGCATGGAATGGCATGGAATGGCATGGAATGGCACGGAATGGCATGGAATGGCATGGAATGGCATTGAATGGCATGGAATGGCATGGAATGGCATGGAATGGCATGGAATGGCATGGAATGGCATGGAATGGCATGGAATGGCATGGAATGGCATGGAATGGCATGGAATGGCATGGAATGGCATGGAATGGCATGGAATGGCGTGGAATGGCATGGAATGGCATGGAATGGCATGGAATGGCATGGCACCGGCATGGAATGGCATGGAATGGCATGGAATGGCATGGCACCGGCATGGCACCGGCATGGCACCGGCATGGCACGGCATGGCACGGCATGGCACGGCATGGCACGGAATGGCATGGAATGGCATGGAATGGCATGGAATGGCATGGAATGGCATGGAATGGCATGGAATGGCATGGAATGGCATGGAATGGCATGGAATGGCATGGAATGGCATGGAATGGCATGGAATGGCATGGCACCGGCATGGCACCGGCATGGCACGGCATGGCACGGCATGGCACGGCATGGCACGGCATGGCACCGGCATGGCACGGCATGGCACGGCATGGCACCGGCATGGCACGGCATGGCACGGCATGGCACGGCATGGCACGGCATGGCACGGCATGGAATGGCATTGAATGGCATTGAATGGCATGGAATGGCATGGAATGGCATGGAATGGCATGGCACGGCATGGCACGGCATTGAATGGCATGGAATGGCATGGAATGGCATGGAATGGCATGGAATGGCATGGAATGGCATGGAATGGCATGGAATGGCATGGAATGGCATGGAATGGCATGGAATGGCATGGAATGGCATGGAATGGCATGGAATGGCATGGAATGGCATGGAATGGCATGGAATGGCATGGAATGGCATGGAATGGCATGGAATGGCATGGAATGGCATGGAATGGCATGGAATGGCATGGAATGGCATGGAATGGCATGGAATGGCATGGAATGGCATGGAATGGCATGGAATGGCATGGAATGGCATGGAATGGCATGGAATGGCATGGAATGGCATGGAATGGCATGGAATGGCATGGAATGGCATGGAATGGCATGGAATGGCATGGAATGGCATGGAATGGCATGGAATGGCATGGAATGGCATGGAATGGCATGGAATTGCATGGAATGGCATGGAATGGCATGGAATGGCATGGAATGGCATGGAATGGCATGGCACCGGCATGGAATGGCATGGCACCGGCATGGCACCGGCATGGCACCGGCATGGCACCGGCATGGCACGGCATGGCACCGGCATGGCACGGCATGGCACCGGCATGGCACGGCATGGCACCGGCATGGCACGGCATGGCACCGGCATGGCACGGCATGGCACCGGCATGGCACGGCATGGCACCGGCATGGCACGGCATGGCACCGGCATGGCACCGGCATGGCACGGCATGGCACCGGCATGGCACGGCATGGCACCGGCATGGCACGGCATGGCACCGGCATGGCACGGCATGGCACCGGCATGGCACCGGCATGGCACGGCATGGCACCGGCATGGCACGGCATGGCACCGGCATGGCACGGCATGGCACCGGCATGGCACGGCATGGCACCGGCATGGCACGGCATGGCACCGGCATGGCACGGCATGGCACCGGCATGGCACGGCATGGCACCGGCATGGCACGGCATGGCACCGGCATGGCACGGCATGGCACCGGCATGGCACGGCATGGCACCGGCATGGCACGGCATGGCACCGGCATGGCACGGCATGGCACCGGCATGGCACGGCATGGCACGGCATGGCACGGCATGGCACGGCATTGAATGGCATGGAATGGCATGGAATGGCATGGAATGGCATGGCACCGCATGGCACGGCATGGCACGGCATGGCACGGCATTGAATGGCATGGAATGGCATGGAATGGCATGGAATGGCATGGAATGGCATGGAATGGCATGGAATGGCATGGAATGGCATGGAATGGCATGGAATGGCATGGAATGGCATGGAATGGCATGGAATTGCATGGAATGGCATGGAATGGCATGGAATGGCATGGAATGGCATGGAATGGCATGGCACCGGCATGGCACCGGCATGGCACCGGCATGGCACCGGCATGGCACCGGCATGGCACCGGCATGGCACCGGCATGGCACCGGCATGGCACCGGCATGGCACGGCATGGCACCGGCATGGCACGGCATGGCACCGGCATGGCACGGCATGGCACCGGCATGGCACGGCATGGCACCGGCATGGCACGGCATGGCACCGGCATGGCACGGCATGGCACCGGCATGGCACGGCATGGCACCGGCATGGCACGGCATGGCACCGGCATGGCACGGCATGGCACCGGCATGGCACGGCATGGCACCGGCATGGCACCGGCATGGCACGGCATGGCACCGGCATGGCACGGCATGGCACCGGCATGGCACGGCATGGCACCGGCATGGCACGGCATGGCACGGCATGGCACGGCATGGCACGGCATGGAATGGCATTGAATGGCATTGAATGGCATGGAATGGCATGGAATGGCATGGAACGGCATGGCACCGCATGGCACGGCATGGCACGGCATGGCACGGCATGGCACGGCATGGCACGGCATGGCACGGCATGGCACGGCATGGCACGGCATGGCACGGCATGGCACGGCATGGCACGGCATGGCACGGCATGGCACGGCATGGCACGGCATGGCACGGCATGGCACGGCATGGCACGGCATGGCACGGCATGGCACGGCATGGCACGGCATGGCACGGCATGGCACGGCATGGAATGGCATTGAATGGCATTGAATGGCATGGAATGGCATGGAATGGCATGGAATGGCATGGCACGGCATGGCACGGCATGGCACGGCATGGCACGGCATGGCACGGCATGGCACGGCATTGAATGGCATGGAATGGCATGGAATGGCATGGAATGGCATGGAATGGCATGGAATGGCATGGAATGGCATGGAATGGCATGGAATGGCATGGAATCGCATGGAATGGCATGGAATGGCATGGAATGGCATGGAATGGCATGGAATGGCATGGAATGGCATGGAATGGCATGGAATGGCATGGAATGGCATTGAATGGCATGGAATGGCATGGAATGGCATGGCACCGCATGGCACGGCATGGCACGGCATGGCACGGCATGGCACGGCATTGAATGGCATGGAATGGCATGGAATGGCATGGAATGGCATGGAATGGCATGGAATGGCATGGAATGGCATGGAATGGCATGGAATGGCATGGAATGGCATGGAATGGCATGGAATGGCATGGAATGGCATGGAATGGCATGGAATGGCATGGAATGGCATGGAATGGCATGGAATGGCATGGAATGGCATGGAATGGCATGGAATGGCATGGAATGGCATGGAATGGCATGGAATGGCATGGAATGGCATGGCACCGGCATGGCACCGGCATGGCACGGCATGGCACGGCATGGCACGGCATGGCACGGCATGGCACCGGCATGGCACGGCATGGCACCGGCATGGCACGGCATGGCACGGCATGGCACGGCATGGCACGGCATGGCACGGCATGGAATGGCATTGAATGGCATTGAATGGCATGGAATGGCATGGAATGGCATGGAATGGCATGGCACGGCATGGCACGGCATGGAATGGCATGGAATGGCATGGAATGGCATGGAATGGCATGGAATGGCATGGAATGGCATGGAATGGCATGGAATGGCATGGAATGGCATGGAATGGCATGGAATGGCATGGAATGGCATGGAATGGCATGGAATGGCATGGAATGGCATGGAATGGCATGGAATGGCATGGAATGGCATGGAATGGCATGGAATGGCATGGAATGGCATGGAATGGCATGGAATGGCATGGAATGGCATGGAATGGCATGGAATGGCATGGAATGGCATGGAATGGCATGGAATGGCATGGAATGGCATGGAATGGCATGGAATGGCATGGAATGGCATGGAATGGCATGGAATGGCATGGAATGGCATGGAATGGCATGGAATGGCATGGAATGGCATGGAATGGCATGGAATTGCATGGAATGGCATGGAATGGCATGGAATGGCATGGCACCGGCATGGAATGGCATGGCACCGGCATGGCACCGGCATGGCACCGGCATGGCACCGGCATGGCACCGGCATGGCACCGGCATGGCACGGCATGGCACCGGCATGGCACGGCATGGCACCGGCATGGCACGGCATGGCACCGGCATGGCACGGCATGGCACCGGCATGGCACGGCATGGCACCGGCATGGCACGGCATGGCACCGGCATGGCACGGCATGGCACCGGCATGGCACCGGCATGGCACGGCATGGCACCGGCATGGCACGGCATGGCACCGGCATGGCACGGCATGGCACCGGCATGGCACGGCATGGCACCGGCATGGCACGGCATGGCACCGGCATGTCACGGCATGGCACCGGCATGGCACGGCATGGCACCGGCATGGCACGGCATGGCACCGGCATGGCACGGCATGGCACCGGCATGGCACGGCATGGCACCGGCATGGCACGGCATGGCACGGCATGGCACGGCATGGCACGGCATTGAATGGCATGGAATGGCATGGAATGGCATGGCACCGCATGGCACGGCATGGCACGGCATGGCACGGCATTGAATGGCATGGAATGGCATGGAATGGCATGGAATGGCATGGAATGGCATGGAATGGCATGGAATGGCATGGAATGGCATGGAATGGCATGGAATGGCATGGAATGGCATGGAATGGCATGGAATTGCATGGAATGGCATGGAATGGCATGGAATGGCATGGAATGGCATGGAATGGCATGGCACCGGCATGGCACCGGCATGGCACCGGCATGGCACCGGCATGGCACCGGCATGGCACCGGCATGGCACCGGCATGGCACCGGCATGGCACGGCATGGCACCGGCATGGCACGGCATGGCACCGGCATGGCACGGCATGGCACCGGCATGGCACGGCATGGCACCGGCATGGCACGGCATGGCACCGGCATGGCACGGCATGGCACCGGCATGGCACGGCATGGCACCGGCATGGCACCGGCATGGCACGGCATGGCACCGGCATGGCACGGCATGGCACCGGCATGGCACGTCATGGCACCGGCATGGCACGGCATGGCACGGCATGGCACGGCATGGAATGGCATTGAATGGCATTGAATGGCATGGAATGGCATGGAATGGCATGGAATGGCATGGCACCGCATGGCACGGCATGGCACGGCATGGCACGGCATGGCACCGGCATGGCACGGCATGGCACCGGCATGGCACGGCATGGCACCGGCATGGCACGGCATGGCACCGGCATGGCACGGCATGGCTCCGGCATGGCACGGCATGGCACCGGCATGGCACGGCATGGCACGGCATGGCACGGCATGGAATGGCATTGAATGGCATTGAATGGCATGGAATGGCATGGAATGGCATGGAATGGCATGGAATGGCATGGCACCGCATGGCACGGCATGGCACGGCATGGCACGGCATGGAATGGCATTGAATGGCATTGAATGGCATGGAATGGCATGGAATGGCATGGCACCGCATGGCACGGCATGGCACGGCATGGCACGGCATGGCACGGCATGGCACGGCATTGAATGGCATGGAATGGCATGGAATGGCATGGAATGGCATGGAATGGCATGGAATGGCATGGAATGGCATGGAATGGCATGGAATGGCATGGAATGGCATGGAATGGCATGGAATGGCATGGAATGGCATGGAATGGCATGGAATGGCATGGAATGGCATGGAATGGCATGGAATGGCATGGAATGGCATGGAATGGCATGGAATGGCATGGAATGGCATGGAATGGCATGGAATGGCATGGAATGGCATGGCACCGGCATGGCACCGGCATGGCACCGGCATGGCACCGGCATGGCACCGGCATGGCACCGGCATGGCACCGGCATGGCACCGGCATGGCACCGGCATGGCACCGGCATGGCACCGGCATGGCACCGGCATGGCACCGGCATGGCACCGGCATGGCACGGCATGGCACCGGCATGGCACGGCATGGCACCGGCATGGCACGGCATGGCACCGGCATGGCACGGCATGGCACCGGCATGGCACGGCATGGCACGGCATGGCACCGGCATGGCACGGCATGGCACCGGCATGGCACGGCATGGCACCGGCATGGCACGGCATGGCACCGGCATGGCACGGCATGGCACCGGCATGGCACGGCATGGCACCGGCATGGCACGGCATGGCACCGGCATGGCACGGCATGGCACCGGCATGGCACGGCATGGCACCGGCATGGCACGGCATGGCACCGGCATGGCACTGCATGGCACCGGCATGGCACGGCATGGCACCGGCATGGCACGGCATGGCACCGGCATGGCACGGCATGGCACCGGCATGGCACGGCATGGCACCGGCATGGCACGGCATGGCACCGGCATGGCACGGCATGGCACCGGCATGGCACGGCATGGCACCGGCATGGCACGGCATGGCACCTGCATGGCACGGCATGGCACCGGCATGGCACGGCATGGCACGGCATGGCACCGGCATGGCACGGCATGGCACCGGCATGGCACGGCATGGCACCGGCATGTCACCGGCATGGCACCGGCATGGCACGGCATTGAATGGCATGGAATGGCATTGAACGGCATGGAATGGCATGGAACGGCATGGAATGGCATGGAACGGCATGGAATGGCATTGAATGGCATGGAATGGCATGGAATGGCATGGAACGGCATGGAATGGCATGGAACGGCATGGAACGGCATGGCACGGCATGGCACGGCATGGCACGGCATGGCACCGGCATGGCACCGGCATGGCACCGGCATGGCACGGCATGGCACCGGCATGACACCGGCATGGCACGGCATGGCACCGGCATGGCACGGCATGGCACCGGCATGGCACGGCATGGCACGGCATGGCACCGGCATGGCACGGCATGGCACCGGCATGGCACGGCATGGCACCGGCATGGCACGGCATGGCACCGGCATGGCACGGCATGGCACCGGCATGGCACGGCATGGCACCGGCATGGCACCGGCATGGCACGGCATGGCACCGGCATGGCACGGCATGGCACCGGCATGGCACGGCATGGCACCGGCATGGCACGGCATGGCACGGCATGGCACGGCATGGCACGGCATGGCACCGGCATGGCACCGGCATGGCACGGCATGGCACGGCCTGGCACGGCATGGCACGGCATGGCACGGCATGGCACGGCATGGCACGGCATGGCACGGCATGGCACGGCATGGCACGGCATGGCACGGCATGGCACGGCATGGCACGGCATGGCACGGCATGGCACGGCATGGAATGGCATTGAATGGCATTGAATGGCATGGAATGGCATGGAATGGCATGGAATGGCATGGAATGGCATGGCACGGCATGGCACGGCATTGAATGGCATGGAATGGCATGGAATGGCATGGAATGGCATGGAATGGCATGGAATGGCATGGAATGGCATGGAATGGCATGGAATGGCATGGAATGGCATGGAATGGCATGGAATCGCATGGAATGGCATGGAATGGCATGGAATGGCATGGAATGGCATGGAATGGCATGGAATGGCATGGAATGGCATGGAATGGCATGGAATGGCATGGCACCGGCATGGCACCTGCATGGCACCGGCATGGCACCGGCATGGCACCGGCATGGCACCGGCATGGCACGGCATGGCACCGGCATGGCACGGCATGGCACCGGCATGGCACGGCATGGCACCGGCATGGCACCGGCATGGCACGGCATTGAATGGCATGGCACGGCATTGAATGGCATGGAATGGCATTGAATGGCATGGAATTGCATGGAATGGCATGGAATGGCATGGAATGGCATGGAATGGCACGGAATGGCATGGAATGGCATGGAATGGCATGGAATGGCATGGAATGGCATGGAATGGCATGGAATGGCATGGAATGGCATGGAATGGCATGGAATGGCATGGAATGGCATGGAATGGCATGGAATGGCATGGAATGGCATGGAATGGCATGGAATGGCATGGAATGGCATGGAATGGCATGGCACCGGCATGGAATGGCATGGAATGGCATGGAATGGCATGGCACCGGCATGGAATGGCATGGAATGGCATGGCACCGGCATGGAATGGCATGGAATGGCATGGAATGGCATGGAATGGCATGGAATGGCATGGAATGGCATGGCACCGGCATGGCACCGGCATGGCACCGGCATGGCACGGCATGGCACCGGCATGGCACCGGCATGGCACCGGCATGGCACGGCATGGCACGGCATGGCACGGAATGGCATGGAATGGCATGGAATGGCATGGAATGGCATGGAATGGCATGGAATGGCATGGAATGGCATGGAATGGCATGGAATGGCATGGAATGGCATGGAATGGCATGGAATGGCATGGCACCGGCATGGCACCGGCATGGCACCGGCATGGCACCGGCATGGCACCGGCATGGCACGGCATGGCACGGCATGGCACCGGCATGGCACCGGCATGGCACCGGCATGGCACCGGCATGGCACGGCATGGCACCGGCATGGCACGGCATGGCACGGCATGGCACGGCATGGCACGGCATGGCACGGCATGGCACGGCATGGCACGGCATGGCACGGCATGGCACGGCATGGCACGGCATGGCACGGCATGGCACGGCATGGCACGGCATGGCACGGCATGGCACGGCATGGCACGGCATGGCACGGCATGGCACGGCATGGCACGGCATGGCACGGCATTGAATGGCATTGAATGGCATGGAATGGCATGGAATGGCATGGAATGGCATGGAATGGCATGGAATGGCATGGAATGGCATGGAATGGCATGGCACCGCATGGCACGGCATGGCACGGCATGGCACCGGCATGGCACCGGCATGGCACCGGCATGGCACCGGCATGGCACGGCATGGCACCGGCATGACACCGGCATGGCACGGCATGGCACCGGCATGGCACGGCATGGCACCGGCATGGCACGGCATGGCACCGGCATGGCACGGCATGGCACGGCATGGCACGGCATGGCACGGCATGGCACGGCATGGAATGGCATTGAATGGCATTGAATGGCATGGAATGGCATGGAATGGCATGGAATGGCATGGAATGGCATGGCACGGCATGGCACCGGCATGGCACGGCATGGCACCGGCATGGCACGGCATGGCACCGGCATGGCACGGCATGGCACCGGCATGGCACGGCATGGCACCTGCATGGCACGGCATGGCACCGGCATGGCACGGCATGGCACGGCATGGCACCGGCATGGCACGGCATGGCACCGGCATGGCACGGCATGGCACCGGCATGTCACCGGCATGGCACCGGCATGGCACGGCATTGAATGGCATGGAATGGCATTGAACGGCATGGAATGGCATGGAACGGCATGGAATGGCATGGAACGGCATGGAATGGCATTGAATGGCATGGAATGGCATGGAATGGCATGGAACGGCATGGAATGGCATGGAACGGCATGGAACGGCATGGCACGGCATGGCACGGCATGGCACGGCATGGCACCGGCATGGCACCGGCATGGCACCGGCATGGCACGGCATGGCACCGGCATGACACCGGCATGGCACGGCATGGCACCGGCATGGCACGGCATGGCACCGGCATGGCACGGCATGGCACGGCATGGCACCGGCATGGCACGGCATGGCACCGGCATGGCACGGCATGGCACCGGCATGGCACGGCATGGCACCGGCATGGCACGGCATGGCACCGGCATGGCACGGCATGGCACCGGCATGGCACCGGCATGGCACGGCATGGCACCGGCATGGCACGGCATGGCACCGGCATGGCACGGCATGGCACCGGCATGGCACGGCATGGCACGGCATGGCACGGCATGGCACGGCATGGCACCGGCATGGCACCGGCATGGCACGGCATGGCACGGCCTGGCACGGCATGGCACGGCATGGCACGGCATGGCACGGCATGGCACGGCATGGCACGGCATGGCACGGCATGGCACGGCATGGCACGGCATGGCACGGCATGGCACGGCATGGCACGGCATGGAATGGCATTGAATGGCATTGAATGGCATGGAATGGCATGGAATGGCATGGAATGGCATGGAATGGCATGGCACGGCATGGCACGGCATTGAATGGCATGGAATGGCATGGAATGGCATGGAATGGCATGGAATGGCATGGAATGGCATGGAATGGCATGGAATGGCATGGAATGGCATGGAATGGCATGGAATGGCATGGAATGGCATGGAATCGCATGGAATGGCATGGAATGGCATGGAATGGCATGGAATGGCATGGAATGGCATGGAATGGCATGGAATGGCATGGAATGGCATGGAATGGCATGGCACCGGCATGGCACCTGCATGGCACCGGCATGGCACCGGCATGGCACCGGCATGGCACCGGCATGGCACGGCATGGCACCGGCATGGCACGGCATGGCACCGGCATGGCACGGCATGGCACCGGCATGGCACCGGCATGGCACGGCATTGAATGGCATGGCACGGCATTGAATGGCATGGAATGGCATTGAATGGCATGGAATTGCATGGAATGGCATGGAATGGCATGGAATGGCATGGAATGGCACGGAATGGCATGGAATGGCATGGAATGGCATGGAATGGCATGGAATGGCATGGAATGGCATGGAATGGCATGGAATGGCATGGAATGGCATGGAATGGCATGGAATGGCATGGAATGGCATGGAATGGCATGGAATGGCATGGAATGGCATGGAATGGCATGGAATGGCATGGAATGGCATGGCACCGGCATGGAATGGCATGGAATGGCATGGAATGGCATGGCACCGGCATGGAATGGCATGGAATGGCATGGCACCGGCATGGAATGGCATGGAATGGCATGGAATGGCATGGAATGGCATGGAATGGCATGGAATGGCATGGCACCGGCATGGCACCGGCATGGCACCGGCATGGCACGGCATGGCACCGGCATGGCACCGGCATGGCACCGGCATGGCACGGCATGGCACGGCATGGCACGGAATGGCATGGAATGGCATGGAATGGCATGGAATGGCATGGAATGGCATGGAATGGCATGGAATGGCATGGAATGGCATGGAATGGCATGGAATGGCATGGAATGGCATGGAATGGCATGGCACCGGCATGGCACCGGCATGGCACCGGCATGGCACCGGCATGGCACCGGCATGGCACGGCATGGCACGGCATGGCACCGGCATGGCACCGGCATGGCACCGGCATGGCACCGGCATGGCACGGCATGGCACCGGCATGGCACGGCATGGCACGGCATGGCACGGCATGGCACGGCATGGCACGGCATGGCACGGCATGGCACGGCATGGCACGGCATGGCACGGCATGGCACGGCATGGCACGGCATGGCACGGCATGGCACGGCATGGCACGGCATGGCACGGCATGGCACGGCATTGAATGGCATTGAATGGCATGGAATGGCATGGAATGGCATGGAATGGCATGGAATGGCATGGAATGGCATGGAATGGCATGGAATGGCATGGCACCGCATGGCACGGCATGGCACGGCATGGCACCGGCATGGCACCGGCATGGCACCGGCATGGCACCGGCATGGCACGGCATGGCACCGGCATGACACCGGCATGGCACGGCATGGCACCGGCATGGCACGGCATGGCACCGGCATGGCACGGCATGGCACCGGCATGGCACGGCATGGCACGGCATGGCACGGCATGGCACGGCATGGCACGGCATGGAATGGCATTGAATGGCATTGAATGGCATGGAATGGCATGGAATGGCATGGAATGGCATGGAATGGCATGGCACGGCATGGCACCGGCATGGCACGGCATGGCACCGGCATGGCACCGGCATGGCACGGCATGGCACCGGCATGGCACGGCATGGCACCGGCATGGAACGGCATGGCACGGCATGGCACGGCATGGCACGGCATGGCACCGGCATGGCACCGGCATGGCACGGCATGGCACGGCCTGGCACGGCATGGCACGGCATGGCACGGCATGGCACGGCATGGCACGGCATGGCACGGCATGGCACGGCATGGCACGGCATGGCACGGCATGGCACGGCATGGCACGGCATGGCACGGCATGGCACGGCATGGCACGGCATGGCACGGCATGGCACGGCATGGCACGGCATGGCACGGCATGGCACGGCATGGCACGGCATGGAATGGCATTGAATGGCATTGCATGGCATGGAATGGCATGGAATGGCATGGAATGGCATGGAATGGCATGGCACGGCATGGCACGGCATGGCACGGCATGGCACGGCATTGAATGGCATGGAATGGCATGGAATGGCATGGAATGGCATGGAATGGCATGGAATCGCATGGAATGGCATGGAATGGCATGGAATGGCATGGAATGGCATGGAATGGCATGGAATGGCATGGAATGGCATGGAATGGCATGGAATGGCATGGAATGGCATGGAATGGCATGGAATGGCATGGAATGGCATGGAATGGCATGGAATGGCATGGAATGGCATGGCACCGGCATGGCACCGGCATGGCACCGGCATGGCACCGGCATGGCACCGGCATGGCACCGGCATGGCACCGGCATGGCACCGGCATGGCACCGGCATGGCACCGGCATGGCACGGGCATGGCACCGGCATGGCACCGGCATGGCACCGGCATGGCACCGGCATGGCACCGGCATGGCACCGGCATGGCACCGGCATGGCACCGGCATGGCACCGGCATGGCACCGGCATGGCACCGGCATGGCACCGGCATGGCACCGGCATGGCACCGGCATGGCACCGGCATGGCACGGCATGGCACCGGCATGGCACCGGCATGGCACCGGCATGGCACCGGCATGGCACGGCATGGCACGGCATGGCACGGCATGGCACGGCATGGCACGGCATGGCACGGCATGGCACCGGCATGGCACCGGCATGGCACCGGCATGGCACCGGCATGGCACCGGCATGGCACCGGCATGGCACCGGCATGGCACGGCATGGCACCGGCATGGCACGGCATGGCACCGGCATGGCACGGCATGGCACCGGCATGGCACGGCATGGCACCGGCATGGCACGGCATGGCACCGGCATGGCACGGCATGGCACCGGCATGGCACGGCATGGCACCGGCATGGCACGGCATGGCACCGGCATGGCACGGCATGGCACCGGCATGGCACGGCATGGCACCGGCATGGCACGGCATGGCACCGGCATGGCACGGCATGGCACCGGCATGGCACGGCATGGCACCGGCATGGCACGGCATGGCACCGGCATGGCACGGCATGGCACCGGCATGGCACGGCATGGCACCGGCATGGCACGGCATGGCACCGGCATGGCACGGCATGGCACCGGCATGGCACGGCATGGCACCGGCATGGCACGGCATGGCACCGGCATGGCACGGCATGGCACCGGCATGGCACGGCATGGCACCGGCATGGCACGGCATGGCACCGGCATGGCACGGCCTGGCACCGGCATGGCACGGCATGGCACCGGCATGGCACGGCATGGCACCGGCATGGCACGGCATGGCACCGGCATGGCACCGGCATGGCACGGCATTGAATGGCATGGCACGGCATTGAATGGCATGGAATGGCATTGAATGGCATGGAATTGCATGGAATGGCATGGAATGGCATGGAATGGCATGGAATGGCACGGAATGGCATGGAATGGCATGGAATGGCATGGAATGGCATGGAATGGCATGGAATGGCATGGAATGGCATGGAATGGCATGGAATGGCATGGAATGGCATGGAATGGCATGGAATGGCATGGAATGGCATGGAATGGCATGGAATGGCATGGAATGGCATGGAATGGCATGGAATGGCATGGAATGGCATGGCACCGGCATGGAATGGCATGGAATGGCATGGCACCGGCATGGCACCGGCATGGCACCGGCATGGCACGGCATGGCACGGCATGGCACGGAATGGCATGGAATGGCATGGAATGGCATGGAATGGCATGGAATGGCATGGAATGGCATGGAATGGCATGGAATGGCATGGAATGGCATGGAATGGCATGGAATGGCATGGCACCGGCATGGCACCGGCATGGCACGGCATGGCACGGCATGGCACGGCATGGCACGGCATGGCACCGGCATGGCACGGCATGGCACCGGCATGGCACGGCATGGCACGGCATGGCACGGCATGGCACGGCATGGAATGGCATTGAATGGCATTGAATGGCATGGAATGGCATGGAATGGCATGGAATGGCATGGAATGGCATGGAATGGCATGGAATGGCATGGAATGGCATGGAATGGCATGGAATGGCATGGAATTGCATGGAATGGCATGGAATTGCATGGAATGGCATGGAATGGCATGGAATGGCATGGCACCGGCATGGAATGGCATGGAATGGCATGGCACCGGCATGGAATGGCATGGAATGGCATGGAATGGCATGGAATGGCATGGAATGGCATGGAATGGCATGGCACCGGCATGGCACCGGCATGGCACCGGCATGGCACGGCATGGCACGGCATGGCACGGAATGGCATGGAATGGCATGGAATGGCATGGAATGGCATGGAATGGCATGGAATGGCATGGAATGGCATGGAATGGCATGGAATGGCATGGCACCGGCATGGCACCGGCATGGCACCGGCATGGCACCGGCATGGCACGGCATGGCACGGCATGGCACCGGCATGGCACCGGCATGGCACCGGCATGGCACCGGCATGGCACCGGCATGGCACGGCATGGCACCGGCATGGCACGGCATGGCACGGCATGGCACGGCATGGCACGGCATGGCACGGCATGGCACGGCATGGCACGGCATGGCACGGCATGGCACGGCATGGCACGGCATGGCACGGCATGGCACGGCATGGCACGGCATGGCACGGCATGGCACGGCATGGCACGGCATGGCACGGCATGGCACGGCATGGCACGGCATGGCACGGCATGGCACGGCATGGCACGGCATGGCACGGCATGGCACGGCATGGCACGGCATGGCACGGCATGGCACGGCATGGCACGGCATGGCACGGCATGGCACGGCATGGCACGGCATGGCACGGCATGGCACGGCATGGCACGGCATTGAATGGCATTGAATGGCATGGAATGGCATGGAATGGCATGGAATGGCATGGCACCGCATGGCACGGCATGGCACGGCATGGCACCGGCATGGCACCGGCATGGCACCGGCATGGCACCGGCATGGCACGGCATGGCACCGGCATGACACCGGCATGGCACGGCATGGCACCGGCATGGCACGGCATGGCACGGCATGGCACCGGCATGGCACGGCATGGCACCGGCATGGCACGGCATGGCACGGCATGGCACGGCATGGCACGGTATGGCACGGCATGGCACGGCATGGAATGGCATTGAATGGCATTGAATGGCATGGAATGGCATGGAATGGCATGGAATGGCATGGAATGGCATGGAATGGCATGGAATGGCATGGAATGGCATGGAATGGCATGGAATGGCATGGAATGGCATGGAATGGCATGGAATGGCATGGAATGGCATGGAATTGCATGGAATGGCATGGAATGGCATGGAATGGCATGGCACCGGCATGGAATGGCATGGCACCGGCATGGCACCGGCATGGCACCGGCATGGCACCGGCATGGCACCGGCATGGCACCGGCATGGCACGGCATGGCACCGGCATGGCACGGCATGGCACCGGCATGGCACGGCATGGCACCGGCATGGCACGGCATGGCACCGGCATGGCACGGCATGGCACCGGCATGGCACGGCATGGCACCGGCATGGCACGGCATGGCACCGGCATGGCACGGCATGGCACCGGCATGGCACCGGCATGGCACGGCATGGCACCGGCATGGCACGGCATGGCACCGGCATGGCACGGCATGGCACCGGCATGGCACGGCATGGCACCGGCATGGCACGGCATGGCACCGGCATGTCACGGCATGGCACCGGCATGGCACGGCATGGCACCGGCATGGCACGGCATGGCACCGGCATGGCACGGCATGGCACCGGCATGGCACGGCATGGCACCGGCATGGCACGGCATGGCACGGCATGGCACGGCATGGCACGGCATGGCACGGCATTGAATGGCATGGAATGGCATGGAATGGCATGGCACCGCATGGCACGGCATGGCACGGCATGGCACGGCATTGAATGGCATGGAATGGCATGGAATGGCATGGAATGGCATGGAATGGCATGGAATGGCATGGAATGGCATGGAATGGCATGGAATGGCATGGAATGGCATGGAATGGCATGGAATTGCATGGAATGGCATGGAATGGCATGGAATGGCATGGAATGGCATGGAATGGCATGGCACCGGCATGGCACCGGCATGGCACCGGCATGGCACCGGCATGGCACCGGCATGGCACCGGCATGGCACCGGCATGGCACCGGCATGGCACCGGCATGGCACCGGCATGGCACCGGCATGGCACCGGCATGGCACCGGCATGGCACGGCATGGCACCGGCATGGCACGGCATGGCACCGGCATGGCACGGCATGGCACCGGCATGGCACGGCATGGCACCGGCATGGCACGGCATGGCACCGGCATGGCACGGCATGGCACCGGCATGGCACGGCATGGCACCGGCATGGCACGGCATGGCACCGGCATGGCACCGGCATGGCACGGCATGGCACCGGCATGGCACGGCATGGCACCGGCATGGCACGTCATGGCACCGGCATGGCACGGCATGGCACGGCATGGCACGGCATGGAATGGCATTGAATGGCATTGAATGGCATGGAATGGCATGGAATGGCATGGAATGGCATGGCACCGCATGGCACGGCATGGCACGGCATGGCACGGCATGGCACCGGCATGGCACGGCATGGCACCGGCATGGCACGGCATGGCACCGGCATGGCACGGCATGGCACCGGCATGGCACGGCATGGCTCCGGCATGGCACGGCATGGCACCGGCATGGCACGGCATGGCACGGCATGGCACGGCATGGAATGGCATTGAATGGCATTGAATGGCATGGAATGGCATGGAATGGCATGGAATGGCATGGAATGGCATGGCACCGCATGGCACGGCATGGCACGGCATGGCACGGCATGGCACGGCATGGAATGGCATTGAATGGCATTGAATGGCATGGAATGGCATGGAATGGCATGGCACCGCATGGCACGGCATGGCACGGCATGGCACGGCATGGCACGGCATGGCACGGCATTGAATGGCATGGAATGGCATGGAATGGCATGGAATGGCATGGAATGGCATGGAATGGCATGGAATGGCATGGAATGGCATGGAATGGCATGGAATGGCATGGAATGGCATGGAATGGCATGGAATGGCATGGAATGGCATGGAATGGCATGGAATGGCATGGAATGGCATGGAATGGCATGGAATGGCATGGAATGGCATGGAATGGCATGGAATGGCATGGAATGGCATGGAATGGCATGGCACCGGCATGGCACCGGCATGGCACCGGCATGGCACCGGCATGGCACCGGCATGGCACCGGCATGGCACCGGCATGGCACCGGCATGGCACCGGCATGGCACCGGCATGGCACCGGCATGGCACCGGCATGGCACCGGCATGGCACCGGCATGGCACCGGCATGGCACCGGCATGGCACCGGCATGGCACCGGCATGGCACCGGCATGGCACGGCATGGCACCGGCATGGCACGGCATGGCACCGGCATGGCACGGCATGGCACCGGCATGGCACGGCATGGCACCGGCATGGCACGGCATGGCACGGCATGGCACCGGCATGGCACGGCATGGCACCGGCATGGCACGGCATGGCACCGGCATGGCACGGCATGGCACCGGCATGGCACGGCATGGCACCGGCATGGCACGGCATGGCACCGGCATGGCACGGCATGGCACCGGCATGGCACGGCATGGCACCGGCATGGCACGGCATGGCACCGGCATGGCACGGCATGGCACCGGCATGGCACTGCATGGCACCGGCATGGCACGGCATGGCACCGGCATGGCACGGCATGGCACCGGCATGGCACGGCATGGCACCGGCATGGCACGGCATGGCACCGGCATGGCACGGCATGGCACCGGCATGGCACGGCATGGCACCGGCATGGCACGGCATGGCACCGGCATGGCACGGCATGGCACCTGCATGGCACGGCATGGCACCGGCATGGCACGGCATGGCACGGCATGGCACCGGCATGGCACGGCATGGCACCGGCATGGCACGGCATGGCACCGGCATGTCACCGGCATGGCACCGGCATGGCACGGCATTGAATGGCATGGAATGGCATTGAACGGCATGGAATGGCATGGAACGGCATGGAATGGCATGGAACGGCATGGAATGGCATTGAATGGCATGGAATGGCATGGAATGGCATGGAACGGCATGGAATGGCATGGAACGGCATGGAACGGCATGGCACGGCATGGCACGGCATGGCACGGCATGGCACCGGCATGGCACCGGCATGGCACCGGCATGGCACGGCATGGCACCGGCATGACACCGGCATGGCACGGCATGGCACCGGCATGGCACGGCATGGCACCGGCATGGCACGGCATGGCACGGCATGGCACCGGCATGGCACGGCATGGCACCGGCATGGCACGGCATGGCACCGGCATGGCACGGCATGGCACCGGCATGGCACGGCATGGCACCGGCATGGCACGGCATGGCACCGGCATGGCACCGGCATGGCACGGCATGGCACCGGCATGGCACGGCATGGCACCGGCATGGCACGGCATGGCACCGGCATGGAACGGCATGGCACGGCATGGCACGGCATGGCACGGCATGGCACCGGCATGGCACCGGCATGGCACGGCATGGCACGGCCTGGCACGGCATGGCACGGCATGGCACGGCATGGCACGGCATGGCACGGCATGGCACGGCATGGCACGGCATGGCACGGCATGGCACGGCATGGCACGGCATGGCACGGCATGGAATGGCATTGAATGGCATTGAATGGCATGGAATGGCATGGAATGGCATGGAATGGCATGGAATGGCATGGCACGGCATGGCACGGCATTGAATGGCATGGAATGGCATGGAATGGCATGGAATGGCATGGAATGGCATGGAATGGCATGGAATGGCATGGAATGGCATGGAATGGCATGGAATGGCATGGAATGGCATGGAATGGCATGGAATCGCATGGAATGGCATGGAATGGCATGGAATGGCATGGAATGGCATGGAATGGCATGGAATGGCATGGAATGGCATGGAATGGCATGGAATGGCATGGCACCGGCATGGCACCTGCATGGCACCGGCATGGCACCGGCATGGCACCGGCATGGCACCGGCATGGCACGGCATGGCACCGGCATGGCACGGCATGGCACCGGCATGGCACGGCATGGCACCGGCATGGCACCGGCATGGCACGGCATTGAATGGCATGGCACGGCATTGAATGGCATGGAATGGCATTGAATGGCATGGAATTGCATGGAATGGCATGGAATGGCATGGAATGGCATGGAATGGCACGGAATGGCATGGAATGGCATGGAATGGCATGGAATGGCATGGAATGGCATGGAATGGCATGGAATGGCATGGAATGGCATGGAATGGCATGGAATGGCATGGAATGGCATGGAATGGCATGGAATGGCATGGAATGGCATGGAATGGCATGGAATGGCATGGCACCGGCATGGAATGGCATGGAATGGCATGGAATGGCATGGCACCGGCATGGAATGGCATGGAATGGCATGGCACCGGCATGGAATGGCATGGAATGGCATGGAATGGCATGGAATGGCATGGAATGGCATGGAATGGCATGGCACCGGCATGGCACCGGCATGGCACCGGCATGGCACGGCATGGCACCGGCATGGCACCGGCATGGCACGGCATGGCACGGCATGGCACGGAATGGCATGGAATGGCATGGAATGGCATGGAATGGCATGGAATGGCATGGAATGGCATGGAATGGCATGGAATGGCATGGAATGGCATGGAATGGCATGGAATGGCATGGAATGGCATGGCACCGGCATGGCACCGGCATGGCACCGGCATGGCACCGGCATGGCACCGGCATGGCACGGCATGGCACGGCATGGCACCGGCATGGCACCGGCATGGCACCGGCATGGCACCGGCATGGCACGGCATGGCACCGGCATGGCACGGCATGGCACGGCATGGCACGGCATGGCACGGCATGGCACGGCATGGCACGGCATGGCACGGCATGGCACGGCATGGCACGGCATGGCACGGCATGGCACGGCATGGCACGGCATGGCACGGCATGGCACGGCATGGCACGGCATGGCACGGCATGGCACGGCATGGCACGGCATGGCACGGCATGGCACGGCATTGAATGGCATTGAATGGCATGGAATGGCATGGAATGGCATGGAATGGCATGGAATGGCATGGAATGGCATGGAATGGCATGGAATGGCATGGCACCGCATGGCACGGCATGGCACGGCATGGCACCGGCATGGCACCGGCATGGCACCGGCATGGCACCGGCATGGCACGGCATGGCACCGGCATGACACCGGCATGGCACGGCATGGCACCGGCATGGCACGGCATGGCACCGGCATGGCACGGCATGGCACCGGCATGGCACGGCATGGCACGGCATGGCACGGCATGGCACGGCATGGCACGGCATGGAATGGCATTGAATGGCATTGAATGGCATGGAATGGCATGGAATGGCATGGAATGGCATGGAATGGCATGGCACGGCATGGCACCGGCATGGCACGGCATGGCACCGGCATGGCACCGGCATGGCACGGCATGGCACCGGCATGGCACGGCATGGCACCGGCATGGAACGGCATGGCACGGCATGGCACGGCATGGCACGGCATGGCACCGGCATGGCACCGGCATGGCACGGCATGGCACGGCCTGGCACGGCATGGCACGGCATGGCACGGCATGGCACGGCATGGCACGGCATGGCACGGCATGGCACGGCATGGCACGGCATGGCACGGCATGGCACGGCATGGCACGGCATGGCACGGCATGGCACGGCATGGCACGGCATGGCACGGCATGGCACGGCATGGCACGGCATGGCACGGCATGGCACGGCATGGAATGGCATTGAATGGCATTGCATGGCATGGAATGGCATGGAATGGCATGGAATGGCATGGAATGGCATGGAATGGCATGGAATGGCATGGCACGGCATGGCACGGCATGGCACGGCATGGCACGGCATTGAATGGCATGGAATGGCATGGAATGGCATGGAATGGCATGGAATCGCATGGAATGGCATGGAATGGCATGGAATGGCATGGAATGGCATGGAATGGCATGGAATGGCATGGAATGGCATGGAATGGCATGGAATGGCATGGAATGGCATGGAATGGCATGGAATGGCATGGAATGGCATGGAATGGCATGGAATGGCATGGAATGGCATGGAATGGCATGGAATGGCATGGAATGGCATGGAATGGCATGGAATGGCATGGAATGGCATGGAATGGCATGGAATGGCATGGAATGGCATGGAATGGCATGGAATGGCATGGAATGGCATGGAATGGCATGGAATTGCATGGAATGGCATGGAATGGCATGGAATGGCATGGAATGGCATGGAATGGCATGGCACCGGCATGGCACCGGCATGGCACCGGCATGGCACCGGCATGGCACCGGCATGGCACCGGCATGGCACCGGCATGGCACGGCATGGCACCGGCATGGCACGGCATGGCACCGGCATGGCACGGCATGGCACCGGCATGGCACGGCATGGCACCGGCATGGCACGGCATGGCACCGGCATGGCACGGCATGGCACCGGCATGGCACGGCATGGCACCGGCATGGCACGGCATGGCACCGGCATGGCACGGCATGGCACCGGCATGGCACCGGCATGGCACGGCATGGCACCGGCATGGCACGGCATGGCACCGGCATGGCACGGCATGGCACCGGCATGGCACGGCATGGCACGGCATGGCACGGCATGGAATGGCATTGAATGGCATTGAATGGCATGGAATGGCATGGAATGGCATGGAACGGCATGGCACCGCATGGCACGGCATGGCACGGCATGGCACGGCATGGCACGGCATGGCACGGCATGGCACGGCATGGCACGGCATGGCACGGCATGGCACGGCATGGCACGGCATGGCACGGCATGGCACGGCATGGCACGGCATGGCACGGCATGGCACGGCATGGCACGGCATGGCACGGCATGGCACGGCATGGCACGGCATGGAATGGCATTGAATGGCATTGAATGGCATGGAATGGCATGGAATGGCATGGAATGGCATGGCACGGCATGGCACGGCATGGCACGGCATGGCACGGCATGGAATGGCATGGAATCGCATGGAATGGCATGGAATGGCATGGAATGGCATGGAATGGCATGGAATGGCATGGAATGGCATGGAATGGCATGGAATGGCATGGAATGGCATTGAATGGCATGGAATGGCATGGAATGGCATGGCACCGCATGGCACGGCATGGCACGGCATGGCACGGCATGGCACGGCATTGAATGGCATGGAATGGCATGGAATGGCATGGAATGGCATGGAATGGCATGGAATGGCATGGAATGGCATGGAATGGCATGGAATGGCATGGAATGGCATGGAATGGCATGGAATGGCATGGAATGGCATGGAATGGCATGGAATGGCATGGAATGGCATGGAATGGCATGGAATGGCATGGAATGGCATGGAATGGCATGGAATGGCATGGAATGGCATGGAATGGCATGGAATGGCATGGAATGGCATGGCACCGGCATGGCACCGGCATGGCACGGCATGGCACGGCATGGCACGGCATGGCACGGCATGGCACCGGCATGGCACGGCATGGCACCGGCATGGCACGGCATGGCACGGCATGGCACGGCATGGCACGGCATGGCACGGCATGGCACGGCATGGCACGGCATGGAATGGCATTGAATGGCATTGAATGGCATGGAATGGCATGGAATGGCATGGAATGGCATGGCACGGCATGGCACGGCATTGAATGGCATGGAATGGCATGGAATGGCATGGAATGGCATGGAATGGCATGGAATGGCATGGAATGGCATGGAATGGCATGGAATGGCATGGAATGGCATGGAATGGCATGGAATGGCATGGAATGGCATGGAATGGCATGGAATGGCATGGAATGGCATGGAATGGCATGGAATGGCATGGAATGGCATGGAATGGCATGGAATGGCATGGAATGGCATGGAATGGCATGGAATGGCATGGAATGGCATGGAATGGCATGGAATGGCATGGAATGGCATGGAATGGCATGGAATGGCATGGAATGGCATGGAATGGCATGGAATGGCATGGAATGGCATGGAATTGCATGGAATGGCATGGCACCGGCATGGAATGGCATGGCACCGGCATGGCACCGGCATGGCACCGGCATGGCACCGGCATGGCACCGGCATGGCACCGGCATGGCACCGGCATGGCACCGGCATGGCACGGCATGGCACCGGCATGGCACGGCATGGCACCGGCATGGCACGGCATGGCACCGGCATGGCACGGCATGGCACCGGCATGGCACGGCATGGCACCGGCATGGCACGGCATGGCACCGGCATGGCACGGCATGGCACCGGCATGGCACCGGCATGGCACGGCATGGCACCGGCATGGCACGGCATGGCACCGGCATGGCACGGCATGGCACCGGCATGGCACGGCATGGCACCGGCATGGCACCGGCATGGCACGGCATGGCACCGGCATGGCACGGCATGGCACGGCATGGCACCGGCATGGCACGGCATGGCACCGGCATGGCACGGCATGGCACCGGCATGGCACGGCATGGCACCGGCATGGCACGGCATGGCACCGGCATGTCACGGCATGGCACCGGCATGGCACGGCATGGCACCGGCATGGCACGGCATGGCACCGGCATGGCACGGCATGGCACCGGCATGGCACGGCATGGCACCGGCATGGCACGGCATGGCACGGCATTGAATGGCATGGAATGGCATGGAATGGCATGGCACCGCATGGCACGGCATGGCACGGCATGGCACGGCATTGAATGGCATGGAATGGCATGGAATGGCATGGAATGGCATGGCACCGGCATGGCACCGGCATGGCACCGGCATGGCACCGGCATGGCACCGGCATGGCACCGGCATGGCACCGGCATGGCACCGGCATGGCACCGGCATGGCACGGCATGGCACCGGCATGGCACGGCATGGCACCGGCATGGCACGGCATGGCACCGGCATGGCACGGCATGGCACGGCATGGCACCGGCATGGCACGGCATGGCACCGGCATGGCACGGCATGGCACCGGCATGGCACGGCATGGCACCGGCATGGCACGGCATGGCACCGGCATGGCACGGCATGGCACCGGCATGGCACGGCATGGCACCGGCATGGCACGGCATGGCACCGGCATGGCACTGCATGGCACCGGCATGGCACGGCATGGCACCGGCATGGCACGGCAT
Source organism: Cryptus armator (assembly GCA_963971235.1). Lineage (NCBI taxonomy): Eukaryota > Metazoa > Arthropoda > Insecta > Hymenoptera > Ichneumonidae > Cryptus > Cryptus armator. The sequence continues at coordinate 336,430 of CAXARG010000215.1, read as the reverse complement.
GGCACCGGCATGGCACGGCATGGCACCGGCATGGCACGGCATGGCACCGGCATGGCACGGCATGGCACCGGCATGGCACGGCATGGCACCGGCATGGCACGGCATGGCACCTGCATGGCACGGCATGGCACCGGCATGGCACGGCATGGCACGGCATGGCACCGGCATGGCACGGCATGGCACCGGCATGGCACGGCATGGCACCGGCATGTCACCGGCATGGCACCGGCATGGCACGGCATTGAATGGCATGGAATGGCATTGAACGGCATGGAATGGCATGGAACGGCATGGAATGGCATGGAACGGCATGGAAACGGCATGGAATGGCATGGAACGGCATGGAATGGCATTGAATGGCATGGAATGGCATGGAATGGCATGGAACGGCATGGAACGGCATGGAACGGCATGGAACGGCATGGCACGGCATGGCACGGCATGGCACGGCATGGCACCGGCATGGCACCGGCATGGCACCGGCATGGCACGGCATGGCACCGGCATGACACCGGCATGGCACGGCATGGCACCGGCATGGCACGGCATGGCACCGGCATGGCACGGCATGGCACCGGCATGGCACGGCATGGCACCGGCATGGCACGGCATGGCACCGGCATGGCACGGCATGGCACCGGCATGGCACCGGCATGGCACGGCATGGCACCGGCATGGCACGGCATGGCACCGGCATGGCACGGCATGGCACCGGCATGGAACGGCATGGCACGGCATGGCACGGCATGGCACGGCATGGCACCGGCATGGCACCGGCATGGCACGGCATGGCACGGCCTGGCACGGCATGGCACGGCATGGCACGGCATGGCACGGCATGGCACGGCATGGCACGGCATGGCACGGCATGGCACGGCATGGCACGGCATGGAATGGCATTGAATGGCATTGAATGGCATGGAATGGCATGGAATGGCATGGAATGGCATGGCACGGCATGGCACGGCATGGCACGGCATTGAATGGCATGGAATGGCATGGAATGGCATGGAATGGCATGGAATGGCATGGAATGGCATGGAATGGCATGGAATGGCATGGAATCGCATGGAATGGCATGGAATGGCATGGAATGGCATGGAATGGCATGGAATGGCATGGAATGGCATGGAATGGCATGGAATGGCATGGCACCGGCATGGCACCTGCATGGCACCGGCATGGCACCGGCATGGCACCGGCATGGCACCGGCATGGCACGGCATGGCACCGGCATGGCACGGCATGGCACCGGCATGGCACGGCATGGCACCGGCATGGCACCGGCATGGCACGGCATTGAATGGCATGTGAATGGCATGGCACGGCATTGAATGGCATGGAATGGCATTGAATGGCATGGAATTGCATGGAATGGCATGGAATGGCATGGAATGGCATGGAATGGCACGGAATGGCATGGAATGGCATGGAATGGCACGGAATGGCATGGAATGGCATGGAATGGCATGGAATGGCATGGAATGGCATGGAATGGCATGGAATGGCATGGAATGGCATGGAATGGCATGGAATGGCATGGAATGGCATGGAATGGCATGGAATGGCATGGAATGGCATGGAATGGCATGGAATGGCATGGAATGGCATGGAATGGCATGGAATGGCATGGAATGGCATGGAATGGCATGGAATGGCATGGCACGGCATGGCACGGAATGGCATGGAATGGCATGGAATGGCATGGAATGGCATGGAATGGCACGGAATGGCACGGCATGGCACGGAATGGCATGGAATGGCATGGAATGGCATGGAATGGCATGGAATGGCATGGAATGGCATGGAATGGCATGGAATGGCATGGCACCGGCATGGCACCGGCATGGCACGGCATGGCACGGCATGGCACGGCATGGCACGGCATGGCACGGCATGGCACCGGCATGGCACGGCATGGCACCGGCATGGCACGGCATGGCACGGCATGGCACGGCATGGCACGGCATGGAATGGCATTGAACGGCATTGAATGGCATGGAATGGCATGGAATGGCATGGAATGGCATGGAATGGCATGGCACGGCATGGCACGGCATTGAATGGCATGGAATGGCATGGAATGGCATGGAATGGCATGGAATGGCATGGAATGGCATGGAATGGCATGGAATGGCATGGAATGGCATGGAATGGCATGGAATGGCATGGAATGGCATGGAATGGCATGGAATGGCATGGAATGGCATGGAATGGCATGGAATGGCATGGAATGGCATGGAATGGCATGGAATGGCATGGAATGGCATGGAATGGCATGGAATGGCATGGAATGGCATGGAATGGCATGGAATGGCATGGAATGGCATGGAATGGCATGGAATGGCATGGAATGGCATGGAATGGCATGGAATGGCATGGAATGGCATGGAATGGCATGGAATGGCATGGCACCGGCATGGCACCGGCATGGCACCGGCATGGCACCGGCATGGCACCGGCATGGCACCGGCATGGCACCGGCATGGCACGGCATGGAATGGCATTGAATGGCATTGAATGGCATGGAATGGCATGGAATGGCATGGAATGGCATGGAATGGCATGGCACCGCATGGCACGGCATGGCACGGCATGGCACGGCATGGCACGGCATTGAATGGCATGGAATGGCATGGAATGGCATGGAATGGCATGGAATGGCATGGAATGGCATGGAATGGCATGGAATGGCATGGAATGGCATGGAATGGCATGGAATGGCATGGAATGGCATGGAATGGCATGGAATGGCATGGAATGGCATGGCACCGGCATGGCACCGGCATGGCACCGGCATGGCACGGCATGGCACCGGCATGGCACGGCATGGCACCGGCATGGCACGGCATGGCACCGGCATGGCACGGCATGGCACCGGCATGGCACCGGCATGGCACGGCATGGCACCGGCATGGCACGGCATGGCACCGGCATGGCATGGCATGGCACCGGCATGGCACGGCATGGCACCGGCATGGCACGGCATGGCACCGGCATGGCACGGCATGGCACCGGCATGGCACCGGCATGGCACCGGCATGGCACCGGCATGGCACGGCATGGCACCGGCATGGCACGGCATGGCACGGCATGGCACGGCATGGCACGGCATTGAATGGCATGGAATGGCATGGAATGGCATGGAATGGCATGGAATGGCATGGAATGGCATGGAATGGCATGGAATGGCATGGAATGGCATGGAATGGCATGGAATTGCATGGAATGGCATGGAATGGCATGGAATGGCATGGAATGGCATGGAATGGCATGGCACCGGCATGGAATGGCATGGAATGGCATGGAATGGCATGGCACCGGCATGGAATGGCATGGAATGGCATGGCACCGGCATGGAATGGCATGGAATGGCATGGAATGGCATGGAATGGCATGGAATGGCATGGAATGGCATGGAATGGCATGGCACCGGCATGGCACCGGCATGGCACCGGCATGGCACGGCATGGCACCGGCATGGCACCGGCATGGCACGGCATGGCACGGCATGGCACGGAATGGCATGGAATGGCATGGAATGGCATGGAATGGCATGGAATGGCATGGAATGGCATGGAATGGCATGGAATGGCATGGAATGGCATGGAATGGCATGGAATGGCATGGAATGGCATGGAATGGCATGGAATGGCATGGAATGGCATGGAATGGCATGGCACCGGCATGGCACCGGCATGGCACCGGCATGGCACCGGCATGGCACGGCATGGCACGGCATGGCACCGGCATGGCACCGGCATGGCACCGGCATGGCACCGGCATGGCACGGCATGGCACCGGCATGGCACGGCATGGCACGGCATGGCACGGCATGGCACGGCATGGCACGGCATGGCACGGCATGGCACGGCATGGCACGGCATGGCACGGCATGGCACGGCATGGCACGGCATGGCACGGCATGGCACGGCATGGCACGGCATGGCACGGCATGGCACGGCATGGCACCGGCATGGCACGGCATGGCACGGCATGGCACGGCATGGCACGGCATGGAATGGCATTGAATGGCATTGAATGGCATGGAATGGCATGGAATGGCATGGAATGGCATGGAATGGCATGGAATGGCATGGAATGGCATGGAATGGCATGGCACGGCATGGCACGGCATGGCACGGCATGGCACGGCATGGAATGGCATTGAATGGCATTGCATGGCATGGAATGGCATGGAATGGCATGGAATGGCATGGAATGGCATGGAATGGCATGGAATGGCATGGAATGGCATGGCACGGCATGGCACGGCATGGCACGGCATGGCACGGCATTGAATGGCATGGAATGGCATGGAATGGCATGGAATGGCATGGAATGGCATGGAATCGCATGGAATGGCATGGAATGGCATGGAATGGCATGGAATGGCATGGAATGGCATGGAATGGCATGGAATGGCATGGAATGGCATGGAATGGCATGGAATGGCATGGAATGGCATGGAATGGCATGGAATGGCATGGCACGGCATGGCACGGCATGGCACGGCATGGCACGGCATTGAATGGCATGGAATGGCATGGAATGGCATGGAATGGCATGGAATGGCACGGAATGGCATGGAATGGCATGGAATGGCATTGAATGGCATGGAATGGCATGGAATGGCATGGAATGGCATGGAATGGCATGGAATGGCATGGAATGGCATGGAATGGCATGGAATGGCATGGAATGGCATGGAATGGCGTGGAATGGCATGGAATGGCATGGAATGGCATGGAATGGCATGGCACCGGCATGGAATGGCATGGAATGGCATGGAATGGCATGGCACCGGCATGGCACCGGCATGGCACCGGCATGGCACGGCATGGCACGGCATGGCACGGAATGGCATGGAATGGCATGGAATGGCATGGAATGGCATGGAATGGCATGGAATGGCATGGAATGGCATGGAATGGCATGGAATGGCATGGAATGGCATGGAATGGCATGGCACCGGCATGGCACCGGCATGGCACGGCATGGCACGGCATGGCACGGCATGGCACGGCATGGCACCGGCATGGCACGGCATGGCACCGGCATGGCACGGCATGGCACGGCATGGCACGGCATGGCACGGCATGGCACGGCATGGAATGGCATTGAATGGCATTGAATGGCATGGAATGGCATGGAATGGCATGGAATGGCATGGCACGGCATGGCACGGCATTGAATGGCATGGAATGGCATGGAATGGCATGGAATGGCATGGAATGGCATGGAATGGCATGGAATGGCATGGAATGGCATGGAATGGCATGGAATGGCATGGAATGGCATGGAATGGCATGGAATGGCATGGAATTGCATGGAATGGCATGGAATGGCATGGAATGGCATGGAATGGCATGGAATGGCATGGCACCGGCATGGCACCGGCATGGCACCGGCATGGCACCGGCATGGCACCGGCATGGCACCGGCATGGCACCGGCATGGCACGGCATGGCACCGGCATGGCACGGCATGGCACCGGCATGGCACGGCATGGCACCGGCATGGCACGGCATGGCACCGGCATGGCACGGCATGGCACCGGCATGGCACGGCATGGCACCGGCATGGCACGGCATGGCACCGGCATGGCACGGCATGGCACCGGCATGGCACGGCATGGCACCGGCATGGCACCGGCATGGCACGGCATGGCACCGGCATGGCACGGCATGGCACCGGCATGGCACGGCATGGCACCGGCATGGCACGGCATGGCACGGCATGGCACGGCATGGAATGGCATTGAATGGCATTGAATGGCATGGAATGGCATGGAATGGCATGGAACGGCATGGCACCGCATGGCACGGCATGGCACGGCATGGCACGGCATGGCACGGCATGGCACGGCATGGCACGGCATGGCACGGCATGGCACGGCATGGCACGGCATGGCACGGCATGGCACGGCATGGCACGGCATGGCACGGCATGGCACGGCATGGCACGGCATGGCACGGCATGGCACGGCATGGCACGGCATGGCACGGCATGGCACGGCATGGCACGGCATGGAATGGCATTGAATGGCATTGAATGGCATGGAATGGCATGGAATGGCCTGGAATGGCATGGCACGGCATGGCACGGCATGGCACGGCATGGCACGGCATGGAATGGCATGGAATCGCATGGAATGGCATGGAATGGCATGGAATGGCATGGAATGGCATGGAATGGCATGGAATGGCATGGAATGGCATGGAATGGCATTGAATGGCATGGAATGGCATGGAATGGCATGGCACCGCATGGCACGGCATGGCACGGCATGGCACGGCATGGCACGGCATTGAATGGCATGGAATGGCATGGAATGGCATGGAATGGCATGGAATGGCATGGAATGGCATGGAATGGCATGGAATGGCATGGAATGGCATGGAATGGCATGGAATGGCATGGAATGGCATGGAATGGCATGGAATGGCATGGAATGGCATGGAATGGCATGGAATGGCATGGAATGGCATGGAATGGCATGGAATGGCATGGAATGGCATGGAATGGCATGGAATGGCATGGAATGGCATGGAATGGCATGGAATGGCATGGCACCGGCATGGCACCGGCATGGCACGGCATGGCACGGCATGGCACGGCATGGCACGGCATGGCACCGGCATGGCACGGCATGGCACCGGCATGGCACGGCATGGCACGGCATGGCACGGCATGGCACGGCATGGCACGGCATGGCACGGCATGGCACGGCATGGCACGGCATGGAATGGCATTGAATGGCATTGAATGGCATGGAATGGCATGGAATGGCATGGAATGGCATGGCACGGCATGGCACGGCATTGAATGGCATGGAATGGCATGGAATGGCATGGAATGGCATGGAATGGCATGGAATGGCATGGAATGGCATGGAATGGCATGGAATGGCATGGAATGGCATGGAATGGCATGGAATGGCATGGAATGGCATGGAATGGCATGGAATGGCATGGAATGGCATGGAATGGCATGGAATGGCATGGAATGGCATGGAATGGCATGGAATGGCATGGAATGGCATGGAATGGCATGGAATGGCATGGAATGGCATGGAATGGCATGGAATGGCATGGAATGGCATGGAATGGCATGGAATGGCATGGAATGGCATGGAATTGCATGGAATGGCATGGCACCGGCATGGAATGGCATGGCACCGGCATGGCACCGGCATGGCACCGGCATGGCACCGGCATGGCACCGGCATGGCACCGGCATGGCACGGCATGGCACCGGCATGGCACGGCATGGCACCGGCATGGCACGGCATGGCACCGGCATGGCACGGCATGGCACCGGCATGGCACGGCATGGCACCGGCATGGCACGGCATGGCACCGGCATGGCACGGCATGGCACCGGCATGGCACGGCATGGCACCGGCATGGCACCGGCATGGCACGGCATGGCACCGGCATGGCACGGCATGGCACCGGCATGGCACGGCATGGCACCGGCATGGCACGGCATGGCACCGGCATGGCACCGGCATGGCACGGCATGGCACCGGCATGGCACGGCATGGCACGGCATGGCACCGGCATGGCACGGCATGGCACCGGCATGGCACGGCATGGCACCGGCATGGCACGGCATGGCACCGGCATGGCACGGCATGGCACCGGCATGGCACGGCATGGCACCGGCATGTCACGGCATGGCACCGGCATGGCACGGCATGGCACCGGCATGGCACGGCATGGCACCGGCATGGCACGGCATGGCACCGGCATGGCACGGCATGGCACCGGCATGGCACGGCATGGCACGGCATGGCACGGCATGGCACGGCATTGAATGGCATGGAATGGCATGGAATGGCATGGCACCGCATGGCACGGCATGGCACGGCATGGCACGGCATTGAATGGCATGGAATGGCATGGAATGGCATGGAATGGCATGGCACCGGCATGGCACCGGCATGGCACCGGCATGGCACCGGCATGGCACCGGCATGGCACCGGCATGGCACCGGCATGGCACCGGCATGGCACGGCATGGCACCGGCATGGCACGGCATGGCACCGGCATGGCACGGCATGGCACCGGCATGGCACGGCATGGCACCGGCATGGCACGGCATGGCACGGCATGGCACCGGCATGGCACGGCATGGCACCGGCATGGCACGGCATGGCACCGGCATGGCACGGCATGGCACCGGCATGGCACGGCATGGCACCGGCATGGCACGGCATGGCACCGGCATGGCACGGCATGGCACCGGCATGGCACGGCATGGCACCGGCATGGCACGGCATGGCACCGGCATGGCACGGCATGGCACCGGCATGGCACGGCATGGCACCGGCATGGCACGGCATGGCACGGCATGGCACGGCATGGCACGGCATTGAATGGCATGGAATGGCATGGAATGGCATGGCACCGCATGGCACGGCATGGCACGGCATGGCACGGCATTGAATGGCATGGAATGGCATGGAATGGCATGGAATGGCATGGCACCGGCATGGCACCGGCATGGCACCGGCATGGCACCGGCATGGCACCGGCATGGCACCGGCATGGCACGGCATGGCACCGGCATGGCACGGCATGGCACCGGCATGGCACGGCATGGCACCGGCATGGCACGGCATGGCACCGGCATGGCACGGCATGGCACGGCATGGCACCGGCATGGCACGGCATGGCACCGGCATGGCACGGCATGGCACCGGCATGGCACGGCATGGCACCGGCATGGCACGGCATGGCACCGGCATGGCACGGCATGGCACCGGCATGGCACGGCATGGCACCGGCATGGCACGGCATGGCACCGGCATGGCACTGCATGGCACCGGCATGGCACGGCATGGCACCGGCATGGCACGGCATGGCACCGGCATGGCACGGCATGGCACCGGCATGGCACGGCATGGCACCGGCATGGCACGGCATGGCACCGGCATGGCACGGCATGGCACCTGCATGGCACGGCATGGCACCGGCATGGCACGGCATGGCACGGCATGGCACCGGCATGGCACGGCATGGCACCGGCATGGCACGGCATGGCACCGGCATGTCACCGGCATGGCACCGGCATGGCACGGCATTGAATGGCATGGAATGGCATTGAACGGCATGGAATGGCATGGAACGGCATGGAATGGCATGGAACGGCATGGAATGGCATTGAATGGCATGGAATGGCATGGAATGGCATGGAACGGCATGGAACGGCATGGAACGGCATGGAACGGCATGGCACGGCATGGCACGGCATGGCACGGCATGGCACCGGCATGGCACCGGCATGGCACCGGCATGGCACGGCATGGCACCGGCATGACACCGGCATGGCACGGCATGGCACCGGCATGGCACGGCATGGCACCGGCATGGCACGGCATGGCACCGGCATGGCACGGCATGGCACCGGCATGGCACGGCATGGCACCGGCATGGCACGGCATGGCACCGGCATGGCACCGGCATGGCACGGCATGGCACCGGCATGGCACGGCATGGCACCGGCATGGCACGGCATGGCACCGGCATGGAACGGCATGGCACGGCATGGCACGGCATGGCACGGCATGGCACCGGCATGGCACCGGCATGGCACGGCATGGCACGGCCTGGCACGGCATGGCACGGCATGGCACGGCATGGCACGGCATGGCACGGCATGGCACGGCATGGCACGGCATGGCACGGCATGGCACGGCATGGAATGGCATTGAATGGCATTGAATGGCATGGAATGGCATGGAATGGCATGGAATGGCATGGCACGGCATGGCACGGCATGGCACGGCATTGAATGGCATGGAATGGCATGGAATGGCATGGAATGGCATGGAATGGCATGGAATGGCATGGAATGGCATGGAATGGCATGGAATCGCATGGAATGGCATGGAATGGCATGGAATGGCATGGAATGGCATGGAATGGCATGGAATGGCATGGAATCGCATGGAATGGCATGGAATGGCATGGAATGGCATGGAATGGCATGGAATGGCATGGAATGGCATGGAATGGCATGGAATGGCATGGCACCGGCATGGCACCTGCATGGCACCGGCATGGCACCGGCATGGCACCGGCATGGCACCGGCATGGCACGGCATGGCACCGGCATGGCACGGCATGGCACCGGCATGGCACGGCATGGCACCGGCATGGCACCGGCATGGCACGGCATTGAATGGCATGGCACGGCATTGAATGGCATGGAATGGCATTGAATGGCATGGAATTGCATGGAATGGCATGGAATGGCATGGAATGGCATGGAATGGCACGGAATGGCATGGAATGGCATGGAATGGCATGGAATGGCATGGAATGGCATGGAATGGCATGGAATGGCATGGAATGGCATGGAATGGCATGGAATGGCATGGAATGGCATGGAATGGCATGGAATGGCATGGAATGGCATGGAATGGCATGGAATGGCATGGAATGGCATGGAATGGCATGGAATGGCATGGAATGGCATGGAATGGCATGGAATGGCATGGAATGGCATGGAATGGCATGGAATGGCATGGAATGGCATGGAATGGCATGGCACGGCATGGCACGGAATGGCATGGAATGGCATGGAATGGCATGGAATGGCATGGAATGGCACGGAATGGCACGGCATGGCACGGAATGGCATGGAATGGCATGGAATGGCATGGAATGGCATGGAATGGCATGGAATGGCATGGAATGGCATGGAATGGCATGGAATGGCATGGCACCGGCATGGCACCGGCATGGCACGGCATGGCACGGCATGGCACGGCATGGCACGGCATGGCACGGCATGGCACCGGCATGGCACGGCATGGCACCGGCATGGCACGGCATGGCACGGCATGGCACGGCATGGCACGGCATGGAATGGCATTGAATGGCATTGAATGGCATGGAATGGCATGGAATGGCATGGAATGGCATGGAATGGCATGGCACGGCATGGCACGGCATTGAATGGCATGGAATGGCATGGAATGGCATGGAATGGCATGGAATGGCATGGAATGGCATGGAATGGCATGGAATGGCATGGAATGGCATGGAATGGCATGGAATGGCATGGAATGGCATGGAATGGCATGGAATGGCATGGAATGGCATGGAATGGCATGGAATGGCATGGAATGGCATGGAATGGCATGGAATGGCATGGAATGGCATGGAATGGCATGGAATGGCATGGAATGGCATGGAATGGCATGGAATGGCATGGAATGGCATGGAATGGCATGGAATGGCATGGAATGGCATGGCACCGGCATGGCACCGGCATGGCACCGGCATGGCACCGGCATGGCACCGGCATGGCACCGGCATGGCACCGGCATGGCACCGGCATGGCACCGGCATGGCACCGGCATGGCACCGGCATGGCACCGGCATGGCACCGGCATGGCACCGGCATGGCACCGGCATGGCACCGGCATGGCACCGGCATGGCACCGGCATGGCACCGGCATGGCACCGGCATGGCACCGGCATGGCACGGCATGGAATGGCATTGAATGGCATTGAATGGCATGGAATGGCATGGAATGGCATGGAATGGCATGGAATGGCATGGCACCGCATGGCACGGCATGGCACGGCATGGCACGGCATGGCACGGCATTGAATGGCATGGAATGGCATGGAATGGCATGGAATGGCATGGAATGGCATGGAATGGCATGGAATGGCATGGAATGGCATGGAATGGCATGGAATGGCATGGAATGGCATGGAATGGCATGGCACCGGCATGGCACCGGCATGGCACCGGCATGGCACGGCATGGCACCGGCATGGCACGGCATGGCACCGGCATGGCACGGCATGGCACCGGCATGGCACCGGCATGGCACGGCATGGCACCGGCATGGCACGGCATGGCACCGGCATGGCATGGCATGGCACCGGCATGGCACGGCATGGCACCGGCATGGCACGGCATGGCACCGGCATGGCACGGCATGGCACCGGCATGGCACCGGCATGGCACCGGCATGGCACCGGCATGGCACGGCATGGCACCGGCATGGCACGGCATGGCACGGCATGGCACGGCATGGCACGGCATTGAATGGCATGGAATGGCATGGAATGGCATGGAATGGCATGGAATGGCATGGAATGGCATGGAATGGCATGGAATGGCATGGAATGGCATGGAATTGCATGGAATGGCATGGAATGGCATGGAATGGCATGGAATGGCATGGAATGGCATGGCACCGGCATGGAATGGCATGGAATGGCATGGAATGGCATGGCACCGGCATGGAATGGCATGGAATGGCATGGCACCGGCATGGAATGGCATGGAATGGCATGGAATGGCATGGAATGGCATGGAATGGCATGGAATGGCATGGAATGGCATGGCACCGGCATGGCACCGGCATGGCACCGGCATGGCACGGCATGGCACCGGCATGGCACCGGCATGGCACGGCATGGCACGGCATGGCACGGAATGGCATGGAATGGCATGGAATGGCATGGAATGGCATGGAATGGCATGGAATGGCATGGAATGGCATGGAATGGCATGGAATGGCATGGAATGGCATGGAATGGCATGGCACCGGCATGGCACCGGCATGGCACCGGCATGGCACCGGCATGGCACGGCATGGCACGGCATGGCACCGGCATGGCACCGGCATGGCACCGGCATGGCACCGGCATGGCACGGCATGGCACCGGCATGGCACGGCATGGCACGGCATGGCACGGCATGGCACGGCATGGCACGGCATGGCACGGCATGGCACGGCATGGCACGGCATGGCACGGCATGGCACGGCATGGCACGGCATGGCACGGCATGGCACGGCATGGCACGGCATGGCACGGCATGGCACGGCATGGCACCGGCATGGCACGGCATGGCACGGCATGGCACGGCATGGCACGGCATGGAATGGCATTGAATGGCATTGAATGGCATGGAATGGCATGGAATGGCATGGAATGGCATGGAATGGCATGGAATGGCATGGAATGGCATGGAATGGCATGGCACGGCATGGCACGGCATGGCACGGCATGGCACGGCATGGAATGGCATTGAATGGCATTGCATGGCATGGAATGGCATGGAATGGCATGGAATGGCATGGAATGGCATGGAATGGCATGGAATGGCATGGAATGGCATGGCACGGCATGGCACGGCATGGCACGGCATGGCACGGCATTGAATGGCATGGAATGGCATGGAATGGCATGGAATGGCATGGAATGGCATGGAATCGCATGGAATGGCATGGAATGGCATGGAATGGCATGGAATGGCATGGAATGGCATGGAATGGCATGGAATGGCATGGAATGGCATGGAATGGCATGGAATGGCATGGAATGGCATGGAATGGCATGGCACCGGCATGGCACCGGCATGGCACCGGCATGGCACCGGCATGGCACCGGCATGGCACCGGCATGGCACCGGCATGGCACCGGCATGGCACCGGCATGGCACCGGCATGGCACCGGCATGGCACGGGCATGGCACCGGCATGGCACCGGCATGGCACCGGCATGGCACCGGCATGGCACCGGCATGGCACCGGCATGGCACCGGCATGGCACCGGCATGGCACCGGCATGGCACCGGCATGGCACCGGCATGGCACCGGCATGGCACGGCATGGCACCGGCATGGCACCGGCATGGCACCGGCATGGCACCGGCATGGCACGGCATGGCACGGCATGGCACGGCATGGCACGGCATGGCACGGCATGGCACCGGCATGGCACCGGCATGGCACCGGCATGGCACCGGCATGGCACCGGCATGGCACCGGCATGGCACCGGCATGGCACGGCATGGCACCGGCATGGCACGGCATGGCACCGGCATGGCACGGTATGGCACCGGCATGGCACGGCATGGCACCGGCATGGCACGGCATGGCACCGGCATGGCACGGCATGGCACCGGCATGGCACGGCATGGCACCGGCATGGCACGGCATGGCACCGGCATGGCACGGCATGGCACCGGCATGGCACGGCATGGCACCGGCATGGCACGGCATGGCACCGGCATGGCACGGCATGGCACCGGCATGGCACGGCATGGCACCGGCATGGCACGGCATGGCACCGGCATGGCACCGGCATGGCACGGCATGGCACCGGCATGGCACGGCATGGCACCGGCATGGCACGGCCTGGCACCGGCATGGCACGGCATGGCACCGGCATGGCACGGCATGGCACCGGCATGGCACGGCATGGCACCGGCATGGCACGGCATGGCACCGGCATGGCACGGCATGGCACCGGCATGGCACCGGCATGGCACGGCATTGAATGGCATGGCACGGCATTGAATGGCATGGAATGGCATTGAATGGCATGGAATTGCATGGAATGGCATGGAATGGCATGGAATGGCATGGAATGGCACGGAATGGCATGGAATGGCATGGAATGGCATGGAATGGCATGGAATGGCATGGAATGGCATGGAATGGCATGGAATGGCATGGAATGGCATGGAATGGCATGGAATGGCATGGAATGGCATGGAATGGCATGGAATGGCATGGAATGGCATGGAATGGCATGGAATGGCATGGCACCGGCATGGAATGGCATGGAATGGCATGGAATCGCATGGCACCGGCATGGCACCGGCATGGCACCGGCATGGCACGGCATGGCACGGCATGGCACGGAATGGCATGGAATGGCATGGAATGGCATGGAATGGCATGGAATGGCATGGAATGGCATGGAATGGCATGGAATGGCATGGAATGGCATGGAATGGCATGGAATGGCATGGCACCGGCATGGCACCGGCATGGCACGGCATGGCACGGCATGGCACGGCATGGCACCGGCATGGCACGGCATGGCACCGGCATGGCACGGCATGGCACCGGCATGGCACGGCATGGCACCGGCATGGCACGGCATGGCACCGGCATGGCACGGCATGGCACCGGCATGGCACGGCATGGCACCGGCATGGCACGGCATGGCACCGGCATGGCACGGCATGGCACCGGCATGGCACGGCATGGCACGGCATGGCACGGCATGGCACGGCATTGAATGGCATGGAATGGCATGGAATGGCATGGCACCGCATGGCACGGCATGGCACGGCATGGCACGGCATTGAATGGCATGGAATGGCATGGAATGGCATGGAATGGCATGGCACCGGCATGGCACCGGCATGGCACCGGCATGGCACCGGCATGGCACCGGCATGGCACCGGCATGGCACGGCATGGCACCGGCATGGCACGGCATGGCACCGGCATGGCACGGCATGGCACCGGCATGGCACGGCATGGCACCGGCATGGCACGGCATGGCACGGCATGGCACCGGCATGGCACGGCATGGCACCGGCATGGCACGGCATGGCACCGGCATGGCACGGCATGGCACCGGCATGGCACGGCATGGCACCGGCATGGCACGGCATGGCACCGGCATGGCACGGCATGGCACCGGCATGGCACGGCATGGCACCGGCATGGCACTGCATGGCACCGGCATGGCACGGCATGGCACCGGCATGGCACGGCATGGCACCGGCATGGCACGGCATGGCACCGGCATGGCACGGCATGGCACCGGCATGGCACGGCATGGCACCGGCATGGCACGGCATGGCACCTGCATGGCACGGCATGGCACCGGCATGGCACGGCATGGCACGGCATGGCACCGGCATGGCACGGCATGGCACCGGCATGGCACGGCATGGCACCGGCATGTCACCGGCATGGCACCGGCATGGCACGGCATTGAATGGCATGGAATGGCATTGAACGGCATGGAATGGCATGGAACGGCATGGAATGGCATGGAACGGCATGGAATGGCATTGAATGGCATGGAATGGCATGGAATGGCATGGAACGGCATGGAACGGCATGGAACGGCATGGAACGGCATGGCACGGCATGGCACGGCATGGCACGGCATGGCACCGGCATGGCACCGGCATGGCACCGGCATGGCACGGCATGGCACCGGCATGACACCGGCATGGCACGGCATGGCACCGGCATGGCACGGCATGGCACCGGCATGGCACGGCATGGCACCGGCATGGCACGGCATGGCACCGGCATGGCACGGCATGGCACCGGCATGGCACGGCATGGCACCGGCATGGCACCGGCATGGCACGGCATGGCACCGGCATGGCACGGCATGGCACCGGCATGGCACGGCATGGCACCGGCATGGAACGGCATGGCACGGCATGGCACGGCATGGCACGGCATGGCACCGGCATGGCACCGGCATGGCACGGCATGGCACGGCCTGGCACGGCATGGCACGGCATGGCACGGCATGGCACGGCATGGCACGGCATGGCACGGCATGGCACGGCATGGCACGGCATGGCACGGCATGGAATGGCATTGAATGGCATTGAATGGCATGGAATGGCATGGAATGGCATGGAATGGCATGGCACGGCATGGCACGGCATGGCACGGCATTGAATGGCATGGAATGGCATGGAATGGCATGGAATGGCATGGAATGGCATGGAATGGCATGGAATGGCATGGAATGGCATGGAATCGCATGGAATGGCATGGAATGGCATGGAATGGCATGGAATGGCATGGAATGGCATGGAATGGCATGGAATCGCATGGAATGGCATGGAATGGCATGGAATGGCATGGAATGGCATGGAATGGCATGGAATGGCATGGAATGGCATGGAATGGCATGGCACCGGCATGGCACCTGCATGGCACCGGCATGGCACCGGCATGGCACCGGCATGGCACCGGCATGGCACGGCATGGCACCGGCATGGCACGGCATGGCACCGGCATGGCACGGCATGGCACCGGCATGGCACCGGCATGGCACGGCATTGAATGGCATGGCACGGCATTGAATGGCATGGAATGGCATTGAATGGCATGGAATTGCATGGAATGGCATGGAATGGCATGGAATGGCATGGAATGGCACGGAATGGCATGGAATGGCATGGAATGGCATGGAATGGCATGGAATGGCATGGAATGGCATGGAATGGCATGGAATGGCATGGAATGGCATGGAATGGCATGGAATGGCATGGAATGGCATGGAATGGCATGGAATGGCATGGAATGGCATGGAATGGCATGGAATGGCATGGAATGGCATGGAATGGCATGGAATGGCATGGAATGGCATGGAATGGCATGGAATGGCATGGAATGGCATGGAATGGCATGGAATGGCATGGAATGGCATGGAATGGCATGGCACGGCATGGCACGGAATGGCATGGAATGGCATGGAATGGCATGGAATGGCATGGAATGGCACGGAATGGCACGGCATGGCACGGAATGGCATGGAATGGCATGGAATGGCATGGAATGGCATGGAATGGCATGGAATGGCATGGAATGGCATGGAATGGCATGGAATGGCATGGCACCGGCATGGCACCGGCATGGCACGGCATGGCACGGCATGGCACGGCATGGCACGGCATGGCACGGCATGGCACCGGCATGGCACGGCATGGCACCGGCATGGCACGGCATGGCACGGCATGGCACGGCATGGCACGGCATGGAATGGCATTGAATGGCATTGAATGGCATGGAATGGCATGGAATGGCATGGAATGGCATGGAATGGCATGGCACGGCATGGCACGGCATTGAATGGCATGGAATGGCATGGAATGGCATGGAATGGCATGGAATGGCATGGAATGGCATGGAATGGCATGGAATGGCATGGAATGGCATGGAATGGCATGGAATGGCATGGAATGGCATGGAATGGCATGGAATGGCATGGAATGGCATGGAATGGCATGGAATGGCATGGAATGGCATGGAATGGCATGGAATGGCATGGAATGGCATGGAATGGCATGGAATGGCATGGAATGGCATGGAATGGCATGGAATGGCATGGAATGGCATGGAATGGCATGGAATGGCATGGCACCGGCATGGCACCGGCATGGCACCGGCATGGCACCGGCATGGCACCGGCATGGCACCGGCATGGCACCGGCATGGCACCGGCATGGCACCGGCATGGCACCGGCATGGCACCGGCATGGCACCGGCATGGCACCGGCATGGCACCGGCATGGCACCGGCATGGCACCGGCATGGCACCGGCATGGCACCGGCATGGCACCGGCATGGCACCGGCATGGCACCGGCATGGCACGGCATGGAATGGCATTGAATGGCATTGAATGGCATGGAATGGCATGGAATGGCATGGAATGGCATGGAATGGCATGGCACCGCATGGCACGGCATGGCACGGCATGGCACGGCATGGCACGGCATTGAATGGCATGGAATGGCATGGAATGGCATGGAATGGCATGGAATGGCATGGAATGGCATGGAATGGCATGGAATGGCATGGAATGGCATGGAATGGCATGGAATGGCATGGAATGGCATGGCACCGGCATGGCACCGGCATGGCACCGGCATGGCACGGCATGGCACCGGCATGGCACGGCATGGCACCGGCATGGCACGGCATGGCACCGGCATGGCACCGGCATGGCACGGCATGGCACCGGCATGGCACGGCATGGCACCGGCATGGCATGGCATGGCACCGGCATGGCACGGCATGGCACCGGCATGGCACGGCATGGCACCGGCATGGCACGGCATGGCACCGGCATGGCACCGGCATGGCACCGGCATGGCACCGGCATGGCACGGCATGGCACCGGCATGGCACGGCATGGCACGGCATGGCACGGCATGGCACGGCATTGAATGGCATGGAATGGCATGGAATGGCATGGAATGGCATGGAATGGCATGGAATGGCATGGAATGGCATGGAATGGCATGGAATGGCATGGAATTGCATGGAATGGCATGGAATGGCATGGAATGGCATGGAATGGCATGGAATGGCATGGCACCGGCATGGAATGGCATGGAATGGCATGGAATGGCATGGCACCGGCATGGAATGGCATGGAATGGCATGGCACCGGCATGGAATGGCATGGAATGGCATGGAATGGCATGGAATGGCATGGAATGGCATGGAATGGCATGGAATGGCATGGCACCGGCATGGCACCGGCATGGCACCGGCATGGCACGGCATGGCACCGGCATGGCACCGGCATGGCACGGCATGGCACGGCATGGCACGGAATGGCATGGAATGGCATGGAATGGCATGGAATGGCATGGAATGGCATGGAATGGCATGGAATGGCATGGAATGGCATGGAATGGCATGGAATGGCATGGAATGGCATGGCACCGGCATGGCACCGGCATGGCACCGGCATGGCACCGGCATGGCACGGCATGGCACGGCATGGCACCGGCATGGCACCGGCATGGCACCGGCATGGCACCGGCATGGCACGGCATGGCACCGGCATGGCACGGCATGGCACGGCATGGCACGGCATGGCACGGCATGGCACGGCATGGCACGGCATGGCACGGCATGGCACGGCATGGCACGGCATGGCACGGCATGGCACGGCATGGCACGGCATGGCACGGCATGGCACGGCATGGCACGGCATGGCACGGCATGGCACCGGCATGGCACGGCATGGCACGGCATGGCACGGCATGGCACGGCATGGAATGGCATTGAATGGCATTGAATGGCATGGAATGGCATGGAATGGCATGGAATGGCATGGAATGGCATGGAATGGCATGGAATGGCATGGAATGGCATGGCACGGCATGGCACGGCATGGCACGGCATGGCACGGCATGGAATGGCATTGAATGGCATTGCATGGCATGGAATGGCATGGAATGGCATGGAATGGCATGGAATGGCATGGAATGGCATGGAATGGCATGGAATGGCATGGCACGGCATGGCACGGCATGGCACGGCATGGCACGGCATTGAATGGCATGGAATGGCATGGAATGGCATGGAATGGCATGGAATGGCATGGAATCGCATGGAATGGCATGGAATGGCATGGAATGGCATGGAATGGCATGGAATGGCATGGAATGGCATGGAATGGCATGGAATGGCATGGAATGGCATGGAATGGCATGGAATGGCATGGAATGGCATGGAATGGCATGGCACCGGCATGGCACCGGCATGGCACCGGCATGGCACCGGCATGGCACCGGCATGGCACCGGCATGGCACCGGCATGGCACCGGCATGGCACCGGCATGGCACCGGCATGGCACCGGCATGGCACGGGCATGGCACCGGCATGGCACCGGCATGGCACCGGCATGGCACCGGCATGGCACCGGCATGGCACCGGCATGGCACCGGCATGGCACCGGCATGGCACCGGCATGGCACCGGCATGGCACCGGCATGGCACCGGCATGGCACGGCATGGCACCGGCATGGCACCGGCATGGCACCGGCATGGCACCGGCATGGCACGGCATGGCACGGCATGGCACGGCATGGCACGGCATGGCACGGCATGGCACCGGCATGGCACCGGCATGGCACCGGCATGGCACCGGCATGGCACCGGCATGGCACCGGCATGGCACCGGCATGGCACGGCATGGCACCGGCATGGCACGGCATGGCACCGGCATGGCACGGTATGGCACCGGCATGGCACGGCATGGCACCGGCATGGCACGGCATGGCACCGGCATGGCACGGCATGGCACCGGCATGGCACGGCATGGCACCGGCATGGCACGGCATGGCACCGGCATGGCACGGCATGGCACCGGCATGGCACGGCATGGCACCGGCATGGCACGGCATGGCACCGGCATGGCACGGCATGGCACCGGCATGGCACGGCATGGCACCGGCATGGCACGGCATGGCACCGGCATGGCACCGGCATGGCACGGCATGGCACCGGCATGGCACGGCATGGCACCGGCATGGCACGGCCTGGCACCGGCATGGCACGGCATGGCACCGGCATGGCACGGCATGGCACCGGCATGGCACGGCATGGCACCGGCATGGCACGGCATGGCACCGGCATGGCACGGCATGGCACCGGCATGGCACCGGCATGGCACGGCATTGAATGGCATGGCACGGCATTGAATGGCATGGAATGGCATTGAATGGCATGGAATTGCATGGAATGGCATGGAATGGCATGGAATGGCATGGAATGGCACGGAATGGCATGGAATGGCATGGAATGGCATGGAATGGCATGGAATGGCATGGAATGGCATGGAATGGCATGGAATGGCATGGAATGGCATGGAATGGCATGGAATGGCATGGAATGGCATGGAATGGCATGGAATGGCATGGAATGGCATGGAATGGCATGGAATGGCATGGCACCGGCATGGAATGGCATGGAATGGCATGGAATCGCATGGCACCGGCATGGCACCGGCATGGCACCGGCATGGCACGGCATGGCACGGCATGGCACGGAATGGCATGGAATGGCATGGAATGGCATGGAATGGCATGGAATGGCATGGAATGGCATGGAATGGCATGGAATGGCATGGAATGGCATGGAATGGCATGGAATGGCATGGCACCGGCATGGCACCGGCATGGCACGGCATGGCACGGCATGGCACGGCATGGCACGGCATGGCACCGGCATGGCACGGCATGGCACCGGCATGGCACGGCATGGCACGGCATGGCACGGCATGGCACGGCATGGAATGGCATTGAATGGCATTGAATGGCATGGAATGGCATGGAATGGCATGGAATGGCATGGAATGGCATGGAATGGCATGGAATGGCATGGAATGGCATGGAATGGCATGGAATTGCATGGAATGGCATGGAATTGCATGGAATGGCATGGAGTGGCATGGAATGGCATGGCACCGGCATGGAATGGCATGGAATGGCATGGCACCGGCATGGAATGGCATGGAATGGCATGGAATGGCATGGAATGGCATGGAATGGCATGGAATGGCATGGAATGGCATGGCACCGGCATGGCACCGGCATGGCACGGCATGGCACGGCATGGCACGGAATGGCATGGAATGGCATGGAATGGCATGGAATGGCATGGAATGGCATGGAATGGCATGGAATGGCATGGAATGGCATGGAATGGCATGGCACCGGCATGGCACCGGCATGGCACCGGCATGGCACCGGCATGGCACCGGCATGGCACCGGCATGGCACGGCATGGCACGGCATGGCACCGGCATGGCACCGGCATGGCACCGGCATGGCACCGGCATGGCACGGCATGGCACCGGCATGGCACGGCATGGCACGGCATGGCACGGCATGGCACGGCATGGCACGGCATGGCACGGCATGGCACGGCATGGCACGGCATGGCACGGCATGGCACGGCATGGCACGGCATGGCACGGCATGGCACGGCATGGCACGGCATGGCACGGCATGGCACGGCATGGCACGGCATTGAATGGCATTGAATGGCATGGAATGGCATGGAATGGCATGGAATGGCATGGCACCGCATGGCACGGCATGGCACGGCATGGCACCGGCATGGCACCGGCATGGCACCGGCATGGCACCGGCATGGCACGGCATGGCACCGGCATGACACCGGCATGGCACGGCATGGCACCGGCATGGCACGGCATGGCACCGGCATGGCACGGCATGGCACCGGCATGGCACGGCATGGCACGGCATGGCACGGCATGGCACGGTATGGCATGGCATGGCACGGCATGGAATGGCATTGAATGGCATTGAATGGCATGGAATGGCATGGAATGGCATGGAATGGCATGGCACGGCATGGCACCGGCATGGCACGGCCTGGCACGGCATGGCACGGCATGGCACGGCATGGCACGGCATGGCACGGCATGGCACGGCATGGCACGGCATGGCACGGCATGGCACGGCATGGCACGGCATGGCACGGCATGGCACGGCATGGCACGGCATGGCACGGCATGGCACGGCATGGCACGGCATGGCACGGCATGGCACGGCATGGCACGGCATGGCACGGCATGGCACGGCATGGCACGGCATGGCACGGCATGGCACGGCATGGCACGGCATGGCACGGCATGGCACGGCATGGCACGGCATGGCACGGCATGGCACGGCATGGCACGGCATGGCACGGCATGGCACGGCATGGCACGGCATGGCACGGCATGGAATGGCATTGAATGGCATTGAATGGCATGGAATGGCATGGAATGGCATGGAATGGCATGGAATGGCATGGAATGGCATGGAATGGCATGGAATGGCATGGCACGGCATGGCACGGCATTGAATGGCATGGAATGGCATGGAATGGCATGGAATCGCATGGAATCGCATGGAATGGCATGGAATGGCATGGAATGGCATGGAATGGCATGGAATGGCATGGAATGGCATGGAATGGCATGGAATGGCATGGAATGGCATGGAATGGCATGGCACGGCATGGCACGGCATGGCACGGCATGGCACGGCATGGCACGGCATGGCACGGCATGGCACGGCATGGCACGGCATGGCACGGCATGGCACGGCATGGCACGGCATGGCACGGCATGGCACGGCATGGCACGGCATGGCACGGCATGGCACGGCATGGCACGGCATGGCACGGCATGGCACGGCATGGCACGGCATGGCACGGCATGGAATGGCATTGAATGGCATTGAATGGCATGGAATGGCATGGAATGGCATGGAATGGCATGGAATGGCATGGAATGGCATGGAATGGCATGGAATGGCATGGAATGGCATGGAATGGCATGGCACGGCATGGCACGGCATGGCACGGCATGGCACGGCATTGAATGGCATGGAATGGCACGGCATTGAATGGCATGGAATGGCATGGAATGGCATGGAATGGCATGGAATCGCATGGAATGGCATGGAATGGCATGGAATGGCATGGAATGGCATGGAATGGCATGGAATGGCATGGAATGGCATGGAATGGCATGGAATGGCATGGAATGGCATGGAATGGCATGGAATGGCATGGAATGGCATGGAATGGCATGGAATGGCATGGAATGGCATGGAATGGCATGGAATGGCATGGAATGGCATGGCACCGGCATGGCACCGGCATGGCACCGGCATGGCACCGGCATGGCACGGCATGGCACCGGCATGGCACCGGCATGGCACGGCATGGCACGGCATGGCACGGCATGGCACGGCATGGCACGGCATGGCACGGCATGGCACGGCATGGCACGGCATGGCACCGGCATGGCACCGGCATGGCACCGGCATGGCACCGGCATGGCACGGCATGGCACCGGCATGGCACGGCATGGCACCGGCATGGCACGGTATGGCACCGGCATGGCACGGCATGGCACCGGCATGGCACGGCATGGCACCGGCATGGCACGGCATGGCACCGGCATGGCACGGCATGGCACCGGCATGGCACGGCATGGCACCGGCATGGCACGGCATGGCACCGGCATGGCACGGCATGGCACCTGCATGGCACGGCATGGCACCGGCATGGCACGGCATGGCACGGCATGGCACCGGCATGGCACGGCATGGCACCGGCATGGCACGGCATGGCACCGGCATGTCACCGGCATGGCACCGGCATGGCACGGCATTGAATGGCATGGAATGGCATTGAACGGCATGGAATGGCATGGAACGGCATGGAATGGCATGGAACGGCATGGAATGGCATTGAATGGCATGGAATGGCATGGAATGGCATGGAACGGCATGGAATGGCATGGAACGGCATGGAACGGCATGGCACGGCATGGAATGGCATGGAACGGCATGGAACGGCATGGCACGGCATGGCACGGCATGGCACGGCATGGCACCGGCATGGCACCGGCATGGCACCGGCATGGCACGGCATGGCACCGGCATGACACCGGCATGGCACGGCATGGCACCGGCATGGCACGGCATGGCACCGGCATGGCACGGCATGGCACCGGCATGGCACGGCATGGCACCGGCATGGCACGGCATGGCACCGGCATGGCACGGCATGGCACCGGCATGGCACGGCATGGCACCGGCATGGCACGGCATGGCACCGGCATGGCACCGGCATGGCACGGCATGGCACCGGCATGGCACGGCATGGCACCGGCATGGCACGGCATGGCACCGGCATGGAACGGCATGGCACGGCATGGCACGGCATGGCACGGCATGGCACCGGCATGGCACCGGCATGGCACGGCATGGCACGGCCTGGCACGGCATGGCACGGCATGGCACGGCATGGCACGGCATGGCACGGCATGGCACGGCATGGCACGGCATGGCACGGCATGGCACGGCATGGCACGGCATGGCACGGCATGGAATGGCATTGAATGGCATTGAATGGCATGGAATGGCATGGAATGGCATGGAATGGCATGGCACGGCATGGCACGGCATGGCACGGCATGGCACGGCATGGCACGGCATGGCACGGCATTGAATGGCATGGAATGGCATGGAATGGCATGGAATGGCATGGAATGGCATGGAATGGCATGGAATGGCATGGAATCGCATGGAATGGCATGGAATGGCATGGAATGGCATGGAATGGCATGGAATGGCATGGAATGGCATGGAATGGCATGGAATGGCATGGAATGGCATGGAATGGCATGGAATGGCATGGAATGGCATGGCACCGGCATGGCACCTGCATGGCACCGGCATGGCACGGCATGGCACGGCATGGCACGGCATGGCACGGCATGGCACCGGCATGGCACGGCATGGCACCGGCATGGCACGGCATGGCACCGGCATGGCACGGCATGGCACCGGCATGGCACGGCATGGCACCGGCATGGCACGGCATGGCACCGGCATGGCACGGCATGGCACCGGCATGGCACGGCATGGCACCGGCATGGCACGGCATGGCACCAGCATGGCACGGCATGGCACCGGCATGGCACGGCATGGCACCGGCATGGCACGGCATGGCACGGCATGGCACCGGCATGGCACGGCATGGCACCGGCATGGCACGGCATGGCACCGGCATGGCACCGGCATGGCACGGCATTGAATGGCATGGCACGGCATTGAATGGCATGGAATGGCATTGAATGGCATGGAATTGCATGGAATGGCATGGAATGGCATGGAATGGCATGGAATGGCACGGAATGGCATGGAATGGCATGGAATGGCATGGAATGGCATGGAATGGCATGGAATGGCATGGAATGGCATGGAATGGCATGGAATGGCATGGAATGGCATGGAATGGCATGGAATGGCATGGAATGGCATGGAATGGCATGGAATGGCATGGAATGGCATGGAATGGCATGGAATGGCATGGAATGGCATGGAATGGCATGGAATGGCATGGAATGGCATGGAATGGCATGGAATGGCATGGAATGGCATGGAATGGCATGGAATGGCATGGAATGGCATGGAATGGCATGGCACGGCATGGCACGGAATGGCATGGAATGGCATGGAATGGCATGGAATGGCATGGAATGGCATGGAATGGCATGGAATGGCATGGAATGGCACGGCATGGCACGGAATGGCATGGAATGGCATGGAATGGCATGGAATGGCATGGAATGGCATGGAATGGCATGGAATGGCATGGAATGGCATGGAATGGCATGGAATGGCATGGAATGGCATGGAATGGCATGGAATGGCATGGCACCGGCATGGCACCGGCATGGCACGGCATGGCACGGCATGGCACGGCATGGCACGGCATGGCACCGGCATGGCACGGCATGGCACCGGCATGGCACGGCATGGCACGGCATGGCACGGCATGGCACGGCATGGAATGGCATTGAATGGCATTGAATGGCATGGAATGGCATGGAATGGCATGGAATGGCATGGAATGGCATGGAATGGCATGGAATTGCATGGAATGGCATGGAATGGCATGGAATGACATGGCACCGGCATGGCACCGGCATGGCACCGGCATGGCACCGGCATGGCACCGGCATGGCACCGGCATGGCACCGGCATGGCACCGGCATGGCACCGGCATGGCACCGGCATGGCACGGCATGGCACCGGCATGGCACGGCATGGCACCGGCATGGCACGGCATGGAATGGCATTGAATGGCATTGAATGGCATGGAATGGCATGGCACCGCATGGCACGGCATGGCACGGCATGGCACGGCATTGAATGGCATGGAATGGCATGGAATGGCATGGAATGGCATGGAATGGCATGGAATGGCATGGAATGGCATGGAATGGCATGGCACGGCATGGCACGGCATTGAATGGCATGGAATGGCATGGAATGGCATGGAATGGCATGGAATGGCATGGAATGGCACGGCATGGCACGGCATGGCACGGCATGGCACGGAATGGCACGGAATGGCATGGAATGGCATGGAATGGCATGGAATGGCATGGAATGGCATGGAATGGCATGGAATGGCATGGCACCGGCATGGCACCGGCATGGCACCGGCATGGCACCGGCATGGCACCGGCATGGCACCGGCATGGCACCGGCATGGCACGGCATGGCACCGGCATGGCACCGGCATGGCACCGGCATGGCACCGGCATGGCACCGGCATGGCACCGGCATGGCACCGGCATGGCACGGCATGGCACGGCATGGCACCGGCATGGCACCGGCATGGCACGGCATGGCACCGGCATGGCACGGCATGGCACCGGCATGGCACGGCATGGCACGGCATGGCACGGCATGGCACGGCATGGCACGGCATGGAATGGCATTGAATGGCATTGAATGGCATGGAATGGCATGGAATGGCATGGAATGGCATGGAATGGCATGGCACCGCATGGCACGGCATGGCACGGCATGGCACCGGCATGGCACCGGCATGGCACCGGCATGGCACGGCATGGCACCGGCATGACACCGGCATGGCACGGCATGGCACCGGCATGGCACGGCATGGCACCGGCATGACACGGCATGGCACCGGCATGGCACGGCATGGCACCGGCATGGCACGGCATGGCACCGGCATGGCACCGGCATGGCACCGGCATGGCACGGCATGGCACCGGCATGACACCGGCATGGCACGGCATGGCACCGGCATGGCACGGCATGGCACCGGCATGGCACGGCATGGCACCGGCATGGCACGGCATGGCACCGGCATGGCACGGCATGGCACCGGCATGGCACGGCATGCCACCGGCATGGCACGGCATGGCACCGGCATGGCACGGCATGGCACCGGCATGGCACCGGCATGGCACGGCATGGCACCGGCATGGCACGGCATGGCACCGGCATGGAACGGCATGGCACGGCATGGCACGGCATGGCACGGCATGGCACCGGCATGGCACCGGCATGGCACCGGCATGGCACGGCCTGGCACGGCATGGCACGGCATGGCACGGCATGGCACGGCATGGCACGGCATGGCACGGCATGGCACGGCATGGCACGGCATGGCACGGCATGGCACGGCATGGCACGGCATGGCACGGCATGGCACGGCATGGCACGGCATGGCACGGCATGGCACGGCATGGCACGGCATGGAATGGCATTGAATGGCATTGAATGGCATGGAATGGCATGGAATGGCATGGAATGGCATGGAATGGCATGGAATGGCATGGAATGGCATGGCACGGCATGGCACGGCATGGCACGGCATGGCACGGCATTGAATGGCATGGAATGGCATGGAATGGCATGGAATGGCATGGAATGGCATGGAATCGCATGGAATCGCATGGAATGGCATGGAATGGCATGGAATGGCATGGAATGGAATGGAATGGCATGGAATGGCATGGAATGGCATGGAATGGCATGGAATGGCATGGAATGGCATGGAATGGCATGGAATGGCATGGAATGGCATGGAATGGCATGGCACCGGCATGGCACCGGCATGGCACCGGCATGGCACCGGCATGGCACCGGCATGGCACGGCATGGCACCGGCATGGCACCGGCATGGCACGGCATGGCACGGCATGGCACGGCATGGCACGGCATGGCACGGCATGGCACCGGCATGGCACCGGCATGGCACCGGCATGGCACCGGCATGGCACCGGCATGGCACCGGCATGGCACGGCATGGCACCGGCATGGCACGGCATGGCACCGGCATGGCACGGCATGGCACCGGCATGGCACGGCATGGCACCGGCATGGCACGGTATGGCACCGGCATGGCACGGCATGGCACCGGCATGGCACGGCATGGCACCGGCATGGCACGGCATGGCACCGGCATGGCACGGCATGGCACCGGCATGGCACGGCATGGCACCGGCATGGCACGGCATGGCACCGGCATGGCACGGCATGGCACCGGCATGGCACGGCATGGCACCGGCATGGCACGGCATGGCACCGGCATGGCACGGCATGGCACCGGCATGGCACGGCATGGCACCGGCATGGCACGGCATGGCACCGGCATGGCACGGCATGGCACCGGCATGGCACGGCATGGCACCGGCATGGCACCGGCATGGCACGGCATTGAATGGCATGGCACGGCATTGAATGGCATGGAATGGCATTGAATGGCATGGAATTGCATGGAATGGCATGGAATGGCATGGAATGGCATGGAATGGCACGGAATGGCATGGAATGGCATGGAATGGCATTGAATGGCATGGAATGGCATGGAATGGCATGGAATGGCATGGAATGGCATGGAATGGCATGGAATGGCATGGAATGGCATGGAATGGCATGGAATGGCATGGAATGGCATGGAATGGCGTGGAATGGCATGGAATGGCATGGAATGGCATGGAATGGCATGGCACCGGCATGGAATGGCATGGAATGGCATGGAATGGCATGGCACCGGCATGGCACCGGCATGGCACCGGCATGGCACGGCATGGCACGGCATGGCACGGAATGGCATGGAATGGCATGGAATGGCATGGAATGGCATGGAATGGCATGGAATGGCATGGAATGGCATGGAATGGCATGGAATGGCATGGAATGGCATGGAATGGCATGGCACCGGCATGGCACCGGCATGGCACGGCATGGCACGGCATGGCACGGCATGGCACGGCATGGCACGGCATGGCACCGGCATGGCACGGCATGGCACCGGCATGGCACGGCATGGCACGGCATGGCACGGCATGGCACGGCATGGAATGGCATTGAATGGCATTGAATGGCATGGAATGGCATGGAATGGCATGGAATGGCATGGCACGGCATGGCACGGCATTGAATGGCATGGAATGGCATGGAATGGCATGGAATGGCATGGAATGGCATGGAATGGCATGGAATGGCATGGAATGGCATGGAATGGCATGGAATGGCATGGAATGGCATGGAATGGCATGGAATGGCATGGAATGGCATGGAATGGCATGGAATGGCATGGAATGGCATGGAATGGCATGGAATGGCATGGAATGGCATGGAATGGCATGGAATGGCATGGAATGGCATGGAATGGCATGGAATGGCATGGAATGGCATGGAATGGCATGGAATGGCATGGAATGGCATGGAATGGCATGGAATGGCATGGAATGGCATGGAATGGCATGGAATGGCATGGAATGGCATGGAATGGCATGGAATGGCATGGAATGGCATGGAATGGCATGGAATGGCATGGAATGGCATGGAATTGCATGGAATGGCATGGAATGGCATGGAATGGCATGGAATGGCATGGAATGGCATGGCACCGGCATGGCACCGGCATGGCACCGGCATGGCACCGGCATGGCACCGGCATGGCACCGGCATGGCACCGGCATGGCACCGGCATGGCACCGGCATGGCACCGGCATGGCACCGGCATGGCACCGGCATGGCACCGGCATGGCACCGGCATGGCACCGGCATGGCACCGGCATGGCACCGGCATGGCACCGGCATGGCACCGGCATGGCACGGCATGGCACCGGCATGGCACGGCATGGCACCGGCATGGCACGGCATGGCACCGGCATGGCACGGCATGGCACCGGCATGGCACGGCATGGCACCGGCATGGCACGGCATGGCACCGGCATGGCACCGGCATGGCACGGCATGGCACCGGCATGGCACCGGCATGGCACGGCATGGCACCGGCATGGCACGGCATGGCACCGGCATGGCACGGCATGGCACCGGCATGGCACCGGCATGGCACGGCATGGCACCGGCATGGCACGGCATGGCACCGGCATGGCACGGCATGGCACCGGCATGGCACGGCATGGCACCGGCATGGCACGGCATGGCACCGGCATGGCACGGCATGGCACCGGCATGGCACGGCATGGCACCGGCATGGCACGGCATGGCACCGGCATGGCACGGCATGGCACCGGCATGGCACGGCATGGCACGGCATGGCACGGCATGGCACGGCATTGAATGGCATGGAATGGCATGGAATGGCATGGCACCGCATGGCACGGCATGGCACGGCATGGCACGGCATTGAATGGCATGGAATGGCATGGAATGGCATGGCACGGCATTGAATGGCATGGAATGGCATGGAATGGCATGGAATGGCATGGAATGGCATGGAATGGCATGGAATGGCATGGAATGGCATGGAATGGCATGGAATGGCATGGAATGGCATGGAATGGCATGGAATGGCATGGAATGGCATGGAATGGCATGGAATGGCATGGAATGGCATGGAATGGCATGGAATGGCATGGAATTGCATGGAATGGCATGGAATGGCATGGAATGGCATGGAATGGCATGGAATGGCATGGCACCGGCATGGCACCGGCATGGCACCGGCATGGCACCGGCATGGCACCGGCATGGCACCGGCATGGCACCGGCATGGCACCGGCATGGCACCGGCATGGCACCGGCATGGCACCGGCATGGCACGGCATGGCACCGGCATGGCACGGCATGGCACCGGCATGGCACGGCATGGCACCGGCATGGCACGGCATGGCACCGGCATGGCACGGCATGGCACCGGCATGGCACGGCATGGCACCGGCATGGCACGGCATGGCACCGGCATGGCACGGCATGGCACCGGCATGGCACGGCATGGCACCGGCATGGCACCGGCATGGCACGGCATGGCACCGGCATGGCACGGCATGGCACCGGCATGGCACGGCATGGCACCGGCATGGCACGGCATGGCACGGCATGGCACGGCATGGAATGGCATTGAATGGCATTGAATGGCATGGAATGGCATGGAATGGCATGGAACGGCATGGCACCGCATGGCACGGCATGGCACGGCATGGCACGGCATGGCACGGCATGGAATGGCATTGAATGGCATTGAATGGCATGGAATGGCATGGAATGGCATGGAATGGCATGGCACCGCATGGCACGGCATGGCACGGCATGGCACGGCATGGCACGGCATGGCACCGGCATGGCACGGCATGGCACCGGCATGGCACGGCATGGCACGGGCATGGCACGGCATGGCACCGGCATGGCACGGCATGGCTCCGGCATGGCACGGCATGGCACCGGCATGGCACGGCATGGCACGGCATGGCACGGCATGGAATGGCATTGAATGGCATTGAATGGCATGGAATGGCATGGAATGGCATGGAATGGCATGGAATGGCATGGCACCGCATGGCACGGCATGGCACGGCATGGCACGGCATGGCACGGCATGGAATGGCATTGAATGGCATTGAATGGCATGGAATGGCATGGAATGGCATGGCACCGCATGGCACGGCATGGCACGGCATTGAATGGCATGGAATGGCATGGAATGGCATGGAATGGCATGGAATGGCATGGAATGGCATGGAATGGCATGGAATGGCATGGAATGGCATGGAATGGCATGGAATGGCATGGAATGGCATGGAATGGCATGGAATGGCATGGAATGGCATGGAATGGCATGGAATGGCATGGAATGGCATGGAATGGCATGGAATGGCATGGAATGGCATGGAATGGCATGGAATGGCATGGAATGGCATGGAATGGCATGGAATGGCATGGAATGGCATGGAATGGCATGGAATGGCATGGAATGGCATGGAATGGCATGGAATGGCATGGAATGGCATGGAATGGCATGGAATGGCATGGAATGGCATGGAATGGCATGGCACCGGCATGGCACCGGCATGGCACCGGCATGGCACCGGCATGGCACCGGCATGGCACCGGCATGGCACCGGCATGGCACCGGCATGGCACCGGCATGGCACCGGCATGGCACCGGCATGGCACCGGCATGGCACCGGCATGGCACGGCATGGCACCGGCATGGCACCGGCATGGCACCGGCATGGCACCGGCATGGCACGGCATGGCACCGGCATGGCACGGCATGGCATGGAATGGCATGGCACGGCATGGCACCGGCATGGCACGGCATGGCACCGGCATGGCACGGCATGGCACCGGCATGGCACGGCATGGCACCGGCATGGCACGGCATGGCACCGGCATGGCACGGCATGGCACGGCATGGCACCGGCATGGCACGGCATGGCACCGGCATGGCACGGCATGGCACCGGCATGGCACGGCATGGCACCGGCATGGCACGGCATGGCACCGGCATGGCACGGCATGGCACCGGCATGGCACGGCATGGCACCGGCATGGCACGGCATGGCACCGGCATGGCACGGCATGGCACCGGCATGGCACTGCATGGCACCGGCATGGCACGGCATGGCACCGGCATGGCACGGCATGGCACCGGCATGGCACGGCATGGCACCGGCATGGCACGGCATGGCACCGGCATGGCACGGCATGGCACCGGCATGGCACGGCATGGCACCGGCATGGCACGGCATGGCACCTGCATGGCACGGCATGGCACCGGCATGGCACGGCATGGCACGGCATGGCACCGGCATGGCACGGCATGGCACCGGCATGGCACGGCATGGCACCGGCATGTCACCGGCATGGCACCGGCATGGCACGGCATTGAATGGCATGGAATGGCATTGAACGGCATGGAATGGCATGGAACGGCATGGAATGGCATGGAACGGCATGGAATGGCATTGAATGGCATGGAATGGCACGGAATGGCATGGAATGGCATGGAATGGCATGGAATGGCATGGAATGGCATGGAATGGCATGGAATGGCATGGAATGGCATGGAATGGCATGGAATGGCATGGAATGGCATGGAATGGCATGGAATGGCATGGAATGGCATGGAATGGCATGGAATGGCATGGAATGGCATGGAATGGCATGGAATGGCATGGAATGGCATGGAATGGCATGGAATGGCATGGAATGGCATGGAATGGCATGGAATGGCATGGAATGGCATGGCACGGCATGGCACGGAATGGCATGGAATGGCATGGAATGGCATGGAATGGCATGGAATGGCATGGAATGGCATGGAATGGCATGGAATGGCACGGCATGGCACGGAATGGCATGGAATGGCATGGAATGGCATGGAATGGCATGGAATGGCATGGAATGGCATGGAATGGCATGGAATGGCATGGAATGGCATGGAATGGCATGGAATGGCATGGAATGGCATGGCACCGGCATGGCACCGGCATGGCACGGCATGGCACGGCATGGCACGGCATGGCACGGCATGGCACGGCATGGCACCGGCATGGCACGGCATGGCACGGCATGGCACGGCATGGCACGGCATGGAATGGCATTGAATGGCATTGAATGGCATGGAATGGCATGGAATGGCATGGAATGGCATGGAATGGCATGGAATGGCATGGAATTGCATGGAATGGCATGGAATGGCATGGAATGACATGGCACCGGCATGGCACCGGCATGGCACCGGCATGGCACCGGCATGGCACCGGCATGGCACCGGCATGGCACCGGCATGGCACCGGCATGGCACCGGCATGGCACCGGCATGGCACCGGCATGGCACCGGCATGGCACGGCATAGCACCGGCATGGCACGGCATGGAATGGCATTGAATGGCATTGAATGGCATGGAATGGCATGGCACCGCATGGCACGGCATGGCACGGCATGGCACGGCATTGAATGGCATGGAATGGCATGGAATGGCATGGAATGGCATGGAATGGCATGGAATGGCATGGAATGGCATGGAATGGCATGGCACGGCATGGCACGGCATTGAATGGCATGGAATGGCATGGAATGGCATGGAATGGCATGGAATGGCATGGAATGGCATGGAATGGCATGGAATGGCATGGAATGGCATGGAATGGCACGGCATGGCACGGCATGGCACGGCATGGCACGGAATGGCACGGAATGGCATGGAATGGCATGGAATGGCATGGAATGGCATGGAATGGCATGGAATGGCATGGAATGGCATGGCACCGGCATGGCACCGGCATGGCACCGGCATGGCACCGGCATGGCACCGGCATGGCACCGGCATGGCACCGGCATGGCACGGCATGGCACCGGCATGGCACCGGCATGGCACCGGCATGGCACCGGCATGGCACCGGCATGGCACCGGCATGGCACCGGCATGGCACGGCATGGCACGGCATGGCACCGGCATGGCACCGGCATGGCACGGCATGGCACCGGCATGGCACGGCATGGCACCGGCATGGCACGGCATGGCACGGCATGGCACGGCATGGCACGGCATGGCACGGCATGGAATGGCATTGAATGGCATTGAATGGCATGGAATGGCATGGAATGGCATGGAATGGCATGGAATGGCATGGCACCGCATGGCACGGCATGGCACGGCATGGCACCGGCATGGCACCGGCATGGCACCGGCATGGCACGGCATGGCACCGGCATGACACCGGCATGGCACGGCATGGCACCGGCATGACACCGGCATGGCACGGCATGGCACCGGCATGGCACGGCATGGCACCGGCATGACACGGCATGGCACCGGCATGGCACGGCATGGCACCGGCATGGCACGGCATGGCACCGGCATGGCACCGGCATGGCACCGGCATGGCACGGCATGGCACCGGCATGACACCGGCATGGCACGGCATGGCACCGGCATGGCACGGCATGGCACCGGCATGGCACGGCATGGCACCGGCATGGCACGGCATGGCACCGGCATGGCACGGCATGGCACCGGCATGGCACGGCATGCCACCGGCATGGCACGGCATGGCACCGGCATGGCACGGCATGGCACCGGCATGGCACCGGCATGGCACGGCATGGCACCGGCATGGCACGGCATGGCACCGGCATGGAACGGCATGGCACGGCATGGCACGGCATGGCACGGCATGGCACCGGCATGGCACCGGCATGGCACCGGCATGGCACGGCATGGCACGGCCTGGCACGGCATGGCACGGCATGGCACGGCATGGCACGGCATGGCACGGCATGGCACGGCATGGCACGGCATGGCACGGCATGGCACGGCATGGCACGGCATGGCACGGCATGGCACGGCATGGCACGGCATGGCACGGCATGGCACGGCATGGCACGGCATGGCACGGCATGGCACGGCATGGCACGGCATGGCACGGCATGGCACGGCATGGAATGGCATTGAATGGCATTGAATGGCATGGAATGGCATGGAATGGCATGGAATGGCATGGAATGGCATGGAATGGCATGGAATGGCATGGCACGGCATGGCACGGCATGGCACGGCATGGCACGGCATTGAATGGCATGGAATGGCATGGAATGGCATGGAATCGCATGGAATCGCATGGAATGGCATGGAATGGCATGGAATGGCATGGAATGGAATGGAATGGCATGGAATGGCATGGAATGGCATGGAATGGCATGGAATGGCATGGAATGGCATGGAATGGCATGGAATGGCATGGAATGGCATGGAATGGCATGGAATGGCATGGCACCGGCATGGCACCGGCATGGCACCGGCATGGCACCGGCATGGCACCGGCATGGCACGGCATGGCACCGGCATGGCACCGGCATGGCACGGCATGGCACGGCATGGCACGGCATGGCACGGCATGGCACGGCATGGCACCGGCATGGCACCGGCATGGCACCGGCATGGCACCGGCATGGCACGGCATGGCACCGGCATGGCACGGCATGGCACCGGCATGGCACGGCATGGCACCGGCATGGCACGGTATGGCACCGGCATGGCACGGCATGGCACCGGCATGGCACGGCATGGCACCGGCATGGCACGGCATGGCACCGGCATGGCACGGCATGGCACGGCATGGCACGGCATGGCACCGGCATGGCACGGCATGGCACCGGCATGGCACGGCATGGCACCGGCATGGCACGGCATGGCACCGGCATGGCACGGCATGGCACCGGCATGGCACGGCATGGCACCGGCATGGCACGGCATGGCACCGGCATGGCACGGCATGGCACCGGCATGGCACGGCATGGCACCGGCATGGCACGGCATGGCACCGGCATGGCACGGCATGGCACCGGCATGGCACGGCATGGCACCGGCATGGCACCGGCATGGCACGGCATTGAATGGCATGGCACGGCATTGAATGGCATGGAATGGCATTGAATGGCATGGAATTGCATGGAATGGCATGGAATGGCATGGAATGGCATGGAATGGCACGGAATGGCATGGAATGGCATGGAATGGCATTGAATGGCATGGAATGGCATGGAATGGCATGGAATGGCATGGAATGGCATGGAATGGCATGGAATGGCATGGAATGGCATGGAATGGCATGGAATGGCATGGAATGGCATGGAATGGCGTGGAATGGCATGGAATGGCATGGAATGGCATGGAATGGCATGGCACCGGCATGGAATGGCATGGAATGGCATGGAATGGCATGGCACCGGCATGGCACCGGCATGGCACCGGCATGGCACGGCATGGCACGGCATGGCACGGAATGGCACGGAATGGCATGGAATGGCATGGAATGGCATGGAATGGCATGGAATGGCATGGAATGGCATGGAATGGCATGGAATGGCATGGAATGGCATGGAATGGCATGGCACCGGCATGGCACCGGCATGGCACGGCATGGCACGGCATGGCACGGCATGGCACGGCATGGCACCGGCATGGCACGGCATGGCACCGGCATGGCACGGCATGGCACGGCATGGCACGGCATGGCACGGCATGGAATGGCATTGAATGGCATTGAATGGCATGGAATGGCATGGAATGGCATGGAATGGCATGGCACGGCATGGCACGGCATTGAATGGCATGGAATGGCATGGAATGGCATGGAATGGCATGGAATGGCATGGAATGGCATGGAATGGCATGGAATGGCATGGAATGGCATGGAATGGCATGGAATGGCATGGAATGGCATGGAATGGCATGGAATGGCATGGAATGGCATGGAATGGCATGGAATGGCATGGAATGGCATGGAATGGCATGGAATGGCATGGAATGGCATGGAATGGCATGGAATGGCATGGAATGGCATGGAATGGCATGGAATGGCATGGAATGGCATGGAATGGCATGGAATGGCATGGAATGGCATGGAATGGCATGGAATGGCATGGAATGGCATGGAATGGCATGGAATGGCATGGAATGGCATGGAATGGCATGGAATGGCATGGAATGGCATGGAATGGCATGGAATGGCATGGAATGGCATGGAATGGCATGGAATGGCATGGAAT
Organism: Cryptus armator; assembly: GCA_963971235.1. NCBI lineage: Eukaryota > Metazoa > Arthropoda > Insecta > Hymenoptera > Ichneumonidae > Cryptus > Cryptus armator. Next base: position 297,931 of record CAXARG010000215.1, on the reverse strand, counting down.
GGCATGGAATTGCATGGAATGGCATGGAATGGCATGGAATGGCATGGCACCGGCATGGAATGGCATGGCACCGGCATGGCACCGGCATGGCACCGGCATGGCACCGGCATGGCACCGGCATGGCACCGGCATGGCACCGGCATGGCACCGGCATGGCACCGGCATGGCACCGGCATGGCACCGGCATGGCACCGGCATGGCACCGGCATGGCACCGGCATGGCACCGGCATGGCACCGGCATGGCACCGGCATGGCACCGGCATGGCACGGCATGGCACCGGCATGGCACGGCATGGCACCGGCATGGCACGGCATGGCACCGGCATGGCACGGCATGGCACCGGCATGGCACGGCATGGCACCGGCATGGCACGGCATGGCACCGGCATGGCACCGGCATGGCACGGCATGGCACCGGCATGGCACGGCATGGCACCGGCATGGCACGGCATGGCACCGGCATGGCACCGGCATGGCACGGCATGGCACCGGCATGGCACGGCATGGCACCGGCATGGCACGGCATGGCACCGGCATGGCACGGCATGGCACCGGCATGGCACGGCATGGCACCGGCATGGCACGGCATGGCACCGGCATGGCACGGCATGGCACCGGCATGGCACGGCATGGCACCGGCATGGCACGGCATGGCACGGCATGGCACGGCATGGCACGGCATTGAATGGCATGGAATGGCATGGAATGGCATGGCACCGCATGGCACGGCATGGCACGGCATGGCACGGCATTGAATGGCATGGAATGGCATGGAATGGCATGGAATGGCATGGAATGGCATGGAATGGCATGGAATGGCATGGAATGGCATGGAATGGCATGGAATGGCATGGAATGGCATGGCACCGCATGGCACGGCATGGCACGGCATGGCACGGCATGGCACGGCATGGCACCGGCATGGCACGGCATGGCACCGGCATGGCACGGCATGGCACGGGCATGGCACGGCATGGCACCGGCATGGCACGGCATGGCTCCGGCATGGCACGGCATGGCACCGGCATGGCACGGCATGGCACGGCATGGCACGGCATGGAATGGCATTGAATGGCATTGAATGGCATGGAATGGCATGGAATGGCATGGAATGGCATGGAATGGCATGGCACCGCATGGCACGGCATGGCACGGCATGGCACGGCATGGCACGGCATGGAATGGCATTGAATGGCATGGAATGGCATGGAATGGCATGGAATGGCATGGAATGGCATGGAATGGCATGGAATGGCATGGAATGGCATGGAATGGCATGGAATGGCATGGAATGGCATGGAATGGCATGGAATGGCATGGAATGGCATGGAATGGCATGGAATGGCATGGAATGGCATGGAATGGCATGGAATGGCATGGAATGGCATGGAATGGCATGGAATGGCATGGAATGGCATGGAATGGCATGGAATGGCATGGAATGGCATGGAATGGCATGGAATGGCATGGAATGGCATGGAATGGCATGGAATGGCATGGAATGGCATGGAATGGCATGGAATGGCATGGAATGGCATGGAATGGCATGGAATGGCATGGAATGGCATGGAATGGCATGGAATTGCATGGAATGGCATGGAATGGCATGGAATGGCATGGAATGGCATGGAATGGCATGGCACCGGCATGGCACCGGCATGGCACCGGCATGGCACCGGCATGGCACCGGCATGGCACCGGCATGGCACCGGCATGGCACCGGCATGGCACCGGCATGGCACCGGCATGGCACCGGCATGGCACCGGCATGGCACCGGCATGGCACCGGCATGGCACCGGCATGGCACCGGCATGGCACCGGCATGGCACCGGCATGGCACCGGCATGGCACCGGCATGGCACGGCATGGCACCGGCATGGCACGGCATGGCACCGGCATGGCACGGCATGGCACCGGCATGGCACGGCATGGCACCGGCATGGCACGGCATGGCACCGGCATGGCACGGCATGGCACCGGCATGGCACCGGCATGGCACGGCATGGCACCGGCATGGCACCGGCATGGCACGGCATGGCACCGGCATGGCACGGCATGGCACCGGCATGGCACGGCATGGCACCGGCATGGCACCGGCATGGCACGGCATGGCACCGGCATGGCACGGCATGGCACCGGCATGGCACGGCATGGCACCGGCATGGCACGGCATGGCACCGGCATGGCACGGCATGGCACCGGCATGGCACGGCATGGCACCGGCATGGCACGGCATGGCACCGGCATGGCACGGCATGGCACCGGCATGGCACGGCATGGCACGGCATGGCACGGCATGGCACGGCATTGAATGGCATGGAATGGCATGGAATGGCATGGCACCGCATGGCACGGCATGGCACGGCATGGCACGGCATTGAATGGCATGGAATGGCATGGAATGGCATGGCACGGCATTGAATGGCATGGAATGGCATGGAATGGCATGGAATGGCATGGAATGGCATGGAATGGCATGGAATGGCATGGAATGGCATGGAATGGCATGGAATGGCATGGAATGGCATGGAATGGCATGGAATGGCATGGAATGGCATGGAATGGCATGGAATGGCATGGAATGGCATGGAATGGCATGGAATGGCATGGAATTGCATGGAATGGCATGGAATGGCATGGAATGGCATGGAATGGCATGGAATGGCATGGCACCGGCATGGCACCGGCATGGCACCGGCATGGCACCGGCATGGCACCGGCATGGCACCGGCATGGCACCGGCATGGCACCGGCATGGCACCGGCATGGCACCGGCATGGCACCGGCATGGCACGGCATGGCACCGGCATGGCACGGCATGGCACCGGCATGGCACGGCATGGCACCGGCATGGCACGGCATGGCACCGGCATGGCACGGCATGGCACCGGCATGGCACGGCATGGCACCGGCATGGCACGGCATGGCACCGGCATGGCACGGCATGGCACCGGCATGGCACGGCATGGCACCGGCATGGCACCGGCATGGCACGGCATGGCACCGGCATGGCACGGCATGGCACCGGCATGGCACGGCATGGCACCGGCATGGCACGGCATGGCACGGCATGGCACGGCATGGAATGGCATTGAATGGCATTGAATGGCATGGAATGGCATGGAATGGCATGGAACGGCATGGCACCGCATGGCACGGCATGGCACGGCATGGCACGGCATGGCACGGCATGGAATGGCATTGAATGGCATTGAATGGCATGGAATGGCATGGAATGGCATGGAATGGCATGGCACCGCATGGCACGGCATGGCACGGCATGGCACGGCATGGCACGGCATGGCACCGGCATGGCACGGCATGGCACCGGCATGGCACGGCATGGCACGGGCATGGCACGGCATGGCACCGGCATGGCACGGCATGGCTCCGGCATGGCACGGCATGGCACCGGCATGGCACGGCATGGCACGGCATGGCACGGCATGGAATGGCATTGAATGGCATTGAATGGCATGGAATGGCATGGAATGGCATGGAATGGCATGGAATGGCATGGCACCGCATGGCACGGCATGGCACGGCATGGCACGGCATGGCACGGCATGGAATGGCATTGAATGGCATTGAATGGCATGGAATGGCATGGAATGGCATGGCACCGCATGGCACGGCATGGCACGGCATTGAATGGCATGGAATGGCATGGAATGGCATGGAATGGCATGGAATGGCATGGAATGGCATGGAATGGCATGGAATGGCATGGAATGGCATGGAATGGCATGGAATGGCATGGAATGGCATGGAATGGCATGGAATGGCATGGAATGGCATGGAATGGCATGGAATGGCATGGAATGGCATGGAATGGCATGGAATGGCATGGAATGGCATGGAATGGCATGGAATGGCATGGAATGGCATGGAATGGCATGGAATGGCATGGAATGGCATGGAATGGCATGGAATGGCATGGAATGGCATGGAATGGCATGGAATGGCATGGAATGGCATGGAATGGCATGGAATGGCATGGAATGGCATGGAATGGCATGGAATGGCATGGAATGGCATGGAATGGCATGGAATGGCATGGAATGGCATGGAATGGCATGGAATGGCATGGAATGGCATGGCACCGGCATGGCACCGGCATGGCACCGGCATGGCACCGGCATGGCACCGGCATGGCACCGGCATGGCACCGGCATGGCACCGGCATGGCACCGGCATGGCACCGGCATGGCACCGGCATGGCACCGGCATGGCACCGGCATGGCACGGCATGGCACCGGCATGGCACCGGCATGGCACCGGCATGGCACCGGCATGGCACGGCATGGCACCGGCATGGCACGGCATGGCATGGAATGGCATGGCACGGCATGGCACCGGCATGGCACGGCATGGCACCGGCATGGCACGGCATGGCACCGGCATGGCACGGCATGGCACCGGCATGGCACGGCATGGCACCGGCATGGCACGGCATGGCACGGCATGGCACCGGCATGGCACGGCATGGCACCGGCATGGCACGGCATGGCACCGGCATGGCACGGCATGGCACCGGCATGGCACGGCATGGCACCGGCATGGCACGGCATGGCACCGGCATGGCACGGCATGGCACCGGCATGGCACGGCATGGCACCGGCATGGCACGGCATGGCACCGGCATGGCACTGCATGGCACCGGCATGGCACGGCATGGCACCGGCATGGCACGGCATGGCACCGGCATGGCACGGCATGGCACCGGCATGGCACGGCATGGCACCGGCATGGCACGGCATGGCACCGGCATGGCACGGCATGGCACCGGCATGGCACGGCATGGCACCTGCATGGCACGGCATGGCACCGGCATGGCACGGCATGGCACGGCATGGCACCGGCATGGCACGGCATGGCACCGGCATGGCACGGCATGGCACCGGCATGTCACCGGCATGGCACCGGCATGGCACGGCATTGAATGGCATGGAATGGCATTGAACGGCATGGAATGGCATGGAACGGCATGGAATGGCATGGAACGGCATGGAATGGCATTGAATGGCATGGAATGGCACGGAATGGCATGGAATGGCATGGAATGGCATGGAATGGCATGGAATGGCATGGAATGGCATGGAATGGCATGGAATGGCATGGAATGGCATGGAATGGCATGGAATGGCATGGAATGGCATGGAATGGCATGGAATGGCATGGAATGGCATGGAATGGCATGGAATGGCATGGAATGGCATGGAATGGCATGGAATGGCATGGAATGGCATGGAATGGCATGGAATGGCATGGAATGGCATGGAATGGCATGGCACGGCATGGCACGGAATGGCATGGAATGGCATGGAATGGCATGGAATGGCATGGAATGGCATGGAATGGCATGGAATGGCATGGAATGGCACGGCATGGCACGGAATGGCATGGAATGGCATGGAATGGCATGGAATGGCATGGAATGGCATGGAATGGCATGGAATGGCATGGAATGGCATGGAATGGCATGGAATGGCATGGAATGGCATGGAATGGCATGGCACCGGCATGGCACCGGCATGGCACGGCATGGCACGGCATGGCACGGCATGGCACGGCATGGCACGGCATGGCACCGGCATGGCACGGCATGGCACGGCATGGCACGGCATGGCACGGCATGGAATGGCATTGAATGGCATTGAATGGCATGGAATGGCATGGAATGGCATGGAATGGCATGGAATGGCATGGAATGGCATGGAATTGCATGGAATGGCATGGAATGGCATGGAATGACATGGCACCGGCATGGCACCGGCATGGCACCGGCATGGCACCGGCATGGCACCGGCATGGCACCGGCATGGCACCGGCATGGCACCGGCATGGCACCGGCATGGCACCGGCATGGCACCGGCATGGCACGGCATGGCACCGGCATGGCACGGCATGGAATGGCATTGAATGGCATTGAATGGCATGGAATGGCATGGCACCGCATGGCACGGCATGGCACGGCATGGCACGGCATTGAATGGCATGGAATGGCATGGAATGGCATGGAATGGCATGGAATGGCATGGAATGGCATGGAATGGCATGGAATGGCATGGAATGGCATGGCACGGCATGGCACGGCATTGAATGGCATGGAATGGCATGGAATGGCATGGAATGGCATGGAATGGCATGGAATGGCATGGAATGGCATGGAATGGCATGGAATGGCATGGAATGGCACGGCATGGCACGGCATGGCACGGCATGGCACGGAATGGCACGGAATGGCATGGAATGGCATGGAATGGCATGGAATGGCATGGAATGGCATGGAATGGCATGGAATGGCATGGCACCGGCATGGCACCGGCATGGCACCGGCATGGCACCGGCATGGCACCGGCATGGCACCGGCATGGCACCGGCATGGCACGGCATGGCACTGGCATGGCACCGGCATGGCACCGGCATGGCACCGGCATGGCACCGGCATGGCACCGGCATGGCACCGGCATGGCACGGCATGGCACGGCATGGCACCGGCATGGCACCGGCATGGCACGGCATGGCACCGGCATGGCACGGCATGGCACCGGCATGGCACGGCATGGCACGGCATGGCACGGCATGGCACGGCATGGCACGGCATGGCACGGCATGGAATGGCATTGAATGGCATTGAATGGCATGGAATGGCATGGAATGGCATGGAATGGCATGGAATGGCATGGCACCGCATGGCACGGCATGGCACGGCATGGCACCGGCATGGCACCGGCATGGCACCGGCATGGCACGGCATGGCACCGGCATGACACCGGCATGGCACGGCATGGCACCGGCATGACACCGGCATGGCACGGCATGGCACCGGCATGGCACGGCATGGCACCGGCATGACACGGCATGGCACCGGCATGGCACGGCATGGCACCGGCATGGCACGGCATGGCACCGGCATGGCACCGGCATGGCACCGGCATGGCACGGCATGGCACCGGCATGACACCGGCATGGCACGGCATGGCACCGGCATGGCACGGCATGGCACCGGCATGGCACGGCATGGCACCGGCATGGCACGGCATGGCACCGGCATGGCACGGCATGGCACCGGCATGGCACGGCATGCCACCGGCATGGCACGGCATGGCACCGGCATGGCACGGCATGGCACCGGCATGGCACCGGCATGGCACGGCATGGCACCGGCATGGCACGGCATGGCACCGGCATGGAACGGCATGGCACGGCATGGCACGGCATGGCACGGCATGGCACCGGCATGGCACCGGCATGGCACCGGCATGGCACGGCATGGCACGGCCTGGCACGGCATGGCACGGCATGGCACGGCATGGCACGGCATGGCACGGCATGGCACGGCATGGCACGGCATGGCACGGCATGGCACGGCATGGCACGGCATGGCACGGCATGGCACGGCATGGCACGGCATGGCACGGCATGGCACGGCATGGCACGGCATGGCACGGCATGGCACGGCATGGCACGGCATGGCACGGCATGGAATGGCATTGAATGGCATTGAATGGCATGGAATGGCATGGAATGGCATGGAATGGCATGGAATGGCATGGAATGGCATGGAATGGCATGGCACGGCATGGCACGGCATGGCACGGCATGGCACGGCATTGAATGGCATGGAATGGCATGGAATGGCATGGAATCGCATGGAATCGCATGGAATGGCATGGAATGGCATGGAATGGCATGGAATGGAATGGAATGGCATGGAATGGCATGGAATGGCATGGAATGGCATGGAATGGCATGGAATGGCATGGAATGGCATGGAATGGCATGGAATGGCATGGAATGGCATGGAATGGCATGGCACCGGCATGGCACCGGCATGGCACCGGCATGGCACCGGCATGGCACCGGCATGGCACGGCATGGCACCGGCATGGCACCGGCATGGCACGGCATGGCACGGCATGGCACGGCATGGCACGGCATGGCACGGCATGGCACGGCATGGCACGGCATGGCACCGGCATGGCACCGGCATGGCACCGGCATGGCACCGGCATGGCACGGCATGGCACCGGCATGGCACGGCATGGCACCGGCATGGCACGGCATGGCACCGGCATGGCACGGTATGGCACCGGCATGGCACGGCATGGCACCGGCATGGCACGGCATGGCACCGGCATGGCACGGCATGGCACCGGCATGGCACGGCATGGCACGGCATGGCACGGCATGGCACCGGCATGGCACGGCATGGCACCGGCATGGCACGGCATGGCACCGGCATGGCACGGCATGGCACCGGCATGGCACGGCATGGCACCGGCATGGCACGGCATGGCACCGGCATGGCACGGCATGGCACCGGCATGGCACGGCATGGCACCGGCATGGCACGGCATGGCACCGGCATGGCACGGCATGGCACCGGCATGGCACGGCATGGCACCGGCATGGCACGGCATGGCACCGGCATGGCACCGGCATGGCACGGCATTGAATGGCATGGCACGGCATTGAATGGCATGGAATGGCATTGAATGGCATGGAATTGCATGGAATGGCATGGAATGGCATGGAATGGCATGGAATGGCACGGAATGGCATGGAATGGCATGGAATGGCATTGAATGGCATGGAATGGCATGGAATGGCATGGAATGGCATGGAATGGCATGGAATGGCATGGAATGGCATGGAATGGCATGGAATGGCATGGAATGGCATGGAATGGCATGGAATGGCGTGGAATGGCATGGAATGGCATGGAATGGCATGGAATGGCATGGCACCGGCATGGAATGGCATGGAATGGCATGGAATGGCATGGCACCGGCATGGCACCGGCATGGCACCGGCATGGCACGGCATGGCACGGCATGGCACGGAATGGCACGGAATGGCATGGAATGGCATGGAATGGCATGGAATGGCATGGAATGGCATGGAATGGCATGGAATGGCATGGAATGGCATGGAATGGCATGGAATGGCATGGCACCGGCATGGCACCGGCATGGCACGGCATGGCACGGCATGGCACGGCATGGCACGGCATGGCACCGGCATGGCACGGCATGGCACCGGCATGGCACGGCATGGCACGGCATGGCACGGCATGGCACGGCATGGAATGGCATTGAATGGCATTGAATGGCATGGAATGGCATGGAATGGCATGGAATGGCATGGCACGGCATGGCACGGCATTGAATGGCATGGAATGGCATGGAATGGCATGGAATGGCATGGAATGGCATGGAATGGCATGGAATGGCATGGAATGGCATGGAATGGCATGGAATGGCATGGAATGGCATGGAATGGCATGGAATGGCATGGAATGGCATGGAATGGCATGGAATGGCATGGAATGGCATGGAATGGCATGGAATGGCATGGAATGGCATGGAATGGCATGGAATGGCATGGAATGGCATGGAATGGCATGGAATGGCATGGAATGGCATGGAATGGCATGGAATGGCATGGAATGGCATGGAATGGCATGGAATGGCATGGAATGGCATGGAATGGCATGGAATGGCATGGAATGGCATGGAATGGCATGGAATGGCATGGAATGGCATGGAATGGCATGGAATGGCATGGAATGGCATGGAATGGCATGGAATGGCATGGAATGGCATGGAATGGCATGGAATGGCATGGAATGGCATGGAATTGCATGGAATGGCATGGAATGGCATGGAATGGCATGGCACCGGCATGGAATGGCATGGCACCGGCATGGCACCGGCATGGCACCGGCATGGCACCGGCATGGCACCGGCATGGCACCGGCATGGCACCGGCATGGCACCGGCATGGCACCGGCATGGCACCGGCATGGCACCGGCATGGCACCGGCATGGCACCGGCATGGCACCGGCATGGCACGGCATGGCACCGGCATGGCACGGCATGGCACCGGCATGGCACGGCATGGCACCGGCATGGCACGGCATGGCACCGGCATGGCACGGCATGGCACCGGCATGGCACGGCATGGCACCGGCATGGCACGGCATGGCACCGGCATGGCACGGCATGGCACCGGCATGGCACCGGCATGGCACGGCATGGCACCGGCATGGCACGGCATGGCACCGGCATGGCACGGCATGGCACCGGCATGGCACCGGCATGGCACGGCATGGCACCGGCATGGCACGGCATGGCACCGGCATGGCACGGCATGGCACCGGCATGGCACGGCATGGCACCGGCATGGCACGGCATGGCACCGGCATGGCACGGCATGGCACCGGCATGGCACGGCATGGCACCGGCATGGCACGGCATGGCACCGGCATGGCACGGCATGGCACGGCATGGCACGGCATGGCACGGCATTGAATGGCATGGAATGGCATGGAATGGCATGGCACCGCATGGCACGGCATGGCACGGCATGGCACGGCATTGAATGGCATGGAATGGCATGGAATGGCATGGAATGGCATGGAATGGCATGGAATGGCATGGAATGGCATGGAATGGCATGGCACCGCATGGCACGGCATGGCACGGCATGGCACGGCATGGCACGGCATGGCACCGGCATGGCACGGCATGGCACCGGCATGGCACGGCATGGCACGGGCATGGCACGGCATGGCACCGGCATGGCACGGCATGGCTCCGGCATGGCACGGCATGGCACCGGCATGGCACGGCATGGCACGGCATGGCACGGCATGGAATGGCATTGAATGGCATTGAATGGCATGGAATGGCATGGAATGGCATGGAATGGCATGGAATGGCATGGCACCGCATGGCACGGCATGGCACGGCATGGCACGGCATGGCACGGCATGGAATGGCATTGAATGGCATTGAATGGCATGGAATGGCATGGAATGGCATGGCACCGCATGGCACGGCATGGCACGGCATTGAATGGCATGGAATGGCATGGAATGGCATGGAATGGCATGGAATGGCATGGAATGGCATGGAATGGCATGGAATGGCATGGAATGGCATGGAATGGCATGGAATGGCATGGAATGGCATGGAATGGCATGGAATGGCATGGAATGGCATGGAATGGCATGGAATGGCATGGAATGGCATGGAATGGCATGGAATGGCATGGAATGGCATGGAATGGCATGGAATGGCATGGAATGGCATGGAATGGCATGGAATGGCATGGAATGGCATGGAATGGCATGGAATGGCATGGAATGGCATGGAATGGCATGGAATGGCATGGAATGGCATGGAATGGCATGGAATGGCATGGAATGGCATGGAATGGCATGGAATGGCATGGAATGGCATGGAATGGCATGGAATGGCATGGAATGGCATGGAATGGCATGGAATGGCATGGAATGGCATGGAATGGCATGGCACCGGCATGGCACCGGCATGGCACCGGCATGGCACCGGCATGGCACCGGCATGGCACCGGCATGGCACCGGCATGGCACCGGCATGGCACCGGCATGGCACCGGCATGGCACCGGCATGGCACCGGCATGGCACCGGCATGGCACCGGCATGGCACGGCATGGCACCGGCATGGCACCGGCATGGCACCGGCATGGCACCGGCATGGCACGGCATGGCACCGGCATGGCACGGCATGGCATGGAATGGCATGGCACGGCATGGCACCGGCATGGCACGGCATGGCACCGGCATGGCACGGCATGGCACCGGCATGGCACGGCATGGCACCGGCATGGCACCGGCATGGCACGGCATGGCACCGGCATGGCACGGCATGGCACCGGCATGGCACGGCATGGCACCGGCATGGAACGGCATGGCACGGCATGGCACGGCATGGCACGGCATGGCACGGCATGGCACGGCATGGCACGGCATGGCACGGCATTGAATGGCATGGAATGGCATGGAATGGCATGGAATGGCATGGAATGGCATGGAATGGCATGGAATGGCATGGAATGGCATGGAATCGCATGGAATGGCATGGAATGGCATGGAATGGCATGGAATGGCATGGAATGGCATGGAATGGCATGGAATGGCATGGAATGGCATGGAATGGCATGGAATGGCATGGAATGGCATGGCACCGGCATGGCACCTGCATGGCACCGGCATGGCACCGGCATGGCACCGGCATGGCACCGGCATGGCACGGCATGGCACCGGCATGGCACCGGCATGGCACCGGCATGGCACCGGCATGGCACGGCATGGCACGGCATGGCACGGCATGGCACGGCATGGCACCGGCATGGCACGGCATGGCACCGGCATGGCACGGCATGGCACCGGCATGGCACGGCATGGCACCGGCATGGCACGGCATGGCACCGGCATGGCACGGCATGGCACCGGCATGGCACGGCATGGCACCGGCATGGCACGGCATGGCACCGGCATGGCACGGCATGGCACCGGCATGGCACGGCATGGCACCGGCATGGCACGGCATGGCACCGGCATGGCACGGCATGGCACCGGCATGGCACGGCATGGCACCGGCATGGCACGGCATGGCACCGGCATGGCACGGCATGGCACCGGCATGGCACGGCATGGCACCGGCATGGCACGGCATGGCACCGGCATGGCACGGCATGGCACCGGCATGGCACGGCATGGCACCGGCATGGCACGGCATGGCACCGGCATGGCACGGCATGGCACCGGCATGGCACGGCATGGCACCGGCATGGCACGGCATGGCACCGGCATGGCACGGCATGGCACCGGCATGGCACGGCATGGCACCGGCATGGCACGGCATGGCACCGGCATGGCACGGCATGGCACCGGCATGGCACCGGCATGGCACGGCATTGAATGGCATGGCACGGCATTGAATGGCATGGAATGGCATTGAATGGCATGGAATTGCATGGAATGGCATGGAATGGCATGGAATGGCATGGAATGGCATGGAATGGCACGGAATGGCATGGAATGGCATGGAATGGCATGGAATGGCATGGAATGGCATGGAATGGCATGGAATGGCATGGAATGGCATGGAATGGCATGGAATGGCATGGAATGGCATGGAATGGCATGGAATGGCATGGAATGGCATGGAATGGCATGGAATGGCATGGAATGGCATGGAATGGCATGGAATGGCATGGAATGGCATGGAATGGCATGGAATGGCATGGAATGGCATGGAATGGCATGGAATGGCATGGAATGGCATGGAATGGCATGGAATGGCATGGAATGGCATGGAATGGCATGGCACGGCATGGCACGGAATGGCATGGAATGGCATGGAATGGCATGGAATGGCATGGAATGGCATGGAATGGCATGAAATGGCATGGAATGGCACGGCATGGCACGGAATGGCATGGAATGGCATGGAATGGCATGGAATGGCATGGAATGGCATGGAATGGCATGGAATGGCATGGAATGGCATGGAATGGCATGGAATGGCATGGAATGGCATGGCACCGGCATGGCACCGGCATGGCACGGCATGGCACGGCATGACACGGCATGGCACGGCATGGCACCGGCATGGCACGGCATGGCACCGGCATGGCACGGCATGGCACGGCATGGCACGGCATGGCACGGCATGGAATGGCATTGAATGGCATTGAATGGCATGGAATGGCATGGAATGGCATGGAATGGCATGGAATGGCATGGAATGGCATGGAATTGCATGGAATGGCATGGAATGGCATGGAATGACATGGCACCGGCATGGCACCGGCATGGCACCGGCATGGCACCGGCATGGCACCGGCATGGCACCGGCATGGCACCGGCATGGCACCGGCATGGCACCGGCATGGCACGGCATGGCACCGGCATGGCACGGCATGGCACCGGCATGGCACGGCATGGAATGGCATTGAATGGCATTGAATGGCATGGAATGGCATGGCACCGCATGGCACGGCATGGCACGGCATGGCACGGCATTGAATGGCATGGAATGGCATGGAATGGCATGGAATGGCATGGAATGGCATGGAATGGCATGGAATGGCATGGAATGGCATGGAATGGCATGGCACGGCATGGCACGGCATTGAATGGCATGGAATGGCATGGAATGGCATGGAATGGCATGGAATGGCATGGAATGGCATGGAATGGCATGGAATGGCATGGAATGGCATGGAATGGCACGGCATGGCACGGCATGGCACGGCATGGCACGGAATGGCACGGAATGGCATGGAATGGCATGGAATGGCATGGAATGGCATGGAATGGCATGGAATGGCATGGAATGGCATGGCACCGGCATGGCACCGGCATGGCACCGGCATGGCACCGGCATGGCACCGGCATGGCACCGGCATGGCACCGGCATGGCACGGCATGGCACCGGCATGGCACCGGCATGGCACCGGCATGGCACCGGCATGGCACCGGCATGGCACCGGCATGGCACCGGCATGGCACCGGCATGGCACGGCATGGCACGGCATGGCACCGGCATGGCACCGGCATGGCACGGCATGGCACCGGCATGGCACGGCATGGCACCGGCATGGCACGGCATGGCACGGCATGGCACGGCATGGCACGGCATGGCACGGCATGGAATGGCATTGAATGGCATTGAATGGCATGGAATGGCATGGAATGGCATGGAATGGCATGGAATGGCATGGCACCGCATGGCACGGCATGGCACGGCATGGCACCGGCATGGCACCGGCATGGCACCGGCATGGCACGGCATGGCACCGGCATGACACCGGCATGGCACGGCATGGCACCGGCATGGCACGGCATGGCACCGGCATGGCACGGCATGGCACCGGCATGACACGGCATGGCACCGGCATGGCACGGCATGGCACCGGCATGGCACGGCATGGCACGGCATGGCACCGGCATGGCACCGGCATGGCACCGGCATGGCACGGCATGGCACCGGCATGACACCGGCATGGCACGGCATGGCACCGGCATGGCACGGCATGGCACCGGCATGGCACGGCATGGCACCGGCATGGCACCGGCATGGCACGGCATGGCACCGGCATGGCACGGCATGGCACCGGCATGGCACGGCATGCCACCGGCATGGCACGGCATGGCACCGGCATGGCACGGCATGGCACCGGCATGGCACCGGCATGGCACGGCATGGCACCGGCATGGCACGGCATGGCACCGGCATGGAACGGCATGGCACGGCATGGCACGGCATGGCACGGCATGGCACCGGCATGGCACCGGCATGGCACCGGCATGGCACGGCATGGCACGGCCTGGCACGGCATGGCACGGCATGGCACGGCATGGCACGGCATGGCACGGCATGGCACGGCATGGCACGGCATGGCACGGCATGGCACGGCATGGCACGGCATGGCACGGCATGGCACGGCATGGCACGGCATGGCACGGCATGGCACGGCATGGCACGGCATGGCACGGCATGGCACGGCATGGAATGGCATTGAATGGCATTGAATGGCATGGAATGGCATGGAATGGCATGGAATGGCATGGAATGGCATGGAATGGCATGGAATGGCATGGCACGGCATGGCACGGCATGGCACGGCATGGCACGGCATTGAATGGCATGGAATGGCATGGAATGGCATGGAATGGCATGGAATGGCATGGAATCGCATGGAATGGCATGGAATGGCATGGAATGGAATGGAATGGCATGGAATGGCATGGAATGGCATGGAATGGCATGGAATGGCATGGAATGGCATGGAATGGCATGGAATGGCATGGAATGGCATGGAATGGCATGGAATGGCATGGAATGGCATGGCACCGGCATGGCACCGGCATGGCACCGGCATGGCACCGGCATGGCACCGGCATGGCACGGCATGGCACCGGCATGGCACCGGCATGGCACCGGCATGGCACCGGCATGGCACCGGCATGGCACGGCATGGCACGGCATGGCACGGCATGGCACGGCATGGCACGGCATGGCACGGCATGGCACCGGCATGGCACCGGCATGGCACCGGCATGGCACCGGCATGGCACGGCATGGCACCGGCATGGCACGGCATGGCACCGGCATGGCACGGCATGGCACCGGCATGGCACGGCATGGCACCGGCATGGCACGGTATGGCACCGGCATGGCACGGCATGGCACCGGCATGGCACGGCATGGCACCGGCATGGCACGGCATGGCACCCGCATGGCACGGCATGGCACCGGCATGGCACGGCATGGCACCGGCATGGCACGGCATGGCACCGGCATGGCACGGCATGGCACCGGCATGGCACGGCATGGCACCGGCATGGCACGGCATGGCACCGGCATGGCACGGCATGGCACCGGCATGGCACGGCATGGCACCGGCATGGCACGGCATGGCACCGGCATGGCACCGGCATGGCACGGCATTGAATGGCATGGCACGGCATTGAATGGCATGGAATGGCATTGAATGGCATGGAATTGCATGGAATGGCATGGAATGGCATGGAATGGCATGGAATGGCACGGAATGGCATGGAATGGCATGGAATGGCATTGAATGGCATGGAATGGCATGGAATGGCATGGAATGGCATGGAATGGCATGGAATGGCATGGAATGGCATGGAATGGCATGGAATGGCATGGAATGGCATGGAATGGCATGGAATGGCGTGGAATGGCATGGAATGGCATGGAATGGCATGGAATGGCATGGCACCGGCATGGAATGGCATGGAATGGCATGGAATGGCATGGCACCGGCATGGCACCGGCATGGCACCGGCATGGCACGGCATGGCACGGCATGGCACGGAATGGCATGGAATGGCATGGAATGGCATGGAATGGCATGGAATGGCATGGAATGGCATGGAATGGCATGGAATGGCATGGAATGGCATGGAATGGCATGGAATGGCATGGCACCGGCATGGCACCGGCATGGCACGGCATGGCACGGCATGGCACGGCATGGCACGGCATGGCACCGGCATGGCACGGCATGGCACCGGCATGGCACGGCATGGCACGGCATGGCACGGCATGGCACGGCATGGCACGGCATGGAATGGCATTGAATGGCATTGAATGGCATGGAATGGCATGGAATGGCATGGAATGGCATGGCACGGCATGGCACGGCATTGAATGGCATGGAATGGCATGGAATGGCATGGAATGGCATGGAATGGCATGGAATGGCATGGAATGGCATGGAATGGCATGGAATGGCATGGAATGGCATGGAATGGCATGGAATGGCATGGAATGGCATGGAATGGCATGGAATTGCATGGAATGGCATGGAATGGCATGGAATGGCATGGAATGGCATGGAATGGCATGGCACCGGCATGGCACCGGCATGGCACCGGCATGGCACCGGCATGGCACCGGCATGGCACCGGCATGGCACCGGCATGGCACCGGCATGGCACGGCATGGCACCGGCATGGCACGGCATGGCACCGGCATGGCACGGCATGGCACCGGCATGGCACGGCATGGCACCGGCATGGCACGGCATGGCACCGGCATGGCACGGCATGGCACCGGCATGGCACGGCATGGCACCGGCATGGCACGGCATGGCACCGGCATGGCACGGCATGGCACCGGCATGGCACCGGCATGGCACGGCATGGCACCGGCATGGCACGGCATGGCACCGGCATGGCACGGCATGGCACCGGCATGGCACGGCATGGCACGGCATGGCACGGCATGGAATGGCATTGAATGGCATTGAATGGCATGGAATGGCATGGAATGGCATGGAACGGCATGGCACCGCATGGCACGGCATGGCACGGCATGGCACGGCATGGCACGGCATGGCACGGCATGGCACGGCATGGCACGGCATGGCACGGCATGGCACGGCATGGCACGGCATGGCACGGCATGGCACGGCATGGCACGGCATGGCACGGCATGGCACGGCATGGCACGGCATGGCACGGCATGGCACGGCATGGAATGGCATTGAATGGCATTGAATGGCATGGAATGGCATGGAATGGCATGGAATGGCATGGCACGGCATGGCACGGCATGGCACGGCATGGCACGGCATGGCACGGCATGGCACGGCATGGCACGGCATTGAATGGCATGGAATGGCATGGAATGGCATGGAATGGCATGGAATGGCATGGAATGGCATGGAATGGCATGGAATGGCATGGAATGGCATGGCACGGCATGGCACGGCATGGCACGGCATGGCACGGCATGGAATGGCATTGAATGGCATTGAATGGCATGGAATGGCATGGAATGGCATGGAATGGCATGGCACGGCATGGCACGGCATGGCACGGCATGGCACGGCATGGCACGGCATGGCACGGCATGGCACGGCATTGAATGGCATGGAATGGCATGGAATGGCATGGAATGGCATGGAATGGCATGGAATGGCATGGAATGGCATGGAATGGCATGGAATGGCATGGAATCGCATGGAATGGCATGGAATGGCATGGAATGGCATGGAATGGCATGGAATGGCATGGAATGGCATGGAATGGCATGGAATGGCATTGAATGGCATGGAATGGCATGGAATGGCATGGCACCGCATGGCACGGCATGGCACGGCATGGCACGGCATGGCACGGCATTGAATGGCATGGAATGGCATGGAATGGCATGGAATGGCATGGGATGGCATGGAATGGCATGGAATGGCATGGAATGGCATGGAATGGCATGGAATGGCATGGAATGGCATGGAATGGCATGGAATGGCATGGAATGGCATGGAATGGCATGGAATGGCATGGAATGGCATGGAATGGCATGGAATGGCATGGAATGGCATGGAATGGCATGGCACCGGCATGGCACCGGCATGGCACGGCATGGCACGGCATGGCACGGCATGGCACGGCATGGCACCGGCATGGCACGGCATGGCACCGGCATGGCACGGCATGGCACGGCATGGCACGGCATGGCATGGCATGGCACGGCATGGCACGGCATGGCACGGCATGGAATGGCATTGAATGGCATTGAATGGCATGGAATGGCATGGAATGGCATGGAATGGCATGGCACGGCATGGCACGGCATTGAATGGCATGGAATGGCATGGAATGGCATGGAATGGCATGGAATGGCATGGAATGGCATGGAATGGCATGGAATGGCATGGAATGGCATGGAATGGCATGGAATGGCATGGAATGGCATGGAATGGCATGGAATGGCATGGAATGGCATGGAATGGCATGGAATGGCATGGAATGGCATGGAATGGCATGGAATGGCATGGAATGGCATGGAATGGCATGGAATGGCATGGAATGGCATGGAATCGCATGGAATGGCATGGAATGGCATGGAATGGCATGGAATGGCATGGAATGGCATGGAATGGCATGGAATGGCATGGAATGGCATGGAATGGCATGGAATGGCATGGCACCGGCATGGCACCTGCATGGCACCGGCATGGCACCGGCATGGCACCGGCATGGCACCGGCATGGCACGGCATGGCACCGGCATGGCACGGCATGGCACCGGCATGGCACGGCATGGCACCGGCATGGCACGGCATGGCACCGGCAT
The DNA here is from genome assembly GCA_963971235.1 of Cryptus armator. NCBI lineage: Eukaryota > Metazoa > Arthropoda > Insecta > Hymenoptera > Ichneumonidae > Cryptus > Cryptus armator. The sequence goes on along the minus strand of CAXARG010000215.1, from coordinate 278,477 downwards.
GGCACCGGCATGGCACGGCATTGAATGGCATGGCACGGCATTGAATGGCATGGAATGGCATTGAATGGCATGGAATGGCATGGAATGGCATGGAATGGCATGGAATGGCATGGCACGGCATGGCACGGCATTGAATGGCATGGAATGGCATGGAATGGCATGGAATGGCATGGAATGGCATGGAATGGCATGGAATGGCATGGAATGGCATGGAATGGCATGGAATGGCATGGAATGGCATGGAATGGCATGGAATGGCATGGAATGGCATGGAATGGCATGGAATGGCATGGAATGGCATGGAATGGCATGGAATGGCATGGAATGGCATGGAATGGCATGGAATGGCATGGAATGGCATGGAATGGCATGGAATGGCATGGAATGGCATGGAATGGCATGGAATGGCATGGAATGGCATGGAATGGCATGGAATGGCATGGAATGGCATGGCACCGGCATGGCACCGGCATGGCACCGGCATGGCACCGGCATGGCACCGGCATGGCACCGGCATGGCACCGGCATGGCACCGGCATGGCACCGGCATGGCACCGGCATGGCACCGGCATGGCACCGGCATGGCACCGGCATGGCACCGGCATGGCACCGGCATGGCACCGGCATGGCACCGGCATGGCACCGGCATGGCACCGGCATGGCACCGGCATGGCACCGGCATGGCACCGGCATGGCACCGGCATGGCACCGGCATGGCACGGCATGGAATGGCATTGAATGGCATTGAATGGCATGGAATGGCATGGAATGGCATGGAATGGCATGGAATGGCATGGCACCGCATGGCACGGCATGGCACGGCATGGCACGGCATGGCACGGCATTGAATGGCATGGAATGGCATGGAATGGCATGGAATGGCATGGAATGGCATGGAATGGCATGGAATGGCATGGAATGGCATGGAATGGCATGGCACCGGCATGGCACCGGCATGGCACCGGCATGGCACGGCATGGCACCGGCATGGCACGGCATGGCACCGGCATGGCACGGCATGGCACCGGCATGGCACGGCATGGCACCGGCATGGCACCGGCATGGCACGGCATGGCACCGGCATGGCACGGCATGGCACCGGCATGGCATGGCATGGCACCGGCATGGCACGGCATGGCACCGGCATGGCACGGCATGGCACCGGCATGGCACGGCATGGCACCGGCATGGCACCGGCATGGCACCGGCATGGCACCGGCATGGCACGGCATGGCACCGGCATGGCACGGCATGGCACGGCATGGCACGGCATGGCACGGCATTGAATGGCATGGAATGGCATGGAATGGCATGGAATGGCATGGAATGGCATGGAATGGCATGGAATGGCATGGAATGGCATGGAATTGCATGGAATGGCATGGAATGGCATGGAATGGCATGGAATGGCATGGAATGGCATGGCACCGGCATGGAATGGCATGGAATGGCATGGAATGGCATGGCACCGGCATGGAATGGCATGGAATGGCATGGCACCGGCATGGAATGGCATGGAATGGCATGGAATGGCATGGAATGGCATGGAATGGCATGGAATGGCATGGAATGGCATGGCACCGGCATGGCACCGGCATGGCACCGGCATGGCACGGCATGGCACCGGCATGGCACCGGCATGGCACGGCATGGCACGGCATGGCACGGAATGGCATGGAATGGCATGGAATGGCATGGAATGGCATGGAATGGCATGGAATGGCATGGAATGGCATGGAATGGCATGGAATGGCATGGAATGGCATGGAATGGCATGGAATGGCATGGAATGGCATGGAATGGCATGGCACCGGCATGGCACCGGCATGGCACCGGCATGGCACCGGCATGGCACGGCATGGCACGGCATGGCACCGGCATGGCACCGGCATGGCACCGGCATGGCACCGGCATGGCACGGCATGGCACCGGCATGGCACGGCATGGCACGGCATGGCACGGCATGGCACGGCATGGCACGGCATGGCACGGCATGGCACGGCATGGCACGGCATGGCACGGCATGGCACGGCATGGCACGGCATGGCACGGCATGGCACGGCATGGCACGGCATGGCACGGCATGGCACGGCATGGCACGGCATGGCACGGCATGGCACGGCATGGCACGGCATGGCACGGCATTGAATGGCATTGAATGGCATGGAATGGCATGGAATGGCATGGAATGGCATGGAATGGCATGGAATGGCATGGAATGGCATGGCACCGCATGGCACGGCATGGCACGGCATGGCACCGGCATGGCACCGGCATGGCACCGGCATGGCACCGGCATGGCACGGCATGGCACCGGCATGACACCGGCATGGCACGGCATGGCACCGGCATGGCACGGCATGGCACCGGCATGGCACGGCATGGCACCGGCATGGCACGGCATGGCACGGCATGGCACGGCATGGCACGGCATGGAATGGCATTGAATGGCATTGAATGGCATGGAATGGCATGGAATGGCATGGAATGGCATGGAATGGCATGGAATGGCATGGCACGGCATGGCACGGCATGGCACGGCATGGCACGGCATGGAATGGCATTGAATGGCATTGCATGGCATGGAATGGCATGGAATGGCATGGAATGGCATGGAATGGCATGGAATGGCATGGAATGGCATGGCACGGCATGGCACGGCATGGCACGGCATGGCACGGCATTGAATGGCATGGAATGGCATGGAATGGCATGGAATGGCATGGAATGGCATGGAATCGCATGGAATGGCATGGAATGGCATGGAATGGCATGGAATGGCATGGAATGGCATGGAATGGCATGGAATGGCATGGAATGGCATGGAATGGCATGGAATGGCATGGAATGGCATGGAATGGCATGGAATGGCATGGAATGGCATGGCACCGGCATGGCACCGGCATGGCACCGGCATGGCACCGGCATGGCACCGGCATGGCACCGGCATGGCACCGGCATGGCACCGGCATGGCACCGGCATGGCACCGGCATGGCACCGGCATGGCACGGGCATGGCACCGGCATGGCACCGGCATGGCACCGGCATGGCACCGGCATGGCACCGGCATGGCACCGGCATGGCACCGGCATGGCACCGGCATGGCACCGGCATGGCACCGGCATGGCACCGGCATGGCACCGGCATGGCACCGGCATGGCACCGGCATGGCACCGGCATGGCACGGCATGGCACCGGCATGGCACCGGCATGGCACCGGCATGGCACCGGCATGGCACGGCATGGCACGGCATGGCACGGCATGGCACGGCATGGCACGGCATGGCACGGCATGGCACCGGCATGGCACCGGCATGGCACCGGCATGGCACCGGCATGGCACCGGCATGGCACCGGCATGGCACGGCATGGCACCGGCATGGCACGGCATGGCACCGGCATGGCACGGTATGGCACCGGCATGGCACGGCATGGCACCGGCATGGCACGGCATGGCACCGGCATGGCACGGCATGGCACCGGCATGGCACGGCATGGCACCGGCATGGCACGGCATGGCACCGGCATGGCACGGCATGGCACCGGCATGGCACGGCATGGCACCGGCATGGCACGGCATGGCACCGGCATGGCACGGCATGGCACCGGCATGGCACCGGCATGGCACGGCATGGCACCGGCATGGCACGGCATGGCACCGGCATGGCACGGCCTGGCACCGGCATGGCACGGCATGGCACCGGCATGGCACGGCATGGCACCGGCATGGCACGGCATGGCACCGGCATGGCACGGCATGGCACCGGCATGGCACGGCATGGCACCGGCATGGCACCGGCATGGCACGGCATTGAATGGCATGGCACGGCATTGAATGGCATGGAATGGCATTGAATGGCATGGAATTGCATGGAATGGCATGGAATGGCATGGAATGGCATGGAATGGCACGGAATGGCATGGAATGGCATGGAATGGCATGGAATGGCATGGAATGGCATGGAATGGCATGGAATGGCATGGAATGGCATGGAATGGCATGGAATGGCATGGAATGGCATGGAATGGCATGGAATGGCATGGAATGGCATGGAATGGCATGGAATGGCATGGAATGGCATGGAATGGCATGGAATGGCATGGAATGGCATGGCACCGGCATGGAATGGCATGGAATGGCATGGAATGGCATGGCACCGGCATGGCACCGGCATGGCACCGGCATGGCACGGCATGGCACGGCATGGCACGGAATGGCATGGAATGGCATGGAATGGCATGGAATGGCATGGAATGGCATGGAATGGCATGGAATGGCATGGAATGGCATGGAATGGCATGGAATGGCATGGAATGGCATGGAATGGCATGGCACCGGCATGGCACCGGCATGGCACGGCATGGCACGGCATGGCACGGCATGGCACGGCATGGCACCGGCATGGCACGGCATGGCACCGGCATGGCACGGCATGGCACGGCATGGCACGGCATGGCACGGCATGGAATGGCATTGAATGGCATTGAATGGCATGGAATGTCATGGAATGGCATGGAATGGCATGGAATGGCATGGAATGGCATGGAATGGCATGGAATGGCATGGAATGGCATGGAATTGCATGGAATGGCATGGAATTGCATGGAATGGCATGGAATGGCATGGAATGGCATGGCACCGGCATGGAATGGCATGGAATGGCATGGCACCGGCATGGAATGGCATGGAATGGCATGGAATGGCATGGAATGGCATGGAATGGCATGGAATGGCATGGCACCGGCATGGCACCGGCATGGCACGGCATGGCACGGCATGGCACGGAATGGCATGGAATGGCATGGAATGGCATGGAATGGCATGGAATGGCATGGAATGGCATGGAATGGCATGGAATGGCATGGAATGGCATGGAATGGCATGGCACCGGCATGGCACCGGCATGGCACCGGCATGGCACCGGCATGGCACCGGCATGGCACCGGCATGGCACGGCATGGCACGGCATGGCACCGGCATGGCACCGGCATGGCACCGGCATGGCACCGGCATGGCACGGCATGGCACCGGCATGGCACGGCATGGCACGGCATGGCACGGCATGGCACGGCATGGCACGGCATGGCACGGCATGGCACGGCATGGCACGGCATGGCACCGGCATGGCACCGGCATGGCACGGGCATGGCACCGGCATGGCACCGGCATGGCACCGGCATGGCACCGGCATGGCACCGGCATGGCACCGGCATGGCACCGGCATGGCACCGGCATGGCACCGGCATGGCACCGGCATGGCACCGGCATGGCACCGGCATGGCACCGGCATGGCACCGGCATGGCACCGGCATGGCACGGCATGGCACCGGCATGGCACCGGCATGGCACCGGCATGGCACCGGCATGGCACGGCATGGCACGGCATGGCACGGCATGGCACGGCATGGCACGGCATGGCACGGCATGGCACCGGCATGGCACCGGCATGGCACCGGCATGGCACCGGCATGGCACCGGCATGGCACGGCATGGCACGGCATGGCACGGCATGGCACGGCATGGCACCGGCATGGCACGGCATGGCACCGGCATGGCACGGCATGGCACGGCATGGCACGGCATGGCACGGCATGGCACCGGCATGGCACGGCATGGCACCGGCATGGCACGGCATGGCACGGCATGGCACGGCATGGCATGGCATGGCACGGCATGGCACGGCATGGCACGGCATGGAATGGCATTGAATGGCATTGAATGGCATGGAATGGCATGGAATGGCATGGAATGGCATGGCACGGCATGGCACGGCATTGAATGGCATGGAATGGCATGGAATGGCATGGAATGGCATGGAATGGCATGGAATGGCATGGAATGGCATGGAATGGCATGGAATGGCATGGAATGGCATGGAATGGCATGGAATGGCATGGAATGGCATGGAATGGCATGGAATGGCATGGAATGGCATGGAATGGCATGGAATGGCATGGAATGGCATGGAATGGCATGGAATGGCATGGAATGGCATGGAATGGCATGGAATGGCATGGAATGGCATGGAATGGCATGGAATGGCATGGAATCGCATGGAATGGCATGGAATGGCATGGAATGGCATGGAATGGCATGGAATGGCATGGAATGGCATGGAATGGCATGGAATGGCATGGAATGGCATGGAATGGCATGGCACCGGCATGGCACCTGCATGGCACCGGCATGGCACCGGCATGGCACCGGCATGGCACCGGCATGGCACGGCATGGCACCGGCATGGCACGGCATGGCACCGGCATGGCACGGCATGGCACCGGCATGGCACCGGCATGGCACGGCATTGAATGGCATGGCACGGCATTGAATGGCATGGAATGGCATTGAATGGCATGGAATTGCATGGAATGGCATGGAATGGCATGGAATGGCATGGAATGGCACGGAATGGCATGGAATGGCATGGAATGGCATGGAATGGCATGGAATGGCATGGAATGGCATGGAATGGCATGGAATGGCATGGAATGGCATGGAATGGCATGGAATGGCATGGAATGGCATGGAATGGCATGGAATGGCATGGAATGGCATGGAATGGCATGGAATGGCATGGAATGGCATGGAATGGCATGGAATGGCATGGAATGGCATGGAATGGCATGGCACGGCATGGCACGGAATGGCATGGAATGGCATGGAATGGCATGGAATGGCATGGAATGGCACGGAATGGCACGGCATGGCACGGAATGGCATGGAATGGCATGGAATGGCATGGAATGGCATGGAATGGCATGGAATGGCATGGAATGGCATGGAATGGCATGGCACCGGCATGGCACCGGCATGGCACGGCATGGCACGGCATGGCACGGCATGGCACGGCATGGCACGGCATGGCACGGCATGGCACCGGCATGGCACGGCATGGCACCGGCATGGCACGGCATGGCACGGCATGGCACGGCATGGCACGGCATGGAATGGCATTGAATGGCATTGAATGGCATGGAATGGCATGGAATGGCATGGAATGGCATGGAATGGCATGGCACGGCATGGCACGGCATTGAATGGCATGGAATGGCATGGAATGGCATGGAATGGCATGGAATGGCATGGAATGGCATGGAATGGCATGGAATGGCATGGAATGGCATGGAATGGCATGGAATGGCATGGAATGGCATGGAATGGCATGGAATGGCATGGAATGGCATGGAATGGCATGGAATGGCATGGAATGGCATGGAATGGCATGGAATGGCATGGAATGGCATGGAATGGCATGGAATGGCATGGAATGGCATGGAATGGCATGGAATGGCATGGAATGGCATGGAATGGCATGGAATGGCATGGAATGGCATGGCACCGGCATGGCACCGGCATGGCACCGGCATGGCACCGGCATGGCACCGGCATGGCACCGGCATGGCACCGGCATGGCACCGGCATGGCACCGGCATGGCACCGGCATGGCACCGGCATGGCACCGGCATGGCACCGGCATGGCACCGGCATGGCACCGGCATGGCACCGGCATGGCACCGGCATGGCACCGGCATGGCACCGGCATGGCACCGGCATGGCACCGGCATGGCACCGGCATGGCACCGGCATGGCACGGCATGGAATGGCATTGAATGGCATTGAATGGCATGGAATGGCATGGAATGGCATGGAATGGCATGGAATGGCATGGCACCGCATGGCACGGCATGGCACGGCATGGCACGGCATGGCACGGCATTGAATGGCATGGAATGGCATGGAATGGCATGGAATGGCATGGAATGGCATGGAATGGCATGGAATGGCATGGAATGGCATGGAATGGCATGGAATGGCATGGAATGGCATGGCACCGGCATGGCACCGGCATGGCACCGGCATGGCACGGCATGGCACCGGCATGGCACGGCATGGCACCGGCATGGCACGGCATGGCACCGGCATGGCACCGGCATGGCACCGGCATGGCACGGCATGGAATGGCATTGAATGGCATTGAATGGCATGGAATGGCATGGAATGGCATGGAATGGCATGGAATGGCATGGCACCGCATGGCACGGCATGGCACGGCATGGCACGGCATGGCACGGCATTGAATGGCATGGAATGGCATGGAATGGCATGGAATGGCATGGAATGGCATGGAATGGCATGGAATGGCATGGAATGGCATGGAATGGCATGGAATGGCATGGAATGGCATGGAATGGCATGGAATTGCATGGAATGGCATGGAATTGCATGGAATGGCATGGAATGGCATGGAATGGCATGGCACCGGCATGGAATGGCATGGAATGGCATGGCACCGGCATGGAATGGCATGGAATGGCATGGAATGGCATGGAATGGCATGGAATGGCATGGAATGGCATGGCACCGGCATGGCACCGGCATGGCACGGCATGGCACGGCATGGCACGGAATGGCATGGAATGGCATGGAATGGCATGGAATGGCATGGAATGGCATGGAATGGCATGGAATGGCATGGAATGGCATGGAATGGCATGGAATGGCATGGCACCGGCATGGCACCGGCATGGCACCGGCATGGCACCGGCATGGCACCGGCATGGCACCGGCATGGCACGGCATGGCACGGCATGGCACCGGCATGGCACCGGCATGGCACCGGCATGGCACCGGCATGGCACGGCATGGCACCGGCATGGCACGGCATGGCACGGCATGGCACGGCATGGCACGGCATGGCACGGCATGGCACGGCATGGCACGGCATGGCACGGCATGGCACCGGCATGGCACCGGCATGGCACGGGCATGGCACCGGCATGGCACCGGCATGGCACCGGCATGGCACCGGCATGGCACCGGCATGGCACCGGCATGGCACCGGCATGGCACCGGCATGGCACCGGCATGGCACCGGCATGGCACCGGCATGGCACCGGCATGGCACCGGCATGGCACCGGCATGGCACGGCATGGCACCGGCATGGCACCGGCATGGCACCGGCATGGCACCGGCATGGCACGGCATGGCACGGCATGGCACGGCATGGCACGGCATGGCACGGCATGGCACGGCATGGCACCGGCATGGCACCGGCATGGCACCGGCATGGCACCGGCATGGCACCGGCATGGCACCGGCATGGCACCGGCATGGCACGGCATGGCACCGGCATGGCACGGCATGGCACCGGCATGGCACGGTATGGCACCGGCATGGCACGGCATGGCACCGGCATGGCACGGCATGGCACCGGCATGGCACGGCATGGCACCGGCATGGCACGGCATGGCACCGGCATGGCACGGCATGGCACCGGCATGGCACGGCATGGCACCGGCATGGCACGGCATGGCACCGGCATGGCACGGCATGGCACCGGCATGGCACCGGCATGGCACGGCATGGCACCGGCATGGCACGGCATGGCACCGGCATGGCACGGCCTGGCACCGGCATGGCACGGCATGGCACCGGCATGGCACGGCATGGCACCGGCATGGCACGGCATGGCACCGGCATGGCACGGCATGGCACCGGCATGGCACGGCATGGCACCGGCATGGCACCGGCATGGCACGGCATTGAATGGCATGGCACGGCATTGAATGGCATGGAATGGCATTGAATGGCATGGAATTGCATGGAATGGCATGGAATGGCATGGAATGGCATGGAATGGCACGGAATGGCATGGAATGGCATGGAATGGCATGGAATGGCATGGAATGGCATGGAATGGCATGGAATGGCATGGAATGGCATGGAATGGCATGGAATGGCATGGAATGGCATGGAATGGCATGGAATGGCATGGAATGGCATGGAATGGCATGGAATGGCATGGAATGGCATGGAATGGCATGGCACCGGCATGGAATGGCATGGAATGGCATGGAATGGCATGGCACCGGCATGGCACCGGCATGGCACCGGCATGGCACGGCATGGCACGGCATGGCACGGAATGGCATGGAATGGCATGGAATGGCATGGAATGGCATGGAATGGCATGGAATGGCATGGAATGGCATGGAATGGCATGGAATGGCATGGAATGGCATGGCACCGGCATGGCACCGGCATGGCACCGGCATGGCACCGGCATGGCACGGCATGGCACGGCATGGCACCGGCATGGCACCGGCATGGCACCGGCATGGCACCGGCATGGCACGGCATGGCACCGGCATGGCACGGCATGGCACGGCATGGCACGGCATGGCACGGCATGGCACGGCATGGCACGGCATGGCACGGCATGGCACGGCATGGCACGGCATGGCACGGCATGGCACGGCATGGCACGGCATGGCACGGCATGGCACGGCATGGCACGGCATGGCACGGCATGGCACGGCATGGCACGGCATGGCACGGCATTGAATGGCATTGAATGGCATGGAATGGCATGGAATGGCATGGAATGGCATGGAATGGCATGGAATGGCATGGAATGGCATGGCACCGCATGGCACGGCATGGCACGGCATGGCACCGGCATGGCACCGGCATGGCACCGGCATGGCACCGGCATGGCACGGCATGGCACCGGCATGACACCGGCATGGCACGGCATGGCACCGGCATGGCACGGCATGGCACCGGCATGGCACGGCATGGCACCGGCATGGCACGGCATGGCACGGCATGGCACGGCATGGCACGGCATGGAATGGCATTGAATGGCATTGAATGGCATGGAATGGCATGGAATGGCATGGAATGGCATGGAATGGCATGGAATGGCATGGCACGGCATGGCACGGCATGGCACGGCATGGCACGGCATGGAATGGCATTGAATGGCATTGCATGGCATGGAATGGCATGGAATGGCATGGAATGGCATGGAATGGCATGGAATGGCATGGAATGGCATGGCACGGCATGGCACGGCATGGCACGGCATGGCACGGCATTGAATGGCATGGAATGGCATGGAATGGCATGGAATGGCATGGAATGGCATGGAATCGCATGGAATGGCATGGAATGGCATGGAATGGCATGGAATGGCATGGAATGGCATGGAATGGCATGGAATGGCATGGAATGGCATGGAATGGCATGGAATGGCATGGAATGGCATGGAATGGCATGGAATGGCATGGCACCGGCATGGCACCGGCATGGCACCGGCATGGCACCGGCATGGCACCGGCATGGCACCGGCATGGCACCGGCATGGCACCGGCATGGCACCGGCATGGCACCGGCATGGCACCGGCATGGCACGGGCATGGCACCGGCATGGCACCGGCATGGCACCGGCATGGCACCGGCATGGCACCGGCATGGCACCGGCATGGCACCGGCATGGCACCGGCATGGCACCGGCATGGCACCGGCATGGCACCGGCATGGCACCGGCATGGCACCGGCATGGCACCGGCATGGCACCGGCATGGCACGGCATGGCACCGGCATGGCACCGGCATGGCACCGGCATGGCACCGGCATGGCACGGCATGGCACGGCATGGCACGGCATGGCACGGCATGGCACCGGCATGGCACCGGCATGGCACGGCATGGCACCGGCATGGCACCGGCATGGCACCGGCATGGCACCGGCATGGCACCGGCATGGCACGGCATGGCACGGCATGGCACGGCATGGCACGGCATGGCACCGGCATGGCACGGCATGGCACCGGCATGGCACGGCATGGCACGGCATGGCACGGCATGGCACGGCATGGCACCGGCATGGCACGGCATGGCACCGGCATGGCACGGCATGGCACGGCATGGCACGGCATGGCATGGCATGGCACGGCATGGCACGGCATGGCACGGCATGGAATGGCATTGAATGGCATTGAATGGCATGGAATGGCATGGAATGGCATGGAATGGCATGGCACGGCATGGCACGGCATTGAATGGCATGGAATGGCATGGAATGGCATGGAATGGCATGGAATGGCATGGAATGGCATGGAATGGCATGGAATGGCATGGAATGGCATGGAATGGCATGGAATGGCATGGAATGGCATGGAATGGCATGGAATGGCATGGAATGGCATGGAATGGCATGGAATGGCATGGAATGGCATGGAATGGCATGGAATGGCATGGAATGGCATGGAATGGCATGGAATGGCATGGAATGGCATGGAATGGCATGGAATGGCATGGAATGGCATGGAATCGCATGGAATGGCATGGAATGGCATGGAATGGCATGGAATGGCATGGAATGGCATGGAATGGCATGGAATGGCATGGAATGGCATGGAATGGCATGGAATGGCATGGCACCGGCATGGCACCTGCATGGCACCGGCATGGCACCGGCATGGCACCGGCATGGCACCGGCATGGCACGGCATGGCACCGGCATGGCACGGCATGGCACCGGCATGGCACGGCATGGCACCGGCATGGCACCGGCATGGCACGGCATTGAATGGCATGGCACGGCATTGAATGGCATGGAATGGCATTGAATGGCATGGAATTGCATGGAATGGCATGGAATGGCATGGAATGGCATGGAATGGCACGGAATGGCATGGAATGGCATGGAATGGCATGGAATGGCATGGAATGGCATGGAATGGCATGGAATGGCATGGAATGGCATGGAATGGCATGGAATGGCATGGAATGGCATGGAATGGCATGGAATGGCATGGAATGGCATGGAATGGCATGGAATGGCATGGAATGGCATGGAATGGCATGGAATGGCATGGAATGGCATGGAATGGCATGGAATGGCATGGCACGGCATGGCACGGAATGGCATGGAATGGCATGGAATGGCATGGAATGGCATGGAATGGCACGGAATGGCACGGCATGGCACGGAATGGCATGGAATGGCATGGAATGGCATGGAATGGCATGGAATGGCATGGAATGGCATGGAATGGCATGGAATGGCATGGCACCGGCATGGCACCGGCATGGCACGGCATGGCACGGCATGGCACGGCATGGCACGGCATGGCACGGCATGGCACGGCATGGCACCGGCATGGCACGGCATGGCACCGGCATGGCACGGCATGGCACGGCATGGCACGGCATGGCACGGCATGGAATGGCATTGAATGGCATTGAATGGCATGGAATGGCATGGAATGGCATGGAATGGCATGGAATGGCATGGCACGGCATGGCACGGCATTGAATGGCATGGAATGGCATGGAATGGCATGGAATGGCATGGAATGGCATGGAATGGCATGGAATGGCATGGAATGGCATGGAATGGCATGGAATGGCATGGAATGGCATGGAATGGCATGGAATGGCATGGAATGGCATGGAATGGCATGGAATGGCATGGAATGGCATGGAATGGCATGGAATGGCATGGAATGGCATGGAATGGCATGGAATGGCATGGAATGGCATGGAATGGCATGGAATGGCATGGAATGGCATGGAATGGCATGGAATGGCATGGAATGGCATGGAATGGCATGGAATGGCATGGAATGGCATGGAATGGCATGGAATGGCATGGCACCGGCATGGCACCGGCATGGCACCGGCATGGCACCGGCATGGCACCGGCATGGCACCGGCATGGCACCGGCATGGCACCGGCATGGCACCGGCATGGCACCGGCATGGCACCGGCATGGCACCGGCATGGCACCGGCATGGCACCGGCATGGCACCGGCATGGCACCGGCATGGCACCGGCATGGCACCGGCATGGCACCGGCATGGCACCGGCATGGCACGGCATGGAATGGCATTGAATGGCATTGAATGGCATGGAATGGCATGGAATGGCATGGAATGGCATGGAATGGCATGGCACCGCATGGCACGGCATGGCACGGCATGGCACGGCATGGCACGGCATTGAATGGCATGGAATGGCATGGAATGGCATGGAATGGCATGGAATGGCATGGAATGGCATGGAATGGCATGGAATGGCATGGAATGGCATGGAATGGCATGGAATGGCATGGCACCGGCATGGCACCGGCATGGCACCGGCATGGCACGGCATGGCACCGGCATGGCACGGCATGGCACCGGCATGGCACGGCATGGCACCGGCATGGCACGGCATGGCACCGGCATGGCACCGGCATGGCACGGCATGGCACCGGCATGGCACGGCATGGCACCGGCATGGCATGGCATGGCACCGGCATGGCACGGCATGGCACCGGCATGGCACGGCATGGCACCGGCATGGCACGGCATGGCACCGGCATGGCACCGGCATGGCACCGGCATGGCACCGGCATGGCACGGCATGGCACCGGCATGGCACGGCATGGCACGGCATGGCACGGCATTGAATGGCATGGAATGGCATGGAATGGCATGGAATGGCATGGAATGGCATGGAATGGCATGGAATGGCATGGAATGGCATGGAATGGCATGGAATTGCATGGAATGGCATGGAATGGCATGGAATGGCATGGAATGGCATGGAATGGCATGGCACCGGCATGGAATGGCATGGAATGGCATGGAATGGCATGGCACCGGCATGGAATGGCATGGAATGGCATGGCACCGGCATGGAATGGCATGGAATGGCATGGAATGGCATGGAATGGCATGGAATGGCATGGAATGGCATGGAATGGCATGGCACCGGCATGGCACCGGCATGGCACCGGCATGGCACGGCATGGCACCGGCATGGCACCGGCATGGCACGGCATGGCACGGCATGGCACGGAATGGCATGGAATGGCATGGAATGGCATGGAATGGCATGGAATGGCATGGAATGGCATGGAATGGCATGGAATGGCATGGAATGGCATGGAATGGCATGGAATGGCATGGCACCGGCATGGCACCGGCATGGCACCGGCATGGCACCGGCATGGCACGGCATGGCACGGCATGGCACCGGCATGGCACCGGCATGGCACCGGCATGGCACCGGCATGGCACGGCATGGCACCGGCATGGCACGGCATGGCACGGCATGGCACGGCATGGCACGGCATGGCACGGCATGGCACGGCATGGCACGGCATGGCACGGCATGGCACGGCATGGCACGGCATGGCACGGCATGGCACGGCATGGCACGGCATGGCACGGCATGGCACGGCATGGCACGGCATGGCACGGCATGGCACGGCATGGCACGGCATTGAATGGCATTGAATGGCATGGAATGGCATGGAATGGCATGGAATGGCATGGAATGGCATGGAATGGCATGGAATGGCATGGAATGGCATGGCACCGCATGGCACGGCATGGCACGGCATGGCACCGGCATGGCACCGGCATGGCACCGGCATGGCACCGGCATGGCACGGCATGGCACCGGCATGACACCGGCATGGCACCGGCATGGCACGGCATTGAATGGCATGGAATGGCATGGAATGGCATGGAATGGCATGGAATGGCATGGAATCGCATGGAATGGCATGGAATGGCATGGAATGGCATGGAATGGCATGGAATGGCATGGAATGGCATGGAATGGCATGGAATGGCATGGAATGGCATGGAATGGCATGGAATGGCATGGCACCGGCATGGCACCGGCATGGCACCGGCATGGCACCGGCATGGCACCGGCATGGCACCGGCATGGCACCGGCATGGCACCGGCATGGCACCGGCATGGCACCGGCATGGCACCGGCATGGCACCGGCATGGCACGGGCATGGCACCGGCATGGCACCGGCATGGCACCGGCATGGCACCGGCATGGCACCGGCATGGCACCGGCATGGCACCGGCATGGCACCGGCATGGCACCGGCATGGCACCGGCATGGCACCGGCATGGCACCGGCATGGCACCGGCATGGCACCGGCATGGCACGGCATGGCACCGGCATGGCACCGGCATGGCACCGGCATGGCACCGGCATGGCACGGCATGGCACGGCATGGCACGGCATGGCACGGCATGGCACGGCATGGCACGGCATGGCACGGCATGGCACCGGCATGGCACCGGCATGGCACCGGCATGGCACCGGCATGGCACCGGCATGGCACCGGCATGGCACCGGCATGGCACGGCATGGCACCGGCATGGCACGGCATGGCACCGGCATGGCACGGTATGGCACCGGCATGGCACGGCATGGCACCGGCATGGCACGGCATGGCACCGGCATGGCACGGCATGGCACCGGCATGGCACGGCATGGCACCGGCATGGCACGGCATGGCACCGGCATGGCACGGCATGGCACCGGCATGGCACGGCATGGCACCGGCATGGCACGGCATGGCACCGGCATGGCACGGCATGGCACCGGCATGGCACGGCATGGCACCGGCATGGCACCGGCATGGCACGGCATGGCACCGGCATGGCACGGCATGGCACCGGCATGGCACGGCCTGGCACCGGCATGGCACGGCATGGCACCGGCATGGCACGGCATGGCACCGGCATGGCACGGCATGGCACCGGCATGGCACGGCATGGCACCGGCATGGCACGGCATGGCACCGGCATGGCACCGGCATGGCACGGCATTGAATGGCATGGCACGGCATTGAATGGCATGGAATGGCATTGAATGGCATGGAATTGCATGGAATGGCATGGAATGGCATGGAATGGCATGGAATGGCACGGAATGGCATGGAATGGCATGGAATGGCATGGAATGGCATGGAATGGCATGGAATGGCATGGAATGGCATGGAATGGCATGGAATGGCATGGAATGGCATGGAATGGCATGGAATGGCATGGAATGGCATGGAATGGCATGGAATGGCATGGAATGGCATGGAATGGCATGGAATGGCATGGAATGGCATGGAATGGCATGGAATGGCATGGAATGGCATGGCACCGGCATGGCACCGGCATGGCACGGCATGGCACGGCATGGCACGGCATGGCACGGCATGGCACCGGCATGGCACCGGCATGGCACGGCATGGCACCGGCATGGCACGGCATGGCACGGCATGGCACGGCATGGCACGGCATGGAATGGCATTGAATGGCATTGAATGGCATGGAATGTCATGGAATGGCATGGAATGGCATGGAATGGCATGGAATGGCATGGAATGGCATGGAATGGCATGGAATGGCATGGAATTGCATGGAATGGCATGGAATTGCATGGAATGGCATGGAATGGCATGGAATGGCATGGCACCGGCATGGAATGGCATGGAATGGCATGGCACCGGCATGGAATGGCATGGAATGGCATGGAATGGCATGGAATGGCATGGAATGGCATGGAATGGCATGGCACCGGCATGGCACCGGCATGGCACGGCATGGCACGGCATGGCACGGAATGGCATGGAATGGCATGGAATGGCATGGAATGGCATGGAATGGCATGGAATGGCATGGAATGGCATGGAATGGCATGGAATGGCATGGAATGGCATGGCACCGGCATGGCACCGGCATGGCACCGGCATGGCACCGGCATGGCACCGGCATGGCACCGGCATGGCACGGCATGGCACGGCATGGCACCGGCATGGCACCGGCATGGCACCGGCATGGCACCGGCATGGCACGGCATGGCACCGGCATGGCACGGCATGGCACGGCATGGCACGGCATGGCACGGCATGGCACGGCATGGCACGGCATGGCACGGCATGGCACGGCATGGCACCGGCATGGCACCGGCATGGCACGGGCATGGCACCGGCATGGCACCGGCATGGCACCGGCATGGCACCGGCATGGCACCGGCATGGCACCGGCATGGCACCGGCATGGCACCGGCATGGCACCGGCATGGCACCGGCATGGCACCGGCATGGCACCGGCATGGCACCGGCATGGCACCGGCATGGCACGGCATGGCACCGGCATGGCACCGGCATGGCACCGGCATGGCACCGGCATGGCACGGCATGGCACGGCATGGCACGGCATGGCACGGCATGGCACGGCATGGCACCGGCATGGCACCGGCATGGCACCGGCATGGCACCGGCATGGCACCGGCATGGCACCGGCATGGCACCGGCATGGCACCGGCATGGCACGGCATGGCACCGGCATGGCACGGCATGGCACCGGCATGGCACGGTATGGCACCGGCATGGCACGGCATGGCACCGGCATGGCACGGCATGGCACCGGCATGGCACGGCATGGCACCGGCATGGCACGGCATGGCACCGGCATGGCACGGCATGGCACCGGCATGGCACGGCATGGCACCGGCATGGCACGGCATGGCACCGGCATGGCACGGCATGGCACCGGCATGGCACCGGCATGGCACGGCATGGCACCGGCATGGCACGGCATGGCACCGGCATGGCACGGCCTGGCACCGGCATGGCACGGCATGGCACCGGCATGGCACGGCATGGCACCGGCATGGCACGGCATGGCACCGGCATGGCACGGCATGGCACCGGCATGGCACGGCATGGCACCGGCATGGCACCGGCATGGCACGGCATTGAATGGCATGGCACGGCATTGAATGGCATGGAATGGCATTGAATGGCATGGAATTGCATGGAATGGCATGGAATGGCATGGAATGGCATGGAATGGCACGGAATGGCATGGAATGGCATGGAATGGCATGGAATGGCATGGAATGGCATGGAATGGCATGGAATGGCATGGAATGGCATGGAATGGCATGGAATGGCATGGAATGGCATGGAATGGCATGGAATGGCATGGAATGGCATGGAATGGCATGGAATGGCATGGAATGGCATGGAATGGCATGGCACCGGCATGGAATGGCATGGAATGGCATGGAATGGCATGGCACCGGCATGGCACCGGCATGGCACCGGCATGGCACGGCATGGCACGGCATGGCACGGAATGGCATGGAATGGCATGGAATGGCATGGAATGGCATGGAATGGCATGGAATGGCATGGAATGGCATGGAATGGCATGGAATGGCATGGAATGGCATGGAATGGCATGGAATGGCATGGCACCGGCATGGCACCGGCATGGCACGGCATGGCACGGCATGGCACGGCATGGCACGGCATGGCACCGGCATGGCACGGCATGGCACCGGCATGGCACGGCATGGCACGGCATGGCACGGCATGGCACGGCATGGAATGGCATTGAATGGCATTGAATGGCATGGAATGTCATGGAATGGCATGGAATGGCATGGAATGGCATGGAATGGCATGGAATGGCATGGAATGGCATGGAATGGCATGGAATGGCATGGAATTGCATGGAATGGCATGGAATTGCATGGAATGGCATGGAATGGCATGGAATGGCATGGCACCGGCATGGAATGGCATGGAATGGCATGGCACCGGCATGGAATGGCATGGAATGGCATGGAATGGCATGGAATGGCATGGAATGGCATGGAATGGCATGGCACCGGCATGGCACCGGCATGGCACGGCATGGCACGGCATGGCACGGAATGGCATGGAATGGCATGGAATGGCATGGAATGGCATGGAATGGCATGGAATGGCATGGAATGGCATGGAATGGCATGGAATGGCATGGAATGGCATGGCACCGGCATGGCACCGGCATGGCACCGGCATGGCACCGGCATGGCACCGGCATGGCACCGGCATGGCACGGCATGGCACGGCATGGCACCGGCATGGCACCGGCATGGCACCGGCATGGCACCGGCATGGCACGGCATGGCACCGGCATGGCACGGCATGGCACGGCATGGCACGGCATGGCACGGCATGGCACGGCATGGCACGGCATGGCACGGCATGGCACGGCATGGCACGGCATGGCACGGCATGGCACGGCATGGCACGGCATGGCACGGCATGGCACGGCATGGCACGGCATGGCACGGCATTGAATGGCATTGAATGGCATGGAATGGCATGGAATGGCATGGAATGGCATGGCACCGCATGGCACGGCATGGCACGGCATGGCACCGGCATGGCACCGGCATGGCACCGGCATGGCACCGGCATGGCACGGCATGGCACCGGCATGACACCGGCATGGCACGGCATGGCACCGGCATGGCACGGCATGGCACCGGCATGGCACGGCATGGCACCGGCATGGCACGGCATGGCACGGCATGGCACGGCATGGCACGGTATGGCACGGCATGGCACGGCATGGAATGGCATTGAATGGCATTGAATGGCATGGAATGGCATGGAATGGCATGGAATGGCATGGCACGGCATGGCACCGGCATGGCACGGCCTGGCACGGCATGGCACGGCATGGCACGGCATGGCACGGCATGGCACGGCATGGCACGGCATGGCACGGCATGGCACGGCATGGCACGGCATGGCACGGCATGGCACGGCATGGCACGGCATGGCACGGCATGGCACGGCATGGCACGGCATGGCACGGCATGGCACGGCATGGCACGGCATGGCACGGCATGGCACGGCATGGCACGGCATGGCACGGCATGGCACGGCATGGCACGGCATGGCACGGCATGGCACGGCATGGAATGGCATTGAATGGCATTGAATGGCATGGAATGGCATGGAATGGCATGGAATGGCATGGAATGGCATGGAATGGCATGGCACGGCATGGCACGGCATGGCACGGCATGGCACGGCATTGAATGGCATGGAATGGCATGGAATGGCATGGAATGGCATGGAATCGCATGGAATCGCATGGAATGGCATGGAATGGCATGGAATGGCATGGAATGGCATGGAATGGCATGGAATGGCATGGAATGGCATGGAATGGCATGGAATGGCATGGAATGGCATGGAATGGCATGGAATGGCATGGAATGGCATGGAATGGCATGGAATGGCATGGAATGGCATGGAATGGCATGGAATGGCATGGCACCGGCACGGCACCGGCATGGCACCGGCATGGCACCGGCATGGCACGGCATGGCACCGGCATGGCACCGGCATGGCACGGCATGGCACGGCATGGCACGGCATGGCACGGCATGGCACGGCATGGCACGGCATGGCACGGCATGGCACGGCATGGCACCGGCATGGCACCGGCATGGCACCGGCATGGCACCGGCATGGCACGGCATGGCACCGGCATGGCACGGCATGGCACCGGCATGGCACGGTATGGCACCGGCATGGCACGGCATGGCACCGGCATGGCACGGCATGGCACCGGCATGGCACGGCATGGCACCGGCATGGCACGGCATGGCACCGGCATGGCACGGCATGGCACCGGCATGGCACGGCATGGCACCGGCATGGCACGGCATGGCACCGGCATGGCACGGCATGGCACCGGCATGGCACCGGCATGGCACGGCATTGAATGGCATGGCACGGCATTGAATGGCATGGAATGGCATTGAATGGCATGGAATTGCATGGAATGGCATGGAATGGCATGGAATGGCATGGAATGGCACGGAATGGCATGGAATGGCATGGAATGGCATGGAATGGCATGGAATGGCATGGAATGGCATGGAATGGCATGGAATGGCATGGAATGGCATGGAATGGCATGGAATGGCATGGAATGGCATGGAATGGCATGGAATGGCATGGAATGGCATGGAATGGCATGGAATGGCATGGAATGGCATGGCACCGGCATGGAATGGCATGGAATGGCATGGAATGGCATGGCACCGGCATGGCACCGGCATGGCACCGGCATGGCACGGCATGGCACGGCATGGCACGGAATGGCATGGAATGGCATGGAATGGCATGGAATGGCATGGAATGGCATGGAATGGCATGGAATGGCATGGAATGGCATGGAATGGCATGGAATGGCATGGAATGGCATGGCACCGGCATGGCACCGGCATGGCACGGCATGGCACGGCATGGCACGGCATGGCACGGCATGGCACCGGCATGGCACGGCATGGCACCGGCATGGCACGGCATGGCACGGCATGGCACGGCATGGCACGGCATGGAATGGCATTGAATGGCATTGAATGGCATGGAATGGCATGGAATGGCATGGAATGGCATGGAATGGCATGGAATGGCATGGAATGGCATGGAATGGCATGGAATGGCATGGAATGGCATGGAATTGCATGGAATGGCATGGAATTGCATGGAATGGCATGGAATGGCATGGAATGGCATGGCACCGGCATGGAATGGCATGGAATGGCATGGCACCGGCATGGAATGGCATGGAATGGCATGGAATGGCATGGAATGGCATGGAATGGCATGGAATGGCATGGCACCGGCATGGCACCGGCATGGCACCGGCATGGCACGGCATGGCACGGCATGGCACGGAATGGCATGGAATGGCATGGAATGGCATGGAATGGCATGGAATGGCATGGAATGGCATGGAATGGCATGGCACCGGCATGGCACCGGCATGGCACCGGCATGGCACCGGCATGGCACCGGCATGGCACCGGCATGGCACCGGCATGGCACCGGCATGGCACGGCATGGCACGGCATGGCACCGGCATGGCACCGGCATGGCACCGGCATGGCACCGGCATGGCACCGGCATGGCACGGCATGGCACCGGCATGGCACGGCATGGCACGGCATGGCACGGCATGGCACGGCATGGCACGGCATGGCACGGCATGGCACGGCATGGCACGGCATGGCACGGCATGGCACGGCATGGCACGGCATGGCACGGCATGGCACGGCATGGCACGGCATGGCACGGCATTGAATGGCATTGAATGGCATGGAATGGCATGGAATGGCATGGAATGGCATGGCACCGCATGGCACGGCATGGCACGGCATGGCACCGGCATGGCACCGGCATGGCACCGGCATGGCACCGGCATGGCACGGCATGGCACCGGCATGACACCGGCATGGCACGGCATGGCACCGGCATGGCACGGCATGGCACCGGCATGGCACGGCATGGCACCGGCATGGCACGGCATGGCACGGCATGGCACGGCATGGCACGGTATGGCACGGCATGGCACGGCATGGAATGGCATTGAATGGCATTGAATGGCATGGAATGGCATGGAATGGCATGGAATGGCATGGCACGGCATGGCACCGGCATGGCACGGCCTGGCACGGCATGGCACGGCATGGCACGGCATGGCACGGCATGGCACGGCATGGCACGGCATGGCACGGCATGGCACGGCATGGCACGGCATGGCACGGCATGGCACGGCATGGCACGGCATGGCACGGCATGGCACGGCATGGCACGGCATGGCACGGCATGGCACGGCATGGCACGGCATGGCACGGCATGGCACGGCATGGCACGGCATGGCACGGCATGGCACGGCATGGCACGGCATGGCACGGCATGGCACGGCATGGCACGGCATGGCACGGCATGGCACGGCATGGCACGGCATGGCACGGCATGGCACGGCATGGCACGGCATGGCACGGCATGGCACGGCATGGCACGGCATGGCACGGCATGGCACGGCATGGAATGGCATTGAATGGCATTGAATGGCATGGAATGGCATGGAATGGCATGGAATGGCATGGAATGGCATGGAATGGCATGGAATGGCATGGAATGGCATGGCACGGCATGGCACGGCATGGCACGGCATGGCACGGCATTGAATGGCATGGAATGGCATGGAATGGCATGGAATGGCATGGAATGGCATGGAATGGCATGGAATGGCATGGAATGGCATGGAATGGCATGGAATGGCATGGAATGGCATGGAATGGCATGGCACCGGCATGGCACCGGCATGGCACCGGCATGGCACCGGCATGGCACCGGCATGGCACCGGCATGGCACCGGCATGGCACCGGCATGGCACCGGCATGGCACGGCATTGAATGGCATGGCACGGCATTGAATGGCATGGAATGGCATTGAATGGCATGGAATTGCATGGAATGGCATGGAATGGCATGGAATGGCATGGAATGGCACGGAATGGCATGGAATGGCATGGAATGGCATGGAATGGCATGGAATGGCATGGAATGGCATGGAATGGCATGGAATGGCATGGAATGGCATGGAATGGCATGGAATGGCATGGAATGGCATGGAATGGCATGGAATGGCATGGAATGGCATGGAATGGCATGGAATGGCATGGAATGGCATGGCACCGGCATGGAATGGCATGGAATGGCATGGAATGGCATGGCACCGGCATGGCACCGGCATGGCACCGGCATGGCACGGCATGGCACGGCATGGCACGGAATGGCATGGAATGGCATGGAATGGCATGGAATGGCATGGAATGGCATGGAATGGCATGGAATGGCATGGAATGGCATGGAATGGCATGGAATGGCATGGAATGGCATGGCACCGGCATGGCACCGGCATGGCACGGCATGGCACGGCATGGCACGGCATGGCACGGCATGGCACCGGCATGGCACGGCATGGCACCGGCATGGCACGGCATGGCACGGCATGGCACGGCATGGCACGGCATGGAATGGCATTGAATGGCATTGAATGGCATGGAATGGCATGGAATGGCATGGAATGGCATGGAATGGCATGGAATGGCATGGAATGGCATGGAATGGCATGGAATGGCATGGAATTGCATGGAATGGCATGGAATTGCATGGAATGGCATGGAATGGCATGGAATGGCATGGCACCGGCATGGAATGGCATGGAATGGCATGGCACCGGCATGGAATGGCATGGAATGGCATGGAATGGCATGGAATGGCATGGCACCGGCATGGCACCGGCATGGCACCGGCATGGCACGGCATGGCACGGCATGGCACGGAATGGCATGGAATGGCATGGAATGGCATGGAATGGCATGGAATGGCATGGAATGGCATGGAATGGCATGGAATGGCATGGAATGGCATGGAATGGCATGGAATGGCATGGCACCGGCATGGCACCGGCATGGCACCGGCATGGCACCGGCATGGCACCGGCATGGCACCGGCATGGCACGGCATGGCACGGCATGGCACCGGCATGGCACCGGCATGGCACCGGCATGGCACCGGCATGGCACCGGCATGGCACGGCATGGCACCGGCATGGCACGGCATGGCACGGCATGGCACGGCATGGCACGGCATGGCACGGCATGGCACGGCATGGCACGGCATGGCACGGCATGGCACGGCATGGCACGGCATGGCACGGCATGGCACGGCATGGCACGGCATGGCACGGCATGGCACGGCATGGCACGGCATGGCACGGCATGGCACGGCATGGCACGGCATGGCACGGCATGGCACGGCATGGCACGGCATGGCACGGCATTGAATGGCATTGAATGGCATGGAATGGCATGGAATGGCATGGAATGGCATGGCACCGCATGGCACGGCATGGCACGGCATGGCACCGGCATGGCACCGGCATGGCACCGGCATGGCACCGGCATGGCACGGCATGGCACCGGCATGACACCGGCATGGCACGGCATGGCACCGGCATGGCACGGCATGGCACCGGCATGGCACGGCATGGCACCGGCATGGCACGGCATGGCACGGCATGGCACGGCATGGCACGGCATGGCACGGCATGGCACGGCATGGCACGGTATGGCACGGCATGGCACGGCATGGAATGGCATTGAATGGCATTGAATGGCATGGAATGGCATGGAATGGCATGGAATGGCATGGCACGGCATGGCACCGGCATGGCACGGCCTGGCACGGCATGGCACGGCATGGCACGGCATGGCACGGCATGGCACGGCATGGCACGGCATGGCACGGCATGGCACGGCATGGCACGGCATGGCACGGCATGGCACGGCATGGCACGGCATGGCACGGCATGGCACGGCATGGCACGGCATGGAATGGCATGGAATGGCATGGAATGGCATGGCACCGGCATGGCACCGGCATGGCACCG
Source organism: Cryptus armator (assembly GCA_963971235.1). Classification (NCBI taxonomy): domain Eukaryota; kingdom Metazoa; phylum Arthropoda; class Insecta; order Hymenoptera; family Ichneumonidae; genus Cryptus; species Cryptus armator. Next base: position 252,785 of record CAXARG010000215.1, on the reverse strand, counting down.
GCATGGCACCGGCATGGCACCGGCATGGCACCGGCATGGCACCGGCATGGCACCGGCATGGCACCGGCATGGCACCGGCATGGCACCGGCATGGCACCGGCATGGCACCGGCATGGCACCGGCATGGCACCGGCATGGCACCGGCATGGCACGGGCATGGCACCGGCATGGCACCGGCATGGCACCGGCATGGCACCGGCATGGCACCGGCATGGCACCGGCATGGCACCGGCATGGCACCGGCATGGCACCGGCATGGCACCGGCATGGCACCGGCATGGCACCGGCATGGCACCGGCATGGCACCGGCATGGCACGGCATGGCACCGGCATGGCACCGGCATGGCACCGGCATGGCACCGGCATGGCACGGCATGGCACGGCATGGCACGGCATGGCACGGCATGGCACGGCATGGCACGGCATGGCACCGGCATGGCACCGGCATGGCACCGGCATGGCACCGGCATGGCACCGGCATGGCACCGGCATGGCACCGGCATGGCACCGGCATGGCACGGCATGGCACCGGCATGGCACGGCATGGCACCGGCATGGCACGGTATGGCACCGGCATGGCACGGCATGGCACCGGCATGGCACGGCATGGCACCGGCATGGCACGGCATGGCACCGGCATGGCACGGCATGGCACCGGCATGGCACGGCATGGCACCGGCATGGCACGGCATGGCACCGGCATGGCACGGCATGGCACCGGCATGGCACGGCATGGCACCGGCATGGCACGGCATGGCACCGGCATGGCACGGCATGGCACCGGCATGGCACCGGCATGGCACGGCATGGCACCGGCATGGCACGGCATGGCACCGGCATGGCACGGCCTGGCACCGGCATGGCACGGCATGGCACCGGCATGGCACGGCATGGCACCGGCATGGCACGGCATGGCACCGGCATGGCACGGCATGGCACCGGCATGGCACGGCATGGCACCGGCATGGCACCGGCATGGCACGGCATTGAATGGCATGGCACGGCATTGAATGGCATGGAATGGCATTGAATGGCATGGAATTGCATGGAATGGCATGGAATGGCATGGAATGGCATGGAATGGCACGGAATGGCATGGAATGGCATGGAATGGCATGGAATGGCATGGAATGGCATGGAATGGCATGGAATGGCATGGAATGGCATGGAATGGCATGGAATGGCATGGCACCGGCATGGAATGGCATGGAATGGCATGGAATGGCATGGCACCGGCATGGCACCGGCATGGCACCGGCATGGCACGGCATGGCACGGCATGGCACGGCATGGCACGGAATGGCACCGGCATGGCACCGGCATGGCACGGCATGGCACGGCATGGCACGGAATGGCATGGAATGGCATGGAATGGCATGGAATGGCATGGAATGGCATGGAATGGCATGGAATGGCATGGAATGGCATGGAATGGCATGGAATGGCATGGAATGGCATGGCACCGGCATGGCACCGGCATGGCACGGCATGGCACGGCATGGCACGGCATGGCACGGCATGGCACCGGCATGGCACGGCATGGCACCGGCATGGCACGGCATGGCACGGCATGGCACGGCATGGCACGGCATGGAATGGCATTGAATGGCATTGAATGGCATGGAATGGCATGGAATGGCATGGAATGGCATGGAATGGCATGGAATGGCATGGAATGGCATGGAATGGCATGGAATGGCATGGAATGGCATGGAATGGCATGGAATGGCATGGAATGGCATGGAATGGCATGGAATGGCATGGCACCGGCATGGAATGGCATGGAATGGCATTGAATGGCATGGAATTGCATGGAATGGCATGGAATGGCATGGAATGGCATGGAATGGCACGGAATGGCATGGAATGGCATGGAATGGCATGGAATGGCATGGAATGGCATGGAATGGCATGGAATGGCATGGAATGGCATGGAATGGCATGGAATGGCATGGAATGGCATGGAATGGCATGGAATGGCATGGAATGGCATGGAATGGCATGGAATGGCATGGAATGGCATGGAATGGCATGGAATGGCATGGAATGGCATGGAATGGCATGGAATGGCATGGAATGGCATGGAATGGCATGGCACCGGCATGGAATGGCATGGAATGGCATGGAATGGCATGGCACCGGCATGGCACCGGCATGGCACCGGCATGGCACGGCATGGCACGGCATGGCACGGAATGGCATGGAATGGCATGGAATGGCATGGAATGGCATGGAATGGCATGGAATGGCATGGAATGGCATGGAATGGCATGGAATGGCATGGAATGGCATGGAATGGCATGGAATGGCATGGCACCGGCATGGCACCGGCATGGCACGGCATGGCACGGCATGGCACGGCATGGCACGGCATGGCACCGGCATGGCACCGGCATGGCACGGCATGGCACCGGCATGGCACGGCATGGCACGGCATGGCACGGCATGGCACGGCATGGAATGGCATTGAATGGCATTGAATGGCATGGAATGTCATGGAATGGCATGGAATGGCATGGAATGGCATGGAATGGCATGGAATGGCATGGAATGGCATGGAATGGCATGGAATTGCATGGAATGGCATGGAATTGCATGGAATGGCATGGAATGGCATGGAATGGCATGGCACCGGCATGGAATGGCATGGAATGGCATGGCACCGGCATGGAATGGCATGGAATGGCATGGAATGGCATGGAATGGCATGGAATGGCATGGAATGGCATGGCACCGGCATGGCACCGGCATGGCACGGCATGGCACGGCATGGCACGGAATGGCATGGAATGGCATGGAATGGCATGGAATGGCATGGAATGGCATGGAATGGCATGGAATGGCATGGAATGGCATGGAATGGCATGGAATGGCATGGAATGGCATGGAATGGCATGGCACCGGCATGGCACCGGCATGGCACCGGCATGGCACCGGCATGGCACCGGCATGGCACCGGCATGGCACGGCATGGCACGGCATGGCACCGGCATGGCACCGGCATGGCACCGGCATGGCACCGGCATGGCACGGCATGGCACCGGCATGGCACGGCATGGCACGGCATGGCACGGCATGGCACGGCATGGCACGGCATGGCACGGCATGGCACGGCATGGCACGGCATGGCACCGGCATGGCACCGGCATGGCACGGGCATGGCACCGGCATGGCACCGGCATGGCACCGGCATGGCACCGGCATGGCACCGGCATGGCACCGGCATGGCACCGGCATGGCACCGGCATGGCACCGGCATGGCACCGGCATGGCACCGGCATGGCACCGGCATGGCACGGCATGGCACCGGCATGGCACCGGCATGGCACCGGCATGGCACCGGCATGGCACGGCATGGCACGGCATGGCACGGCATGGCACGGCATGGCACGGCATGGCACGGCATGGCACCGGCATGGCACCGGCATGGCACCGGCATGGCACCGGCATGGCACCGGCATGGCACCGGCATGGCACCGGCATGGCACGGCATGGCACCGGCATGGCACGGCATGGCACCGGCATGGCACGGTATGGCACCGGCATGGCACGGCATGGCACCGGCATGGCACGGCATGGCACCGGCATGGCACGGCATGGCACCGGCATGGCACGGCATGGCACCGGCATGGCACGGCATGGCACCGGCATGGCACGGCATGGCACCGGCATGGCACGGCATGGCACCGGCATGGCACGGCATGGCACCGGCATGGCACCGGCATGGCACGGCATGGCACCGGCATGGCACGGCATGGCACCGGCATGGCACGGCCTGGCACCGGCATGGCACGGCATGGCACCGGCATGGCACGGCATGGCACCGGCATGGCACGGCATGGCACCGGCATGGCACGGCATGGCACCGGCATGGCACGGCATGGCACCGGCATGGCACGGCATGGCACCGGCATGGCACCGGCATGGCACGGCATTGAATGGCATGGCACGGCATTGAATGGCATGGAATGGCATTGAATGGCATGGAATTGCATGGAATGGCATGGAATGGCATGGAATGGCATGGAATGGCACGGAATGGCATGGAATGGCATGGAATGGCATGGAATGGCATGGAATGGCATGGAATGGCATGGAATGGCATGGAATGGCATGGAATGGCATGGAATGGCATGGAATGGCATGGAATGGCATGGAATGGCATGGAATGGCATGGAATGGCATGGCACCGGCATGGAATGGCATGGAATGGCATGGAATGGCATGGCACCGGCATGGCACCGGCATGGCACCGGCATGGCACGGCATGGCACGGCATGGCACGGAATGGCATGGAATGGCATGGAATGGCATGGAATGGCATGGAATGGCATGGAATGGCATGGAATGGCATGGAATGGCATGGAATGGCATGGAATGGCATGGAATGGCATGGAATGGCATGGCACCGGCATGGCACCGGCATGGCACGGCATGGCACGGCATGGCACGGCATGGCACGGCATGGCACCGGCATGGCACGGCATGGCACCGGCATGGCACGGCATGGCACGGCATGGCACGGCATGGCACGGCATGGAATGGCATTGAATGGCATTGAATGGCATGGAATGTCATGGAATGGCATGGAATGGCATGGAATGGCATGGAATGGCATGGAATGGCATGGAATGGCATGGAATGGCATGGAATGGCATGGAATTGCATGGAATGGCATGGAATTGCATGGAATGGCATGGAATGGCATGGAATGGCATGGCACCGGCATGGAATGGCATGGAATGGCATGGCACCGGCATGGAATGGCATGGAATGGCATGGAATGGCATGGAATGGCATGGAATGGCATGGAATGGCATGGCACCGGCATGGCACCGGCATGGCACGGCATGGCACGGCATGGCACGGAATGGCATGGAATGGCATGGAATGGCATGGAATGGCATGGAATGGCATGGAATGGCATGGAATGGCATGGAATGGCATGGAATGGCATGGAATGGCATGGCACCGGCATGGCACCGGCATGGCACCGGCATGGCACCGGCATGGCACCGGCATGGCACCGGCATGGCACGGCATGGCACGGCATGGCACCGGCATGGCACCGGCATGGCACCGGCATGGCACCGGCATGGCACGGCATGGCACCGGCATGGCACGGCATGGCACGGCATGGCACGGCATGGCACGGCATGGCACGGCATGGCACGGCATGGCACGGCATGGCACGGCATGGCACGGCATGGCACGGCATGGCACGGCATGGCACGGCATGGCACGGCATGGCACGGCATGGCACGGCATGGCACGGCATGGCACGGCATGGCACGGCATGGCACGGCATTGAATGGCATTGAATGGCATGGAATGGCATGGAATGGCATGGAATGGCATGGCACCGCATGGCACGGCATGGCACGGCATGGCACCGGCATGGCACCGGCATGGCACCGGCATGGCACCGGCATGGCACGGCATGGCACCGGCATGACACCGGCATGGCACGGCATGGCACCGGCATGGCACGGCATGGCACCGGCATGGCACGGCATGGCACCGGCATGGCACGGCATGGCACGGCATGGCACGGCATGGCACGGTATGGCACGGCATGGCACGGCATGGAATGGCATTGAATGGCATTGAATGGCATGGAATGGCATGGAATGGCATGGAATGGCATGGCACGGCATGGCACCGGCATGGCACGGCCTGGCACGGCATGGCACGGCATGGCACGGCATGGCACGGCATGGCACGGCATGGCACGGCATGGCACGGCATGGCACGGCATGGCACGGCATGGCACGGCATGGCACGGCATGGCACGGCATGGCACGGCATGGCACGGCATGGCACGGCATGGCACGGCATGGCACGGCATGGCACGGCATGGCACGGCATGGCACGGCATGGCACGGCATGGCACGGCATGGCACGGCATGGCACGGCATGGCACGGCATGGCACGGCATGGCACGGCATGGCACGGCATGGCACGGCATGGCACGGCATGGCACGGCATGGCACGGCATGGCACGGCATGGAATGGCATTGAATGGCATTGAATGGCATGGAATGGCATGGAATGGCATGGAATGGCATGGAATGGCATGGAATGGCATGGAATGGCATGGAATGGCATGGCACGGCATGGCACGGCATGGCACGGCATGGCACGGCATTGAATGGCATGGAATGGCATGGAATGGCATGGAATGGCATGGAATCGCATGGAATCGCATGGAATGGCATGGAATGGCATGGAATGGCATGGAATGGCATGGAATGGCATGGAATGGCATGGAATGGCATGGAATGGCATGGAATGGCATGGAATGGCATGGAATGGCATGGAATGGCATGGAATGGCATGGAATGGCATGGAATGGCATGGAATGGCATGGCACGGCATGGCACGGCATGGCACGGCATGGCACGGCATGGCACGGCATGGCACGGCATGGCACGGCATGGCACGGCATGGCACGGCATGGCACGGCATGGCACGGCATGGCACGGCATGGCACGGCATGGCACGGCATGGCACGGCATGGCACGGCATGGCACGGCATGGCACGGCATGGCACGGCATGGCACGGCATGGCACGGCATGGCACGGCATGGAATGGCATTGAATGGCATTGAATGGCATGGAATGGCATGGAATGGCATGGAATGGCATGGAATGGCATGGAATGGCATGGCACGGCATGGCACGGCATGGCACGGCATGGCACGGCATTGAATGGCATGGAATGGCATGGAATGGCATGGAATGGCATGGAATCGCATGGAATCGCATGGAATGGCATGGAATGGCATGGAATGGCATGGAATGGCATGGAATGGCATGGAATGGCATGGAATGGCATGGAATGGCATGGAATGGCATGGAATGGCATGGAATGGCATGGAATGGCATGGAATGGCATGGAATGGCATGGAATGGCATGGAATGGCATGGAATGGCATGGAATGGCATGGAATGGCATGGCACCGGCACGGCACCGGCATGGCACCGGCATGGCACCGGCATGGCACGGCATGGCACCGGCATGGCACCGGCATGGCACGGCATGGCACGGCATGGCACGGCATGGCACGGCATGGCACGGCATGGCACGGCATGGCACCGGCATGGCACCGGCATGGCACCGGCATGGCACCGGCATGGCACGGCATGGCACCGGCATGGCACGGCATGGCACCGGCATGGCACGGTATGGCACCGGCATGGCACGGCATGGCACCGGCATGGCACGGCATGGCACCGGCATGGCACGGCATGGCACCGGCATGGCACGGCATGGCACCGGCATGGCACGGCATGGCACCGGCATGGCACGGCATGGCACCGGCATGGCACGGCATGGCACCGGCATGGCACGGCATGGCACCGGCATGGCACCGGCATGGCACGGCATTGAATGGCATGGAATGGCATTGAATGGCATGGAATTGCATGGAATGGCATGGAATGGCATGGAATGGCATGGAATGGCACGGAATGGCATGGAATGGCATGGAATGGCATGGAATGGCATGGAATGGCATGGAATGGCATGGAATGGCATGGAATGGCATGGAATGGCATGGAATGGCATGGAATGGCATGGAATGGCATGGAATGGCATGGAATGGCATGGAATGGCATGGAATGGCATGGCACCGGCATGGAATGGCATGGAATGGCATGGAATGGCATGGCACCGGCATGGCACCGGCATGGCACCGGCATGGCACGGCATGGCACGGCATGGCACGGAATGGCATGGAATGGCATGGAATGGCATGGAATGGCATGGAATGGCATGGAATGGCATGGAATGGCATGGAATGGCATGGAATGGCATGGAATGGCATGGAATGGCATGGAATGGCATGGCACCGGCATGGCACCGGCATGGCACCGGCATGGCACCGGCATGGCACGGCATGGCACGGCATGGCACGGCATGGCACGGCATGGCACCGGCATGGCACGGCATGGCACCGGCATGGCACGGCATGGCACGGCATGGCACGGCATGGCACGGCATGGAATGGCATTGAATGGCATTGAATGGCATGGAATGGCATGGAATGGCATGGAATGGCATGGAATGGCATGGAATGGCATGGAATGGCATGGAATGGCATGGAATGGCATGGAATGGCATGGAATTGCATGGAATGGCATGGAATTGCATGGAATGGCATGGAATGGCATGGAATGGCATGGCACCGGCATGGAATGGCATGGAATGGCATGGCACCGGCATGGAATGGCATGGAATGGCATGGAATGGCATGGAATGGCATGGAATGGCATGGAATGGCATGGCACCGGCATGGCACCGGCATGGCACCGGCATGGCACGGCATGGCACGGCATGGCACGGAATGGCATGGAATGGCATGGAATGGCATGGAATGGCATGGAATGGCATGGAATGGCATGGAATGGCATGGAATGGCATGGCACCGGCATGGCACCGGCATGGCACCGGCATGGCACCGGCATGGCACCGGCATGGCACCGGCATGGCACCGGCATGGCACCGGCATGGCACCGGCATGGCACGGCATGGCACGGCATGGCACCGGCATGGCACCGGCATGGCACCGGCATGGCACCGGCATGGCACCGGCATGGCACGGCATGGCACCGGCATGGCACGGCATGGCACGGCATGGCACGGCATGGCACGGCATGGCACGGCATGGCACGGCATGGCACGGCATGGCACGGCATGGCACGGCATGGCACGGCATGGCACGGCATGGCACGGCATGGCACGGCATGGCACGGCATGGCACGGCATGGCACGGCATTGAATGGCATTGAATGGCATGGAATGGCATGGAATGGCATGGAATGGCATGGCACCGCATGGCACGGCATGGCACGGCATGGCACCGGCATGGCACCGGCATGGCACCGGCATGGCACCGGCATGGCACGGCATGGCACCGGCATGACACCGGCATGGCACGGCATGGCACCGGCATGGCACGGCATGGCACCGGCATGGCACGGCATGGCACCGGCATGGCACGGCATGGCACGGCATGGCACGGCATGGCACGGTATGGCACGGCATGGCACGGCATGGAATGGCATTGAATGGCATTGAATGGCATGGAATGGCATGGAATGGCATGGAATGGCATGGCACGGCATGGCACCGGCATGGCACGGCCTGGCACGGCATGGCACGGCATGGCACGGCATGGCACGGCATGGCACGGCATGGCACGGCATGGCACGGCATGGCACGGCATGGCACGGCATGGCACGGCATGGCACGGCATGGCACGGCATGGCACGGCATGGCACGGCATGGCACGGCATGGCACGGCATGGCACGGCATGGCACGGCATGGCACGGCATGGCACGGCATGGCACGGCATGGCACGGCATGGCACGGCATGGCACGGCATGGCACGGCATGGCACGGCATGGCACGGCATGGCACGGCATGGCACGGCATGGCACGGCATGGCACGGCATGGCACGGCATGGCACGGCATGGCACGGCATGGCACGGCATGGCACGGCATGGCACGGCATGGCACGGCATTGAATGGCATTGAATGGCATGGAATGGCATGGAATGGCATGGAATGGCATGGCACCGCATGGCACGGCATGGCACGGCATGGCACCGGCATGGCACCGGCATGGCACCGGCATGGCACCGGCATGGCACGGCATGGCACCGGCATGACACCGGCATGGCACGGCATGGCACCGGCATGGCACGGCATGGCACCGGCATGGCACGGCATGGCACCGGCATGGCACGGCATGGCACGGCATGGCACGGCATGGCACGGTATGGCACGGCATGGCACGGCATGGAATGGCATTGAATGGCATTGAATGGCATGGAATGGCATGGAATGGCATGGAATGGCATGGCACGGCATGGCACCGGCATGGCACGGCCTGGCACGGCATGGCACGGCATGGCACGGCATGGCACGGCATGGCACGGCATGGCACGGCATGGCACGGCATGGCACGGCATGGCACGGCATGGCACGGCATGGCACGGCATGGCACGGCATGGCACGGCATGGCACGGCATGGCACGGCATGGCACGGCATGGCACGGCATGGCACGGCATGGCACGGCATGGCACGGCATGGCACGGCATGGCACGGCATGGCACGGCATGGCACGGCATGGCACGGCATGGCACGGCATGGCACGGCATGGCACGGCATGGCACGGCATGGCACGGCATGGCACGGCATGGCACGGCATGGCACGGCATGGCACGGCATGGCACGGCATGGCACGGCATGGCACGGCATGGCACGGCATGGAATGGCATTGAATGGCATTGAATGGCATGGAATGGCATGGAATGGCATGGAATGGCATGGAATGGCATGGAATGGCATGGAATGGCATGGAATGGCATGGCACGGCATGGCACGGCATGGCACGGCATGGCACGGCATTGAATGGCATGGAATGGCATGGAATGGCATGGAATGGCATGGAATCGCATGGAATGGCATGGAATGGCATGGAATGGCATGGAATGGCATGGAATGGCATGGAATGGCATGGAATGGCATGGCACCGGCATGGCACCGGCATGGCACCGGCATGGCACCGGCATGGCACCGGCATGGCACCGGCATGGCACCGGCATGGCACCGGCATGGCACCGGCATGGCACCGGCATGGCACCGGCATGGCACCGGCATGGCACGGCATTGAATGGCATGGCACGGCATTGAATGGCATGGAATGGCATTGAATGGCATGGAATTGCATGGAATGGCATGGAATGGCATGGAATGGCATGGAATGGCACGGAATGGCATGGAATGGCATGGAATGGCATGGAATGGCATGGAATGGCATGGAATGGCATGGAATGGCATGGAATGGCATGGAATGGCATGGAATGGCATGGAATGGCATGGAATGGCATGGAATGGCATGGAATGGCATGGAATGGCATGGAATGGCATGGAATGGCATGGAATGGCATGGCACCGGCATGGAATGGCATGGAATGGCATGGAATGGCATGGCACCGGCATGGCACCGGCATGGCACCGGCATGGCACGGCATGGCACGGCATGGCACGGAATGGCATGGAATGGCATGGAATGGCATGGAATGGCATGGAATGGCATGGAATGGCATGGAATGGCATGGAATGGCATGGAATGGCATGGAATGGCATGGAATGGCATGGCACCGGCATGGCACCGGCATGGCACGGCATGGCACGGCATGGCACGGCATGGCACGGCATGGCACCGGCATGGCACGGCATGGCACCGGCATGGCACGGCATGGCACGGCATGGCACGGCATGGCACGGCATGGAATGGCATTGAATGGCATTGAATGGCATGGAATGGCATGGAATGGCATGGAATGGCATGGAATGGCATGGAATGGCATGGAATGGCATGGAATGGCATGGAATGGCATGGAATTGCATGGAATGGCATGGAATTGCATGGAATGGCATGGAATGGCATGGAATGGCATGGCACCGGCATGGAATGGCATGGAATGGCATGGCACCGGCATGGAATGGCATGGAATGGCATGGAATGGCATGGAATGGCATGGAATGGCATGGAATGGCATGGCACCGGCATGGCACCGGCATGGCACCGGCATGGCACGGCATGGCACGGCATGGCACGGAATGGCATGGAATGGCATGGAATGGCATGGAATGGCATGGAATGGCATGGAATGGCATGGAATGGCATGGAATGGCATGGAATGGCATGGAATGGCATGGCACCGGCATGGCACCGGCATGGCACCGGCATGGCACCGGCATGGCACCGGCATGGCACCGGCATGGCACGGCATGGCACGGCATGGCACCGGCATGGCACCGGCATGGCACCGGCATGGCACCGGCATGGCACGGCATGGCACCGGCATGGCACGGCATGGCACGGCATGGCACGGCATGGCACGGCATGGCACGGCATGGCACGGCATGGCACGGCATGGCACGGCATGGCACGGCATGGCACGGCATGGCACGGCATGGCACGGCATGGCACGGCATGGCACGGCATGGCACGGCATGGCACGGCATGGCACGGCATGGCACGGCATGGCACGGCATGGCACGGCATGGCACGGCATGGCACGGCATGGCACGGCATGGCACGGCATGGCACGGCATTGAATGGCATTGAATGGCATGGAATGGCATGGAATGGCATGGAATGGCATGGCACCGCATGGCACGGCATGGCACGGCATGGCACCGGCATGGCACCGGCATGGCACCGGCATGGCACCGGCATGGCACGGCATGGCACCGGCATGACACCGGCATGGCACGGCATGGCACCGGCATGGCACGGCATGGCACCGGCATGGCACGGCATGGCACCGGCATGGCACGGCATGGCACGGCATGGCACGGCATGGCACGGCATGGCACGGTATGGCACGGCATGGCACGGCATGGAATGGCATTGAATGGCATTGAATGGCATGGAATGGCATGGAATGGCATGGAATGGCATGGCACGGCATGGCACCGGCATGGCACGGCCTGGCACGGCATGGCACGGCATGGCACGGCATGGCACGGCATGGCACGGCATGGCACGGCATGGCACGGCATGGCACGGCATGGCACGGCATGGCACGGCATGGCACGGCATGGCACGGCATGGCACGGCATGGCACGGCATGGCACGGCATGGCACGGCATGGAATGGCATGGAATGGCATGGAATGGCATGGCACCGGCATGGCACCGGCATGGCACCGGCATGGCACCGGCATGGCACCGGCATGGCACCGGCATGGCACCGGCATGGCACCGGCATGGCACCGGCATGGCACCGGCATGGCACGGCATGGCACGGCATGGCACGGCATGGCACGGCATGGCACGGCATGGCACGGCATGGCACGGCATGGCACGGCATGGCACGGCATGGCACGGCATGGCACGGCATGGCACGGCATGGCACGGCATGGCACGGCATGGCACGGCATGGCACGGCATGGCACGGCATGGCACGGCATTGAATGGCATTGAATGGCATGGAATGGCATGGAATGGCATGGAATGGCATGGCACCGCATGGCACGGCATGGCACGGCATGGCACCGGCATGGCACCGGCATGGCACCGGCATGGCACCGGCATGGCACGGCATGGCACCGGCATGACACCGGCATGGCACGGCATGGCACCGGCATGGCACGGCATGGCACCGGCATGGCACGGCATGGCACCGGCATGGCACGGCATGGCACGGCATGGCACGGCATGGCACGGCATGGCACGGCATGGCACGGCATGGCACGGTATGGCACGGCATGGCACGGCATGGAATGGCATTGAATGGCATTGAATGGCATGGAATGGCATGGAATGGCATGGAATGGCATGGCACGGCATGGCACCGGCATGGCACGGCCTGGCACGGCATGGCACGGCATGGCACGGCATGGCACGGCATGGCACGGCATGGCACGGCATGGCACGGCATGGCACGGCATGGCACGGCATGGCACGGCATGGCACGGCATGGCACGGCATGGCACGGCATGGCACGGCATGGAATGGCATGGAATGGCATGGAATGGCATGGCACCGGCATGGCACCGGCATGGCACCGGCATGGCACCGGCATGGCACCGGCATGGCACCGGCATGGCACCGGCATGGCACCGGCATGGCACCGGCATGGCACCGGCATGGCACCGGCATGGCACCGGCATGGCACCGGCATGGCACCGGCATGGCACCGGCATGGCACCGGCATGGCACGGGCATGGCACCGGCATGGCACCGGCATGGCACCGGCATGGCACCGGCATGGCACCGGCATGGCACCGGCATGGCACCGGCATGGCACCGGCATGGCACCGGCATGGCACCGGCATGGCACCGGCATGGCACCGGCATGGCACCGGCATGGCACCGGCATGGCACGGCATGGCACCGGCATGGCACCGGCATGGCACCGGCATGGCACCGGCATGGCACGGCATGGCACGGCATGGCACGGCATGGCACGGCATGGCACGGCATGGCACGGCATGGCACCGGCATGGCACCGGCATGGCACCGGCATGGCACCGGCATGGCACCGGCATGGCACCGGCATGGCACCGGCATGGCACCGGCATGGCACGGCATGGCACCGGCATGGCACGGCATGGCACCGGCATGGCACGGTATGGCACCGGCATGGCACGGCATGGCACCGGCATGGCACGGCATGGCACCGGCATGGCACGGCATGGCACCGGCATGGCACGGCATGGCACCGGCATGGCACGGCATGGCACCGGCATGGCACGGCATGGCACCGGCATGGCACGGCATGGCACCGGCATGGCACGGCATGGCACCGGCATGGCACGGCATGGCACCGGCATGGCACGGCATGGCACCGGCATGGCACCGGCATGGCACGGCATGGCACCGGCATGGCACGGCATGGCACCGGCATGGCACGGCCTGGCACCGGCATGGCACGGCATGGCACCGGCATGGCACGGCATGGCACCGGCATGGCACGGCATGGCACCGGCATGGCACGGCATGGCACCGGCATGGCACGGCATGGCACCGGCATGGCACCGGCATGGCACGGCATTGAATGGCATGGCACGGCATTGAATGGCATGGAATGGCATTGAATGGCATGGAATTGCATGGAATGGCATGGAATGGCATGGAATGGCATGGAATGGCACGGAATGGCATGGAATGGCATGGAATGGCATGGAATGGCATGGAATGGCATGGAATGGCATGGAATGGCATGGAATGGCATGGAATGGCATGGAATGGCATGGCACCGGCATGGAATGGCATGGAATGGCATGGAATGGCATGGCACCGGCATGGCACCGGCATGGCACCGGCATGGCACGGCATGGCACGGCATGGCACGGAATGGCACCGGCATGGCACCGGCATGGCACGGCATGGCACGGCATGGCACGGAATGGCATGGAATGGCATGGAATGGCATGGAATGGCATGGAATGGCATGGAATGGCATGGAATGGCATGGAATGGCATGGAATGGCATGGAATGGCATGGAATGGCATGGCACCGGCATGGCACCGGCATGGCACGGCATGGCACGGCATGGCACGGCATGGCACGGCATGGCACCGGCATGGCACGGCATGGCACCGGCATGGCACGGCATGGCACGGCATGGCACGGCATGGCACGGCATGGAATGGCATTGAATGGCATTGAATGGCATGGAATGGCATGGAATGGCATGGAATGGCATGGAATGGCATGGAATGGCATGGAATGGCATGGAATGGCATGGAATGGCATGGAATGGCATGGAATGGCATGGAATGGCATGGAATGGCATGGAATGGCATGGAATGGCATGGCACCGGCATGGAATGGCATGGAATGGCATTGAATGGCATGGAATTGCATGGAATGGCATGGAATGGCATGGAATGGCATGGAATGGCACGGAATGGCATGGAATGGCATGGAATGGCATGGAATGGCATGGAATGGCATGGAATGGCATGGAATGGCATGGAATGGCATGGAATGGCATGGAATGGCATGGAATGGCATGGAATGGCATGGAATGGCATGGAATGGCATGGAATGGCATGGAATGGCATGGAATGGCATGGAATGGCATGGAATGGCATGGAATGGCATGGAATGGCATGGAATGGCATGGAATGGCATGGAATGGCATGGCACCGGCATGGAATGGCATGGAATGGCATGGAATGGCATGGCACCGGCATGGCACCGGCATGGCACCGGCATGGCACGGCATGGCACGGCATGGCACGGAATGGCATGGAATGGCATGGAATGGCATGGAATGGCATGGAATGGCATGGAATGGCATGGAATGGCATGGAATGGCATGGAATGGCATGGAATGGCATGGAATGGCATGGAATGGCATGGCACCGGCATGGCACCGGCATGGCACGGCATGGCACGGCATGGCACGGCATGGCACGGCATGGCACCGGCATGGCACCGGCATGGCACGGCATGGCACCGGCATGGCACGGCATGGCACGGCATGGCACGGCATGGCACGGCATGGAATGGCATTGAATGGCATTGAATGGCATGGAATGTCATGGAATGGCATGGAATGGCATGGAATGGCATGGAATGGCATGGAATGGCATGGAATGGCATGGAATGGCATGGAATTGCATGGAATGGCATGGAATTGCATGGAATGGCATGGAATGGCATGGAATGGCATGGCACCGGCATGGAATGGCATGGAATGGCATGGCACCGGCATGGAATGGCATGGAATGGCATGGAATGGCATGGAATGGCATGGAATGGCATGGAATGGCATGGCACCGGCATGGCACCGGCATGGCACGGCATGGCACGGCATGGCACGGAATGGCATGGAATGGCATGGAATGGCATGGAATGGCATGGAATGGCATGGAATGGCATGGAATGGCATGGAATGGCATGGAATGGCATGGAATGGCATGGAATGGCATGGAATGGCATGGCACCGGCATGGCACCGGCATGGCACCGGCATGGCACCGGCATGGCACCGGCATGGCACCGGCATGGCACGGCATGGCACGGCATGGCACCGGCATGGCACCGGCATGGCACCGGCATGGCACCGGCATGGCACGGCATGGCACCGGCATGGCACGGCATGGCACGGCATGGCACGGCATGGCACGGCATGGCACGGCATGGCACGGCATGGCACGGCATGGCACGGCATGGCACCGGCATGGCACCGGCATGGCACGGGCATGGCACCGGCATGGCACCGGCATGGCACCGGCATGGCACCGGCATGGCACCGGCATGGCACCGGCATGGCACCGGCATGGCACCGGCATGGCACCGGCATGGCACCGGCATGGCACCGGCATGGCACCGGCATGGCACGGCATGGCACCGGCATGGCACCGGCATGGCACCGGCATGGCACCGGCATGGCACGGCATGGCACGGCATGGCACGGCATGGCACGGCATGGCACGGCATGGCACGGCATGGCACCGGCATGGCACCGGCATGGCACCGGCATGGCACCGGCATGGCACCGGCATGGCACCGGCATGGCACCGGCATGGCACGGCATGGCACCGGCATGGCACGGCATGGCACCGGCATGGCACGGTATGGCACCGGCATGGCACGGCATGGCACCGGCATGGCACGGCATGGCACCGGCATGGCACGGCATGGCACCGGCATGGCACGGCATGGCACCGGCATGGCACGGCATGGCACCGGCATGGCACGGCATGGCACCGGCATGGCACGGCATGGCACCGGCATGGCACGGCATGGCACCGGCATGGCACCGGCATGGCACGGCATGGCACCGGCATGGCACGGCATGGCACCGGCATGGCACGGCCTGGCACCGGCATGGCACGGCATGGCACCGGCATGGCACGGCATGGCACCGGCATGGCACGGCATGGCACCGGCATGGCACGGCATGGCACCGGCATGGCACGGCATGGCACCGGCATGGCACGGCATGGCACCGGCATGGCACCGGCATGGCACGGCATTGAATGGCATGGCACGGCATTGAATGGCATGGAATGGCATTGAATGGCATGGAATTGCATGGAATGGCATGGAATGGCATGGAATGGCATGGAATGGCACGGAATGGCATGGAATGGCATGGAATGGCATGGAATGGCATGGAATGGCATGGAATGGCATGGAATGGCATGGAATGGCATGGAATGGCATGGAATGGCATGGAATGGCATGGAATGGCATGGAATGGCATGGAATGGCATGGAATGGCATGGCACCGGCATGGAATGGCATGGAATGGCATGGAATGGCATGGCACCGGCATGGCACCGGCATGGCACCGGCATGGCACGGCATGGCACGGCATGGCACGGAATGGCATGGAATGGCATGGAATGGCATGGAATGGCATGGAATGGCATGGAATGGCATGGAATGGCATGGAATGGCATGGAATGGCATGGAATGGCATGGAATGGCATGGAATGGCATGGCACCGGCATGGCACCGGCATGGCACGGCATGGCACGGCATGGCACGGCATGGCACGGCATGGCACCGGCATGGCACGGCATGGCACCGGCATGGCACGGCATGGCACGGCATGGCACGGCATGGCACGGCATGGAATGGCATTGAATGGCATTGAATGGCATGGAATGTCATGGAATGGCATGGAATGGCATGGAATGGCATGGAATGGCATGGAATGGCATGGAATGGCATGGAATGGCATGGAATGGCATGGAATTGCATGGAATGGCATGGAATTGCATGGAATGGCATGGAATGGCATGGAATGGCATGGCACCGGCATGGAATGGCATGGAATGGCATGGCACCGGCATGGAATGGCATGGAATGGCATGGAATGGCATGGAATGGCATGGAATGGCATGGAATGGCATGGCACCGGCATGGCACCGGCATGGCACGGCATGGCACGGCATGGCACGGAATGGCATGGAATGGCATGGAATGGCATGGAATGGCATGGAATGGCATGGAATGGCATGGAATGGCATGGAATGGCATGGAATGGCATGGAATGGCATGGCACCGGCATGGCACCGGCATGGCACCGGCATGGCACCGGCATGGCACCGGCATGGCACCGGCATGGCACGGCATGGCACGGCATGGCACCGGCATGGCACCGGCATGGCACCGGCATGGCACCGGCATGGCACGGCATGGCACCGGCATGGCACGGCATGGCACGGCATGGCACGGCATGGCACGGCATGGCACGGCATGGCACGGCATGGCACGGCATGGCACGGCATGGCACGGCATGGCACGGCATGGCACGGCATGGCACGGCATGGCACGGCATGGCACGGCATGGCACGGCATGGCACGGCATGGCACGGCATGGCACGGCATTGAATGGCATTGAATGGCATGGAATGGCATGGAATGGCATGGAATGGCATGGCACCGCATGGCACGGCATGGCACGGCATGGCACCGGCATGGCACCGGCATGGCACCGGCATGGCACCGGCATGGCACGGCATGGCACCGGCATGACACCGGCATGGCACGGCATGGCACCGGCATGGCACGGCATGGCACCGGCATGGCACGGCATGGCACCGGCATGGCACGGCATGGCACGGCATGGCACGGCATGGCACGGTATGGCACGGCATGGCACGGCATGGAATGGCATTGAATGGCATTGAATGGCATGGAATGGCATGGAATGGCATGGAATGGCATGGCACGGCATGGCACCGGCATGGCACGGCCTGGCACGGCATGGCACGGCATGGCACGGCATGGCACGGCATGGCACGGCATGGCACGGCATGGCACGGCATGGCACGGCATGGCACGGCATGGCACGGCATGGCACGGCATGGCACGGCATGGCACGGCATGGCACGGCATGGCACGGCATGGCACGGCATGGCACGGCATGGCACGGCATGGCACGGCATGGCACGGCATGGCACGGCATGGCACGGCATGGCACGGCATGGCACGGCATGGCACGGCATGGCACGGCATGGCACGGCATGGCACGGCATGGCACGGCATGGCACGGCATGGCACGGCATGGCACGGCATGGCACGGCATGGAATGGCATTGAATGGCATTGAATGGCATGGAATGGCATGGAATGGCATGGAATGGCATGGAATGGCATGGAATGGCATGGAATGGCATGGAATGGCATGGCACGGCATGGCACGGCATGGCACGGCATGGCACGGCATTGAATGGCATGGAATGGCATGGAATGGCATGGAATGGCATGGAATCGCATGGAATCGCATGGAATGGCATGGAATGGCATGGAATGGCATGGAATGGCATGGAATGGCATGGAATGGCATGGAATGGCATGGAATGGCATGGAATGGCATGGAATGGCATGGAATGGCATGGAATGGCATGGAATGGCATGGAATGGCATGGAATGGCATGGAATGGCATGGCACGGCATGGCACGGCATGGCACGGCATGGCACGGCATGGCACGGCATGGCACGGCATGGCACGGCATGGCACGGCATGGCACGGCATGGCACGGCATGGCACGGCATGGCACGGCATGGCACGGCATGGCACGGCATGGCACGGCATGGCACGGCATGGCACGGCATGGCACGGCATGGCACGGCATGGCACGGCATGGAATGGCATTGAATGGCATTGAATGGCATGGAATGGCATGGAATGGCATGGAATGGCATGGAATGGCATGGAATGGCATGGCACGGCATGGCACGGCATGGCACGGCATGGCACGGCATTGAATGGCATGGAATGGCATGGAATGGCATGGAATGGCATGGAATCGCATGGAATCGCATGGAATGGCATGGAATGGCATGGAATGGCATGGAATGGCATGGAATGGCATGGAATGGCATGGAATGGCATGGAATGGCATGGAATGGCATGGAATGGCATGGAATGGCATGGAATGGCATGGAATGGCATGGAATGGCATGGAATGGCATGGAATGGCATGGAATGGCATGGAATGGCATGGAATGGCATGGAATGGCATGGCACCGGCACGGCACCGGCATGGCACCGGCATGGCACCGGCATGGCACGGCATGGCACCGGCATGGCACCGGCATGGCACGGCATGGCACGGCATGGCACGGCATGGCACGGCATGGCACGGCATGGCACGGCATGGCACCGGCATGGCACCGGCATGGCACCGGCATGGCACCGGCATGGCACGGCATGGCACCGGCATGGCACGGCATGGCACCGGCATGGCACGGTATGGCACCGGCATGGCACGGCATGGCACCGGCATGGCACGGCATGGCACCGGCATGGCACGGCATGGCACCGGCATGGCACGGCATGGCACCGGCATGGCACGGCATGGCACCGGCATGGCACGGCATGGCACCGGCATGGCACGGCATGGCACCGGCATGGCACGGCATGGCACCGGCATGGCACCGGCATGGCACGGCATTGAATGGCATGGAATGGCATTGAATGGCATGGAATTGCATGGAATGGCATGGAATGGCATGGAATGGCATGGAATGGCACGGAATGGCATGGAATGGCATGGAATGGCATGGAATGGCATGGAATGGCATGGAATGGCATGGAATGGCATGGAATGGCATGGAATGGCATGGAATGGCATGGAATGGCATGGAATGGCATGGAATGGCATGGAATGGCATGGAATGGCATGGAATGGCATGGCACCGGCATGGAATGGCATGGAATGGCATGGAATGGCATGGCACCGGCATGGCACCGGCATGGCACCGGCATGGCACGGCATGGCACGGCATGGCACGGAATGGCATGGAATGGCATGGAATGGCATGGAATGGCATGGAATGGCATGGAATGGCATGGAATGGCATGGAATGGCATGGAATGGCATGGAATGGCATGGAATGGCATGGAATGGCATGGCACCGGCATGGCACCGGCATGGCACCGGCATGGCACCGGCATGGCACGGCATGGCACGGCATGGCACGGCATGGCACGGCATGGCACCGGCATGGCACGGCATGGCACCGGCATGGCACGGCATGGCACGGCATGGCACGGCATGGCACGGCATGGAATGGCATTGAATGGCATTGAATGGCATGGAATGGCATGGAATGGCATGGAATGGCATGGAATGGCATGGAATGGCATGGAATGGCATGGAATGGCATGGAATGGCATGGAATGGCATGGAATTGCATGGAATGGCATGGAATTGCATGGAATGGCATGGAATGGCATGGAATGGCATGGCACCGGCATGGAATGGCATGGAATGGCATGGCACCGGCATGGAATGGCATGGAATGGCATGGAATGGCATGGAATGGCATGGAATGGCATGGAATGGCATGGCACCGGCATGGCACCGGCATGGCACCGGCATGGCACGGCATGGCACGGCATGGCACGGAATGGCATGGAATGGCATGGAATGGCATGGAATGGCATGGAATGGCATGGAATGGCATGGAATGGCATGGAATGGCATGGCACCGGCATGGCACCGGCATGGCACCGGCATGGCACCGGCATGGCACCGGCATGGCACCGGCATGGCACCGGCATGGCACCGGCATGGCACCGGCATGGCACGGCATGGCACGGCATGGCACCGGCATGGCACCGGCATGGCACCGGCATGGCACCGGCATGGCACCGGCATGGCACGGCATGGCACCGGCATGGCACGGCATGGCACGGCATGGCACGGCATGGCACGGCATGGCACGGCATGGCACGGCATGGCACGGCATGGCACGGCATGGCACGGCATGGCACGGCATGGCACGGCATGGCACGGCATGGCACGGCATGGCACGGCATGGCACGGCATGGCACGGCATTGAATGGCATTGAATGGCATGGAATGGCATGGAATGGCATGGAATGGCATGGCACCGCATGGCACGGCATGGCACGGCATGGCACCGGCATGGCACCGGCATGGCACCGGCATGGCACCGGCATGGCACGGCATGGCACCGGCATGACACCGGCATGGCACGGCATGGCACCGGCATGGCACGGCATGGCACCGGCATGGCACGGCATGGCACCGGCATGGCACGGCATGGCACGGCATGGCACGGCATGGCACGGTATGGCACGGCATGGCACGGCATGGAATGGCATTGAATGGCATTGAATGGCATGGAATGGCATGGAATGGCATGGAATGGCATGGCACGGCATGGCACCGGCATGGCACGGCCTGGCACGGCATGGCACGGCATGGCACGGCATGGCACGGCATGGCACGGCATGGCACGGCATGGCACGGCATGGCACGGCATGGCACGGCATGGCACGGCATGGCACGGCATGGCACGGCATGGCACGGCATGGCACGGCATGGCACGGCATGGCACGGCATGGCACGGCATGGCACGGCATGGCACGGCATGGCACGGCATGGCACGGCATGGCACGGCATGGCACGGCATGGCACGGCATGGCACGGCATGGCACGGCATGGCACGGCATGGCACGGCATGGCACGGCATGGCACGGCATGGCACGGCATGGCACGGCATGGCACGGCATGGCACGGCATGGCACGGCATGGCACGGCATGGCACGGCATGGCACGGCATTGAATGGCATTGAATGGCATGGAATGGCATGGAATGGCATGGAATGGCATGGCACCGCATGGCACGGCATGGCACGGCATGGCACCGGCATGGCACCGGCATGGCACCGGCATGGCACCGGCATGGCACGGCATGGCACCGGCATGACACCGGCATGGCACGGCATGGCACCGGCATGGCACGGCATGGCACCGGCATGGCACGGCATGGCACCGGCATGGCACGGCATGGCACGGCATGGCACGGCATGGCACGGTATGGCACGGCATGGCACGGCATGGAATGGCATTGAATGGCATTGAATGGCATGGAATGGCATGGAATGGCATGGAATGGCATGGCACGGCATGGCACCGGCATGGCACGGCCTGGCACGGCATGGCACGGCATGGCACGGCATGGCACGGCATGGCACGGCATGGCACGGCATGGCACGGCATGGCACGGCATGGCACGGCATGGCACGGCATGGCACGGCATGGCACGGCATGGCACGGCATGGCACGGCATGGCACGGCATGGCACGGCATGGCACGGCATGGCACGGCATGGCACGGCATGGCACGGCATGGCACGGCATGGCACGGCATGGCACGGCATGGCACGGCATGGCACGGCATGGCACGGCATGGCACGGCATGGCACGGCATGGCACGGCATGGCACGGCATGGCACGGCATGGCACGGCATGGCACGGCATGGCACGGCATGGCACGGCATGGCACGGCATGGCACGGCATGGAATGGCATTGAATGGCATTGAATGGCATGGAATGGCATGGAATGGCATGGAATGGCATGGAATGGCATGGAATGGCATGGAATGGCATGGAATGGCATGGCACGGCATGGCACGGCATGGCACGGCATGGCACGGCATTGAATGGCATGGAATGGCATGGAATGGCATGGAATGGCATGGAATCGCATGGAATGGCATGGAATGGCATGGAATGGCATGGAATGGCATGGAATGGCATGGAATGGCATGGAATGGCATGGCACCGGCATGGCACCGGCATGGCACCGGCATGGCACCGGCATGGCACCGGCATGGCACCGGCATGGCACCGGCATGGCACCGGCATGGCACCGGCATGGCACCGGCATGGCACCGGCATGGCACCGGCATGGCACGGCATTGAATGGCATGGCACGGCATTGAATGGCATGGAATGGCATTGAATGGCATGGAATTGCATGGAATGGCATGGAATGGCATGGAATGGCATGGAATGGCACGGAATGGCATGGAATGGCATGGAATGGCATGGAATGGCATGGAATGGCATGGAATGGCATGGAATGGCATGGAATGGCATGGAATGGCATGGAATGGCATGGAATGGCATGGAATGGCATGGAATGGCATGGAATGGCATGGAATGGCATGGAATGGCATGGAATGGCATGGAATGGCATGGCACCGGCATGGAATGGCATGGAATGGCATGGAATGGCATGGCACCGGCATGGCACCGGCATGGCACCGGCATGGCACGGCATGGCACGGCATGGCACGGAATGGCATGGAATGGCATGGAATGGCATGGAATGGCATGGAATGGCATGGAATGGCATGGAATGGCATGGAATGGCATGGAATGGCATGGAATGGCATGGAATGGCATGGCACCGGCATGGCACCGGCATGGCACGGCATGGCACGGCATGGCACGGCATGGCACGGCATGGCACCGGCATGGCACGGCATGGCACCGGCATGGCACGGCATGGCACGGCATGGCACGGCATGGCACGGCATGGAATGGCATTGAATGGCATTGAATGGCATGGAATGGCATGGAATGGCATGGAATGGCATGGAATGGCATGGAATGGCATGGAATGGCATGGAATGGCATGGAATGGCATGGAATTGCATGGAATGGCATGGAATTGCATGGAATGGCATGGAATGGCATGGAATGGCATGGCACCGGCATGGAATGGCATGGAATGGCATGGCACCGGCATGGAATGGCATGGAATGGCATGGAATGGCATGGAATGGCATGGAATGGCATGGAATGGCATGGCACCGGCATGGCACCGGCATGGCACCGGCATGGCACGGCATGGCACGGCATGGCACGGAATGGCATGGAATGGCATGGAATGGCATGGAATGGCATGGAATGGCATGGAATGGCATGGAATGGCATGGAATGGCATGGAATGGCATGGAATGGCATGGCACCGGCATGGCACCGGCATGGCACCGGCATGGCACCGGCATGGCACCGGCATGGCACCGGCATGGCACGGCATGGCACGGCATGGCACCGGCATGGCACCGGCATGGCACCGGCATGGCACCGGCATGGCACGGCATGGCACCGGCATGGCACGGCATGGCACGGCATGGCACGGCATGGCACGGCATGGCACGGCATGGCACGGCATGGCACGGCATGGCACGGCATGGCACGGCATGGCACGGCATGGCACGGCATGGCACGGCATGGCACGGCATGGCACGGCATGGCACGGCATGGCACGGCATGGCACGGCATGGCACGGCATGGCACGGCATGGCACGGCATGGCACGGCATGGCACGGCATGGCACGGCATGGCACGGCATGGCACGGCATGGCACGGCATTGAATGGCATTGAATGGCATGGAATGGCATGGAATGGCATGGAATGGCATGGCACCGCATGGCACGGCATGGCACGGCATGGCACCGGCATGGCACCGGCATGGCACCGGCATGGCACCGGCATGGCACGGCATGGCACCGGCATGACACCGGCATGGCACGGCATGGCACCGGCATGGCACGGCATGGCACCGGCATGGCACGGCATGGCACCGGCATGGCACGGCATGGCACGGCATGGCACGGCATGGCACGGCATGGCACGGTATGGCACGGCATGGCACGGCATGGAATGGCATTGAATGGCATTGAATGGCATGGAATGGCATGGAATGGCATGGAATGGCATGGCACGGCATGGCACCGGCATGGCACGGCCTGGCACGGCATGGCACGGCATGGCACGGCATGGCACGGCATGGCACGGCATGGCACGGCATGGCACGGCATGGCACGGCATGGCACGGCATGGCACGGCATGGCACGGCATGGCACGGCATGGCACGGCATGGCACGGCATGGCACGGCATGGAATGGCATGGAATGGCATGGAATGGCATGGCACCGGCATGGCACCGGCATGGCACCGGCATGGCACCGGCATGGCACCGGCATGGCACCGGCATGGCACCGGCATGGCACCGGCATGGCACCGGCATGGCACCGGCATGGCACCGGCATGGCACCGGCATGGCACCGGCATGGCACCGGCATGGCACCGGCATGGCACCGGCATGGCACGGGCATGGCACCGGCATGGCACCGGCATGGCACCGGCATGGCACCGGCATGGCACCGGCATGGCACCGGCATGGCACCGGCATGGCACCGGCATGGCACCGGCATGGCACCGGCATGGCACCGGCATGGCACCGGCATGGCACCGGCATGGCACGGCATGGCACCGGCATGGCACCGGCATGGCACCGGCATGGCACCGGCATGGCACGGCATGGCACGGCATGGCACGGCATGGCACGGCATGGCACGGCATGGCACGGCATGGCACCGGCATGGCACCGGCATGGCACCGGCATGGCACCGGCATGGCACCGGCATGGCACCGGCATGGCACCGGCATGGCACCGGCATGGCACGGCATGGCACCGGCATGGCACGGCATGGCACCGGCATGGCACGGTATGGCACCGGCATGGCACGGCATGGCACCGGCATGGCACGGCATGGCACCGGCATGGCACGGCATGGCACCGGCATGGCACGGCATGGCACCGGCATGGCACGGCATGGCACCGGCATGGCACGGCATGGCACCGGCATGGCACGGCATGGCACCGGCATGGCACGGCATGGCACCGGCATGGCACGGCATGGCACCGGCATGGCACGGCATGGCACCGGCATGGCACGGCATGGCACCGGCATGGCACCGGCATGGCACGGCATGGCACCGGCATGGCACGGCATGGCACCGGCATGGCACGGCCTGGCACCGGCATGGCACGGCATGGCACCGGCATGGCACGGCATGGCACCGGCATGGCACGGCATGGCACCGGCATGGCACGGCATGGCACCGGCATGGCACGGCATGGCACCGGCATGGCACCGGCATGGCACGGCATTGAATGGCATGGCACGGCATTGAATGGCATGGAATGGCATTGAATGGCATGGAATTGCATGGAATGGCATGGAATGGCATGGAATGGCATGGAATGGCACGGAATGGCATGGAATGGCATGGAATGGCATGGAATGGCATGGAATGGCATGGAATGGCATGGAATGGCATGGAATGGCATGGAATGGCATGGAATGGCATGGCACCGGCATGGAATGGCATGGAATGGCATGGAATGGCATGGCACCGGCATGGCACCGGCATGGCACCGGCATGGCACGGCATGGCACGGCATGGCACGGAATGGCACCGGCATGGCACCGGCATGGCACGGCATGGCACGGCATGGCACGGAATGGCATGGAATGGCATGGAATGGCATGGAATGGCATGGAATGGCATGGAATGGCATGGAATGGCATGGAATGGCATGGAATGGCATGGCACCGGCATGGCACCGGCATGGCACGGCATGGCACGGCATGGCACGGCATGGCACGGCATGGCACCGGCATGGCACGGCATGGCACCGGCATGGCACGGCATGGCACGGCATGGCACGGCATGGCACGGCATGGAATGGCATTGAATGGCATTGAATGGCATGGAATGGCATGGAATGGCATGGAATGGCATGGAATGGCATGGAATGGCATGGAATGGCATGGAATGGCATGGAATGGCATGGAATGGCATGGAATGGCATGGAATGGCATGGAATGGCATGGAATGGCATGGAATGGCATGGCACCGGCATGGAATGGCATGGAATGGCATTGAATGGCATGGAATTGCATGGAATGGCATGGAATGGCATGGAATGGCATGGAATGGCACGGAATGGCATGGAATGGCATGGAATGGCATGGAATGGCATGGAATGGCATGGAATGGCATGGAATGGCATGGAATGGCATGGAATGGCATGGAATGGCATGGAATGGCATGGAATGGCATGGAATGGCATGGAATGGCATGGAATGGCATGGAATGGCATGGAATGGCATGGAATGGCATGGAATGGCATGGAATGGCATGGCACCGGCATGGAATGGCATGGAATGGCATGGAATGGCATGGCACCGGCATGGCACCGGCATGGCACCGGCATGGCACGGCATGGCACGGCATGGCACGGAATGGCATGGAATGGCATGGAATGGCATGGAATGGCATGGAATGGCATGGAATGGCATGGAATGGCATGGAATGGCATGGAATGGCATGGAATGGCATGGAATGGCATGGAATGGCATGGCACCGGCATGGCACCGGCATGGCACGGCATGGCACGGCATGGCACGGCATGGCACGGCATGGCACCGGCATGGCACCGGCATGGCACGGCATGGCACCGGCATGGCACGGCATGGCACGGCATGGCACGGCATGGCACGGCATGGAATGGCATTGAATGGCATTGAATGGCATGGAATGTCATGGAATGGCATGGAATGGCATGGAATGGCATGGAATGGCATGGAATGGCATGGAATGGCATGGAATGGCATGGAATTGCATGGAATGGCATGGAATTGCATGGAATGGCATGGAATGGCATGGAATGGCATGGCACCGGCATGGAATGGCATGGAATGGCATGGCACCGGCATGGAATGGCATGGAATGGCATGGAATGGCATGGAATGGCATGGAATGGCATGGAATGGCATGGCACCGGCATGGCACCGGCATGGCACGGCATGGCACGGCATGGCACGGAATGGCATGGAATGGCATGGAATGGCATGGAATGGCATGGAATGGCATGGAATGGCATGGAATGGCATGGAATGGCATGGAATGGCATGGAATGGCATGGCACCGGCATGGCACCGGCATGGCACCGGCATGGCACCGGCATGGCACCGGCATGGCACCGGCATGGCACGGCATGGCACGGCATGGCACCGGCATGGCACCGGCATGGCACCGGCATGGCACCGGCATGGCACGGCATGGCACCGGCATGGCACGGCATGGCACGGCATGGCACGGCATGGCACGGCATGGCACGGCATGGCACGGCATGGCACGGCATGGCACGGCATGGCACCGGCATGGCACCGGCATGGCACGGGCATGGCACCGGCATGGCACCGGCATGGCACCGGCATGGCACCGGCATGGCACCGGCATGGCACCGGCATGGCACCGGCATGGCACCGGCATGGCACCGGCATGGCACCGGCATGGCACCGGCATGGCACCGGCATGGCACCGGCATGGCACCGGCATGGCACCGGCATGGCACGGCATGGCACCGGCATGGCACCGGCATGGCACCGGCATGGCACCGGCATGGCACGGCATGGCACGGCATGGCACGGCATGGCACGGCATGGCACGGCATGGCACGGCATGGCACCGGCATGGCACCGGCATGGCACCGGCATGGCACCGGCATGGCACCGGCATGGCACCGGCATGGCACCGGCATGGCACGGCATGGCACCGGCATGGCACGGCATGGCACCGGCATGGCACGGTATGGCACCGGCATGGCACGGCATGGCACCGGCATGGCACGGCATGGCACCGGCATGGCACGGCATGGCACCGGCATGGCACGGCATGGCACCGGCATGGCACGGCATGGCACCGGCATGGCACGGCATGGCACCGGCATGGCACGGCATGGCACCGGCATGGCACGGCATGGCACCGGCATGGCACCGGCATGGCACGGCATGGCACCGGCATGGCACGGCATGGCACCGGCATGGCACGGCCTGGCACCGGCATGGCACGGCATGGCACCGGCATGGCACGGCATGGCACCGGCATGGCACGGCATGGCACCGGCATGGCACGGCATGGCACCGGCATGGCACGGCATGGCACCGGCATGGCACGGCATGGCACCGGCATGGCACCGGCATGGCACGGCATTGAATGGCATGGCACGGCATTGAATGGCATGGAATGGCATTGAATGGCATGGAATTGCATGGAATGGCATGGAATGGCATGGAATGGCATGGAATGGCACGGAATGGCATGGAATGGCATGGAATGGCATGGAATGGCATGGAATGGCATGGAATGGCATGGAATGGCATGGAATGGCATGGAATGGCATGGAATGGCATGGAATGGCATGGAATGGCATGGAATGGCATGGAATGGCATGGAATGGCATGGAATGGCATGGCACCGGCATGGAATGGCATGGAATGGCATGGAATGGCATGGCACCGGCATGGCACCGGCATGGCACCGGCATGGCACGGCATGGCACGGCATGGCACGGAATGGCATGGAATGGCATGGAATGGCATGGAATGGCATGGAATGGCATGGAATGGCATGGAATGGCATGGAATGGCATGGAATGGCATGGAATGGCATGGAATGGCATGGAATGGCATGGCACCGGCATGGCACCGGCATGGCACGGCATGGCACGGCATGGCACGGCATGGCACGGCATGGCACCGGCATGGCACGGCATGGCACCGGCATGGCACGGCATGGCACGGCATGGCACGGCATGGCACGGCATGGAATGGCATTGAATGGCATTGAATGGCATGGAATGTCATGGAATGGCATGGAATGGCATGGAATGGCATGGAATGGCATGGAATGGCATGGAATGGCATGGAATGGCATGGAATGGCATGGAATTGCATGGAATGGCATGGAATTGCATGGAATGGCATGGAATGGCATGGAATGGCATGGCACCGGCATGGAATGGCATGGAATGGCATGGCACCGGCATGGAATGGCATGGAATGGCATGGAATGGCATGGAATGGCATGGAATGGCATGGCACCGGCATGGCACCGGCATGGCACGGCATGGCACGGCATGGCACGGAATGGCATGGAATGGCATGGAATGGCATGGAATGGCATGGAATGGCATGGAATGGCATGGAATGGCATGGAATGGCATGGAATGGCATGGAATGGCATGGCACCGGCATGGCACCGGCATGGCACCGGCATGGCACCGGCATGGCACCGGCATGGCACCGGCATGGCACCGGCATGGCACCGGCATGGCACGGCATGGCACGGCATGGCACCGGCATGGCACCGGCATGGCACCGGCATGGCACCGGCATGGCACGGCATGGCACCGGCATGGCACGGCATGGCACGGCATGGCACGGCATGGCACGGCATGGCACGGCATGGCACGGCATGGCACGGCATGGCACGGCATGGCACGGCATGGCACGGCATGGCACGGCATGGCACGGCATGGCACGGCATGGCACGGCATGGCACGGCATGGCACGGCATGGCACGGCATGGCACGGCATGGCACGGCATGGCACGGCATTGAATGGCATTGAATGGCATGGAATGGCATGGAATGGCATGGAATGGCATGGCACCGCATGGCACGGCATGGCACGGCATGGCACCGGCATGGCACCGGCATGGCACCGGCATGGCACCGGCATGGCACGGCATGGCACCGGCATGACACCGGCATGGCACGGCATGGCACCGGCATGGCACGGCATGGCACCGGCATGGCACGGCATGGCACCGGCATGGCACGGCATGGCACGGCATGGCACGGCATGGCACGGTATGGCACGGCATGGCACGGCATGGAATGGCATTGAATGGCATTGAATGGCATGGAATGGCATGGAATGGCATGGAATGGCATGGCACGGCATGGCACCGGCATGGCACGGCCTGGCACGGCATGGCACGGCATGGCACGGCATGGCACGGCATGGCACGGCATGGCACGGCATGGCACGGCATGGCACGGCATGGCACGGCATGGCACGGCATGGCACGGCATGGCACGGCATGGCACGGCATGGCACGGCATGGCACGGCATGGCACGGCATGGCACGGCATGGCACGGCATGGCACGGCATGGCACGGCATGGCACGGCATGGCACGGCATGGCACGGCATGGCACGGCATGGCACGGCATGGCACGGCATGGCACGGCATGGCACGGCATGGCACGGCATGGCACGGCATGGCACGGCATGGCACGGCATGGAATGGCATTGAATGGCATTGAATGGCATGGAATGGCATGGAATGGCATGGAATGGCATGGAATGGCATGGAATGGCATGGAATGGCATGGCACGGCATGGCACGGCATGGCACGGCATGGCACGGCATTGAATGGCATGGAATGGCATGGAATGGCATGGAATGGCATGGAATCGCATGGAATCGCATGGAATGGCATGGAATGGCATGGAATGGCATGGAATGGCATGGAATGGCATGGAATGGCATGGAATGGCATGGAATGGCATGGAATGGCATGGAATGGCATGGAATGGCATGGCACGGCATGGCACGGCATGGCACGGCATGGCACGGCATGGCACGGCATGGCACGGCATGGCACGGCATGGCACGGCATGGCACGGCATGGCACGGCATGGCACGGCATGGCACGGCATGGCACGGCATGGCACGGCATGGCACGGCATGGCACGGCATGGCACGGCATGGCACGGCATGGCACGGCATGGCACGGCATGGCACGGCATGGCACGGCATGGCACGGCATGGCACGGCATGGCACGGCATGGCACGGCATGGCACGGCATGGCACGGCATGGCACGGCATGGCACGGCATGGAATGGCATTGAATGGCATTGAATGGCATGGAATGGCATGGAATGGCATGGAATGGCATGGAATGGCATGGAATGGCATGGAATGGCATGGCACGGCATGGCACGGCATGGCACGGCATGGCACGGCATTGAATGGCATGGAATGGCATGGAATGGCATGGAATGGCATGGAATCGCATGGAATCGCATGGAATGGCATGGAATGGCATGGAATGGCATGGAATGGCATGGAATGGCATGGAATGGCATGGAATGGCATGGAATGGCATGGAATGGCATGGAATGGCATGGAATGGCATGGAATGGCATGGAATGGCATGGAATGGCATGGCACGGCATGGCACGGCATGGCACGGCATGGCACGGCATGGCACGGCATGGCACGGCATGGCACGGCATGGCACGGCATGGCACGGCATGGCACGGCATGGCACGGCATGGCACGGCATGGCACGGCATGGCACGGCATGGCACGGCATGGCACGGCATGGCACGGCATGGCACGGCATGGCACGGCATGGCACGGCATGGCACGGCATGGCACGGCATGGAATGGCATTGAATGGCATTGAATGGCATGGAATGGCATGGAATGGCATGGAATGGCATGGAATGGCATGGAATGGCATGGCACGGCATGGCACGGCATGGCACGGCATGGCACGGCATTGAATGGCATGGAATGGCATGGAATGGCATGGAATGGCATGGAATCGCATGGAATCGCATGGAATGGCATGGAATGGCATGGAATGGCATGGAATGGCATGGAATGGCATGGAATGGCATGGAATGGCATGGAATGGCATGGAATGGCATGGAATGGCATGGAATGGCATGGAATGGCATGGAATGGCATGGAATGGCATGGAATGGCATGGAATGGCATGGAATGGCATGGAATGGCATGGAATGGCATGGCACCGGCACGGCACCGGCATGGCACCGGCATGGCACCGGCATGGCACGGCATGGCACCGGCATGGCACCGGCATGGCACGGCATGGCACGGCATGGCACGGCATGGCACGGCATGGCACGGCATGGCACGGCATGGCACCGGCATGGCACCGGCATGGCACCGGCATGGCACCGGCATGGCACGGCATGGCACCGGCATGGCACGGCATGGCACCGGCATGGCACGGTATGGCACCGGCATGGCACGGCATGGCACCGGCATGGCACGGCATGGCACCGGCATGGCACGGCATGGCACCGGCATGGCACGGCATGGCACCGGCATGGCACGGCATGGCACCGGCATGGCACGGCATGGCACCGGCATGGCACGGCATGGCACCGGCATGGCACGGCATGGCACCGGCATGGCACCGGCATGGCACGGCATTGAATGGCATGGAATGGCATTGAATGGCATGGAATTGCATGGAATGGCATGGAATGGCATGGAATGGCATGGAATGGCACGGAATGGCATGGAATGGCATGGAATGGCATGGAATGGCATGGAATGGCATGGAATGGCATGGAATGGCATGGAATGGCATGGAATGGCATGGAATGGCATGGAATGGCATGGAATGGCATGGAATGGCATGGAATGGCATGGAATGGCATGGAATGGCATGGAATGGCATGGAATGGCATGGCACCGGCATGGAATGGCATGGAATGGCATGGAATGGCATGGCACCGGCATGGCACCGGCATGGCACCGGCATGGCACGGCATGGCACGGCATGGCACGGAATGGCATGGAATGGCATGGAATGGCATGGAATGGCATGGAATGGCATGGAATGGCATGGAATGGCATGGAATGGCATGGAATGGCATGGAATGGCATGGAATGGCATGGAATGGCATGGCACCGGCATGGCACCGGCATGGCACCGGCATGGCACCGGCATGGCACGGCATGGCACGGCATGGCACGGCATGGCACGGCATGGCACCGGCATGGCACGGCATGGCACCGGCATGGCACGGCATGGCACGGCATGGCACGGCATGGCACGGCATGGAATGGCATTGAATGGCATTGAATGGCATGGAATGGCATGGAATGGCATGGAATGGCATGGAATGGCATGGAATGGCATGGAATGGCATGGAATGGCATGGAATGGCATGGAATGGCATGGAATTGCATGGAATGGCATGGAATTGCATGGAATGGCATGGAATGGCATGGAATGGCATGGCACCGGCATGGAATGGCATGGAATGGCATGGCACCGGCATGGAATGGCATGGAATGGCATGGAATGGCATGGAATGGCATGGAATGGCATGGAATGGCATGGCACCGGCATGGCACCGGCATGGCACCGGCATGGCACGGCATGGCACGGCATGGCACGGAATGGCATGGAATGGCATGGAATGGCATGGAATGGCATGGAATGGCATGGAATGGCATGGAATGGCATGGAATGGCATGGCACCGGCATGGCACCGGCATGGCACCGGCATGGCACCGGCATGGCACCGGCATGGCACCGGCATGGCACCGGCATGGCACCGGCATGGCACCGGCATGGCACGGCATGGCACGGCATGGCACCGGCATGGCACCGGCATGGCACCGGCATGGCACCGGCATGGCACCGGCATGGCACGGCATGGCACCGGCATGGCACGGCATGGCACGGCATGGCACGGCATGGCACGGCATGGCACGGCATGGCACGGCATGGCACGGCATGGCACGGCATGGCACGGCATGGCACGGCATGGCACGGCATGGCACGGCATGGCACGGCATGGCACGGCATGGCACGGCATGGCACGGCATTGAATGGCATTGAATGGCATGGAATGGCATGGAATGGCATGGAATGGCATGGCACCGCATGGCACGGCATGGCACGGCATGGCACCGGCATGGCACCGGCATGGCACCGGCATGGCACCGGCATGGCACGGCATGGCACCGGCATGACACCGGCATGGCACGGCATGGCACCGGCATGGCACGGCATGGCACCGGCATGGCACGGCATGGCACCGGCATGGCACGGCATGGCACGGCATGGCACGGCATGGCACGGTATGGCACGGCATGGCACGGCATGGAATGGCATTGAATGGCATTGAATGGCATGGAATGGCATGGAATGGCATGGAATGGCATGGCACGGCATGGCACCGGCATGGCACGGCCTGGCACGGCATGGCACGGCATGGCACGGCATGGCACGGCATGGCACGGCATGGCACGGCATGGCACGGCATGGCACGGCATGGCACGGCATGGCACGGCATGGCACGGCATGGCACGGCATGGCACGGCATGGCACGGCATGGCACGGCATGGCACGGCATGGCACGGCATGGCACGGCATGGCACGGCATGGCACGGCATGGCACGGCATGGCACGGCATGGCACGGCATGGCACGGCATGGCACGGCATGGCACGGCATGGCACGGCATGGCACGGCATGGCACGGCATGGCACGGCATGGCACGGCATGGCACGGCATGGCACGGCATGGCACGGCATGGCACGGCATGGCACGGCATGGCACGGCATGGCACGGCATGGCACGGCATGGCACGGCATGGCACGGCATGGCACGGCATGGCACGGCATGGCACGGCATTGAATGGCATTGAATGGCATGGAATGGCATGGAATGGCATGGAATGGCATGGCACCGCATGGCACGGCATGGCACGGCATGGCACCGGCATGGCACCGGCATGGCACCGGCATGGCACCGGCATGGCACGGCATGGCACCGGCATGACACCGGCATGGCACGGCATGGCACCGGCATGGCACGGCATGGCACCGGCATGGCACGGCATGGCACCGGCATGGCACGGCATGGCACGGCATGGCACGGCATGGCACGGTATGGCACGGCATGGCACGGCATGGAATGGCATTGAATGGCATTGAATGGCATGGAATGGCATGGAATGGCATGGAATGGCATGGCACGGCATGGCACCGGCATGGCACGGCCTGGCACGGCATGGCACGGCATGGCACGGCATGGCACGGCATGGCACGGCATGGCACGGCATGGCACGGCATGGCACGGCATGGCACGGCATGGCACGGCATGGCACGGCATGGCACGGCATGGCACGGCATGGCACGGCATGGCACGGCATGGCACGGCATGGCACGGCATGGCACGGCATGGCACGGCATGGCACGGCATGGCACGGCATGGCACGGCATGGCACGGCATGGCACGGCATGGCACGGCATGGCACGGCATGGCACGGCATGGCACGGCATGGCACGGCATGGCACGGCATGGCACGGCATGGCACGGCATGGCACGGCATGGCACGGCATGGCACGGCATGGCACGGCATGGCACGGCATGGAATGGCATTGAATGGCATTGAATGGCATGGAATGGCATGGAATGGCATGGAATGGCATGGAATGGCATGGAATGGCATGGAATGGCATGGAATGGCATGGCACGGCATGGCACGGCATGGCACGGCATGGCACGGCATTGAATGGCATGGAATGGCATGGAATGGCATGGAATGGCATGGAATCGCATGGAATGGCATGGAATGGCATGGAATGGCATGGAATGGCATGGAATGGCATGGAATGGCATGGAATGGCATGGCACCGGCATGGCACCGGCATGGCACCGGCATGGCACCGGCATGGCACCGGCATGGCACCGGCATGGCACCGGCATGGCACCGGCATGGCACCGGCATGGCACCGGCATGGCACCGGCATGGCACCGGCATGGCACCGGCATGGCACCGGCATGGCACGGCATTGAATGGCATGGCACGGCATTGAATGGCATGGAATGGCATTGAATGGCATGGAATTGCATGGAATGGCATGGAATGGCATGGAATGGCATGGAATGGCACGGAATGGCATGGAATGGCATGGAATGGCATGGAATGGCATGGAATGGCATGGAATGGCATGGAATGGCATGGAATGGCATGGAATGGCATGGAATGGCATGGAATGGCATGGAATGGCATGGAATGGCATGGAATGGCATGGAATGGCATGGCACCGGCATGGAATGGCATGGAATGGCATGGAATGGCATGGCACCGGCATGGCACCGGCATGGCACCGGCATGGCACGGCATGGCACGGCATGGCACGGAATGGCATGGAATGGCATGGAATGGCATGGAATGGCATGGAATGGCATGGAATGGCATGGAATGGCATGGAATGGCATGGAATGGCATGGAATGGCATGGAATGGCATGGAATGGCATGGCACCGGCATGGCACCGGCATGGCACCGGCATGGCACCGGCATGGCACGGCATGGCACGGCATGGCACGGCATGGCACGGCATGGCACCGGCATGGCACGGCATGGCACCGGCATGGCACGGCATGGCACGGCATGGCACGGCATGGCACGGCATGGAATGGCATTGAATGGCATTGAATGGCATGGAATGGCATGGAATGGCATGGAATGGCATGGAATGGCATGGAATGGCATGGAATGGCATGGAATGGCATGGAATGGCATGGAATGGCATGGAATTGCATGGAATGGCATGGAATTGCATGGAATGGCATGGAATGGCATGGAATGGCATGGCACCGGCATGGAATGGCATGGAATGGCATGGCACCGGCATGGAATGGCATGGAATGGCATGGAATGGCATGGAATGGCATGGAATGGCATGGAATGGCATGGCACCGGCATGGCACCGGCATGGCACCGGCATGGCACGGCATGGCACGGCATGGCACGGAATGGCATGGAATGGCATGGAATGGCATGGAATGGCATGGAATGGCATGGAATGGCATGGAATGGCATGGAATGGCATGGCACCGGCATGGCACCGGCATGGCACCGGCATGGCACCGGCATGGCACCGGCATGGCACCGGCATGGCACCGGCATGGCACCGGCATGGCACCGGCATGGCACGGCATGGCACGGCATGGCACCGGCATGGCACCGGCATGGCACCGGCATGGCACCGGCATGGCACCGGCATGGCACGGCATGGCACCGGCATGGCACGGCATGGCACGGCATGGCACGGCATGGCACGGCATGGCACGGCATGGCACGGCATGGCACGGCATGGCACGGCATGGCACGGCATGGCACGGCATGGCACGGCATGGCACGGCATGGCACGGCATGGCACGGCATGGCACGGCATGGCACGGCATTGAATGGCATTGAATGGCATGGAATGGCATGGAATGGCATGGAATGGCATGGCACCGCATGGCACGGCATGGCACGGCATGGCACCGGCATGGCACCGGCATGGCACCGGCATGGCACCGGCATGGCACGGCATGGCACCGGCATGACACCGGCATGGCACGGCATGGCACCGGCATGGCACGGCATGGCACCGGCATGGCACGGCATGGCACCGGCATGGCACGGCATGGCACGGCATGGCACGGCATGGCACGGTATGGCACGGCATGGCACGGCATGGAATGGCATTGAATGGCATTGAATGGCATGGAATGGCATGGAATGGCATGGAATGGCATGGCACGGCATGGCACCGGCATGGCACGGCCTGGCACGGCATGGCACGGCATGGCACGGCATGGCACGGCATGGCACGGCATGGCACGGCATGGCACGGCATGGCACGGCATGGCACGGCATGGCACGGCATGGCACGGCATGGCACGGCATGGCACGGCATGGCACGGCATGGCACGGCATGGCACGGCATGGCACGGCATGGCACGGCATGGCACGGCATGGCACGGCATGGCACGGCATGGCACGGCATGGCACGGCATGGCACGGCATGGCACGGCATGGCACGGCATGGCACGGCATGGCACGGCATGGCACGGCATGGCACGGCATGGCACGGCATGGCACGGCATGGCACGGCATGGCACGGCATGGCACGGCATGGCACGGCATGGCACGGCATGGCACGGCATGGCACGGCATGGCACGGCATGGCACGGCATTGAATGGCATTGAATGGCATGGAATGGCATGGAATGGCATGGAATGGCATGGCACCGCATGGCACGGCATGGCACGGCATGGCACCGGCATGGCACCGGCATGGCACCGGCATGGCACCGGCATGGCACGGCATGGCACCGGCATGACACCGGCATGGCACGGCATGGCACCGGCATGGCACGGCATGGCACCGGCATGGCACGGCATGGCACCGGCATGGCACGGCATGGCACGGCATGGCACGGCATGGCACGGTATGGCACGGCATGGCACGGCATGGAATGGCATTGAATGGCATTGAATGGCATGGAATGGCATGGAATGGCATGGAATGGCATGGCACGGCATGGCACCGGCATGGCACGGCCTGGCACGGCATGGCACGGCATGGCACGGCATGGCACGGCATGGCACGGCATGGCACGGCATGGCACGGCATGGCACGGCATGGCACGGCATGGCACGGCATGGCACGGCATGGCACGGCATGGCACGGCATGGCACGGCATGGCACGGCATGGCACGGCATGGCACGGCATGGCACGGCATGGCACGGCATGGCACGGCATGGCACGGCATGGCACGGCATGGCACGGCATGGCACGGCATGGCACGGCATGGCACGGCATGGCACGGCATGGCACGGCATGGCACGGCATGGCACGGCATGGCACGGCATGGCACGGCATGGCACGGCATGGCACGGCATGGCACGGCATGGCACGGCATGGCACGGCATGGCACGGCATGGCACGGCATGGCACGGCATGGAATGGCATTGAATGGCATTGAATGGCATGGAATGGCATGGAATGGCATGGAATGGCATGGAATGGCATGGAATGGCATGGAATGGCATGGAATGGCATGGCACGGCATGGCACGGCATGGCACGGCATGGCACGGCATTGAATGGCATGGAATGGCATGGAATGGCATGGAATGGCATGGAATCGCATGGAATGGCATGGAATGGCATGGAATGGCATGGAATGGCATGGAATGGCATGGAATGGCATGGAATGGCATGGCACCGGCATGGCACCGGCATGGCACCGGCATGGCACCGGCATGGCACCGGCATGGCACCGGCATGGCACCGGCATGGCACCGGCATGGCACCGGCATGGCACCGGCATGGCACCGGCATGGCACCGGCATGGCACCGGCATGGCACCGGCATGGCACGGCATTGAATGGCATGGCACGGCATTGAATGGCATGGAATGGCATTGAATGGCATGGAATTGCATGGAATGGCATGGAATGGCATGGAATGGCATGGAATGGCACGGAATGGCATGGAATGGCATGGAATGGCATGGAATGGCATGGAATGGCATGGAATGGCATGGAATGGCATGGAATGGCATGGAATGGCATGGAATGGCATGGAATGGCATGGAATGGCATGGAATGGCATGGAATGGCATGGAATGGCATGGAATGGCATGGAATGGCATGGAATGGCATGGCACCGGCATGGAATGGCATGGAATGGCATGGAATGGCATGGCACCGGCATGGCACCGGCATGGCACCGGCATGGCACGGCATGGCACGGCATGGCACGGAATGGCATGGAATGGCATGGAATGGCATGGAATGGCATGGAATGGCATGGAATGGCATGGAATGGCATGGAATGGCATGGAATGGCATGGAATGGCATGGAATGGCATGGCACCGGCATGGCACCGGCATGGCACGGCATGGCACGGCATGGCACGGCATGGCACGGCATGGCACCGGCATGGCACGGCATGGCACCGGCATGGCACGGCATGGCACGGCATGGCACGGCATGGCACGGCATGGAATGGCATTGAATGGCATTGAATGGCATGGAATGGCATGGAATGGCATGGAATGGCATGGAATGGCATGGAATGGCATGGAATGGCATGGAATGGCATGGAATGGCATGGAATTGCATGGAATGGCATGGAATTGCATGGAATGGCATGGAATGGCATGGAATGGCATGGCACCGGCATGGAATGGCATGGAATGGCATGGCACCGGCATGGAATGGCATGGAATGGCATGGAATGGCATGGAATGGCATGGAATGGCATGGAATGGCATGGCACCGGCATGGCACCGGCATGGCACCGGCATGGCACGGCATGGCACGGCATGGCACGGAATGGCATGGAATGGCATGGAATGGCATGGAATGGCATGGAATGGCATGGAATGGCATGGAATGGCATGGAATGGCATGGAATGGCATGGAATGGCATGGAATGGCATGGCACCGGCATGGCACCGGCATGGCACCGGCATGGCACCGGCATGGCACCGGCATGGCACCGGCATGGCACGGCATGGCACGGCATGGCACCGGCATGGCACCGGCATGGCACCGGCATGGCACGGCATGGCACCGGCATGGCACGGCATGGCACGGCATGGCACGGCATGGCACGGCATGGCACGGCATGGCACGGCATGGCACGGCATGGCACGGCATGGCACGGCATGGCACGGCATGGCACGGCATGGCACGGCATGGCACGGCATGGCACGGCATGGCACGGCATGGCACGGCATGGCACGGCATGGCACGGCATGGCACGGCATGGCACGGCATGGCACGGCATGGGCACGGCATGGCACGGCATGGCACGGCATTGAATGGCATTGAATGGCATGGAATGGCATGGAATGGCATGGAATGGCATGGCACCGCATGGCACGGCATGGCACGGCATGGCACCGGCATGGCACCGGCATGGCACCGGCATGGCACCGGCATGGCACGGCATGGCACCGGCATGACACCGGCATGGCACGGCATGGCACCGGCATGGCACGGCATGGCACCGGCATGGCACGGCATGGCACCGGCATGGCACGGCATGGCACGGCATGGCACGGCATGGCACGGCATGGCACGGTATGGCACGGCATGGCACGGCATGGAATGGCATGGAATGGCATTGAATGGCATTGAATGGCATGGAATGGCATGGAATGGCATGGAATGGCATGGCACGGCATGGCACCGGCATGGCACGGCCTGGCACGGCATGGCACGGCATGGCACGGCATGGCACGGCATGGCACGGCATGGCACGGCATGGCACGGCATGGCACGGCATGGCACGGCATGGCACGGCATGGCACGGCATGGCACGGCATGGCACGGCATGGCACGGCATGGCACGGCATGGAATGGCATGGAATGGCATGGAATGGCATGGCACCGGCATGGCACCGGCATGGCACCGGCATGGCACCGGCATGGCACCGGCATGGCACCGGCATGGCACCGGCATGGCACCGGCATGGCACCGGCATGGCACCGGCATGGCACCGGCATGGCACCGGCATGGCACCGGCATGGCACCGGCATGGCACCGGCATGGCACCGGCATGGCACGGGCATGGCACCGGCATGGCACCGGCATGGCACCGGCATGGCACCGGCATGGCACCGGCATGGCACCGGCATGGCACCGGCATGGCACCGGCATGGCACCGGCATGGCACCGGCATGGCACCGGCATGGCACCGGCATGGCACCGGCATGGCACCGGCATGGCACGGCATGGCACCGGCATGGCACCGGCATGGCACGGCATGGCACGGCATGGCACGGCATGGCACGGCATGGAATGGCATTGAATGGCATTGAATGGCATGGAATGGCATGGAATGGCATGGAATGGCATGGAATGGCATGGAATGGCATGGAATGGCATGGAATGGCATGGAATGGCATGGAATTGCATGGAATGGCATGGAATTGCATGGAATGGCATGGAATGGCATGGAATGGCATGGCACCGGCATGGAATGGCATGGAATGGCATGGCACCGGCATGGAATGGCATGGAATGGCATGGAATGGCATGGAATGGCATGGAATGGCATGGAATGGCATGGCACCGGCATGGCACCGGCATGGCACCGGCATGGCACGGCATGGCACGGCATGGCACGGAATGGCATGGAATGGCATGGAATGGCATGGAATGGCATGGAATGGCATGGAATGGCATGGAATGGCATGGAATGGCATGGAATGGCATGGAATGGCATGGAATGGCATGGCACCGGCATGGCACCGGCATGGCACCGGCATGGCACCGGCATGGCACCGGCATGGCACCGGCATGGCACGGCATGGCACGGCATGGCACCGGCATGGCACCGGCATGGCACCGGCATGGCACGGCATGGCACCGGCATGGCACGGCATGGCACGGCATGGCACGGCATGGCACGGCATGGCACGGCATGGCAC
Organism: Cryptus armator; assembly: GCA_963971235.1. Lineage (NCBI taxonomy): Eukaryota > Metazoa > Arthropoda > Insecta > Hymenoptera > Ichneumonidae > Cryptus > Cryptus armator. Next base: position 208,740 of record CAXARG010000215.1, on the reverse strand, counting down.
GGCATGGCACGGCATGGCACGGCATGGCACGGCATGGCACGGCATGGCACGGCATGGCACGGCATGGCACGGCATGGCACGGCATGGCACGGCATGGCACGGCATGGCACGGCATGGCACGGCATGGCACGGCATGGCACGGCATGGCACGGCATGGCACGGCATGGCACGGCATTGAATGGCATTGAATGGCATGGAATGGCATGGAATGGCATGGAATGGCATGGCACCGCATGGCACGGCATGGCACGGCATGGCACCGGCATGGCACCGGCATGGCACCGGCATGGCACCGGCATGGCACGGCATGGCACCGGCATGACACCGGCATGGCACGGCATGGCACCGGCATGGCACGGCATGGCACCGGCATGGCACGGCATGGCACCGGCATGGCACGGCATGGCACGGCATGGCACGGCATGGCACGGCATGGCACGGTATGGCACGGCATGGCACGGCATGGAATGGCATGGAATGGCATTGAATGGCATTGAATGGCATGGAATGGCATGGAATGGCATGGAATGGCATGGCACGGCATGGCACCGGCATGGCACGGCCTGGCACGGCATGGCACGGCATGGCACGGCATGGCACGGCATGGCACGGCATGGCACGGCATGGCACGGCATGGCACGGCATGGCACGGCATGGCACGGCATGGCACGGCATGGCACGGCATGGCACGGCATGGCACGGCATGGCACGGCATGGAATGGCATGGAATGGCATGGAATGGCATGGCACCGGCATGGCACCGGCATGGCACCGGCATGGCACCGGCATGGCACCGGCATGGCACCGGCATGGCACCGGCATGGCACCGGCATGGCACCGGCATGGCACCGGCATGGCACCGGCATGGCACCGGCATGGCACCGGCATGGCACCGGCATGGCACCGGCATGGCACCGGCATGGCACGGGCATGGCACCGGCATGGCACCGGCATGGCACCGGCATGGCACCGGCATGGCACCGGCATGGCACCGGCATGGCACCGGCATGGCACCGGCATGGCACCGGCATGGCACCGGCATGGCACCGGCATGGCACCGGCATGGCACCGGCATGGCACGGCATGGCACCGGCATGGCACCGGCATGGCACGGCATGGCACGGCATGGCACGGCATGGCACGGCATGGAATGGCATTGAATGGCATTGAATGGCATGGAATGGCATGGAATGGCATGGAATGGCATGGAATGGCATGGAATGGCATGGAATGGCATGGAATGGCATGGAATGGCATGGAATTGCATGGAATGGCATGGAATTGCATGGAATGGCATGGAATGGCATGGAATGGCATGGCACCGGCATGGAATGGCATGGAATGGCATGGCACCGGCATGGAATGGCATGGAATGGCATGGAATGGCATGGAATGGCATGGAATGGCATGGAATGGCATGGCACCGGCATGGCACCGGCATGGCACCGGCATGGCACGGCATGGCACGGCATGGCACGGAATGGCATGGAATGGCATGGAATGGCATGGAATGGCATGGAATGGCATGGAATGGCATGGAATGGCATGGAATGGCATGGAATGGCATGGAATGGCATGGAATGGCATGGCACCGGCATGGCACCGGCATGGCACCGGCATGGCACCGGCATGGCACCGGCATGGCACCGGCATGGCACGGCATGGCACGGCATGGCACCGGCATGGCACCGGCATGGCACCGGCATGGCACGGCATGGCACCGGCATGGCACGGCATGGCACGGCATGGCACGGCATGGCACGGCATGGCACGGCATGGCACGGCATGGCACGGCATGGCACGGCATGGCACGGCATGGCACGGCATGGCACGGCATGGCACGGCATGGCACGGCATGGAATGGCATGGAATGGCATTGAATGGCATTGAATGGCATGGAATGGCATGGAATGGCATGGAATGGCATGGCACGGCATGGCACCGGCATGGCACGGCCTGGCACGGCATGGCACGGCATGGCACGGCATGGCACGGCATGGCACGGCATGGCACGGCATGGCACGGCATGGCACGGCATGGCACGGCATGGCACGGCATGGCACGGCATGGCACGGCATGGCACGGCATGGCACGGCATGGCACGGCATGGAATGGCATGGAATGGCATGGAATGGCATGGCACCGGCATGGCACCGGCATGGCACCGGCATGGCACCGGCATGGCACCGGCATGGCACCGGCATGGCACCGGCATGGCACCGGCATGGCACCGGCATGGCACCGGCATGGCACCGGCATGGCACCGGCATGGCACCGGCATGGCACCGGCATGGCACCGGCATGGCACCGGCATGGCACCGGCATGGCACCGGCATGGCACGGGCATGGCACCGGCATGGCACCGGCATGGCACCGGCATGGCACCGGCATGGCACCGGCATGGCACCGGCATGGCACCGGCATGGCACCGGCATGGCACCGGCATGGCACCGGCATGGCACCGGCATGGCACCGGCATGGCACCGGCATGGCACGGCATGGCACCGGCATGGCACCGGCATGGCACCGGCATGGCACCGGCATGGCACGGCATGGCACGGCATGGCACGGCATGGCACGGCATGGCACGGCATGGCACGGCATGGCACCGGCATGGCACCGGCATGGCACCGGCATGGCACCGGCATGGCACCGGCATGGCACCGGCATGGCACCGGCATGGCACCGGCATGGCACGGCATGGCACCGGCATGGCACGGCATGGCACCGGCATGGCACGGTATGGCACCGGCATGGCACGGCATGGCACCGGCATGGCACGGCATGGCACCGGCATGGCACGGCATGGCACCGGCATGGCACGGCATGGCACCGGCATGGCACGGCATGGCACCGGCATGGCACGGCATGGCACCGGCATGGCACGGCATGGCACCGGCATGGCACGGCATGGCACCGGCATGGCACGGCATGGCACCGGCATGGCACGGCATGGCACCGGCATGGCACGGCATGGCACCGGCATGGCACCGGCATGGCACGGCATGGCACCGGCATGGCACGGCATGGCACCGGCATGGCACGGCCTGGCACCGGCATGGCACGGCATGGCACCGGCATGGCACGGCATGGCACCGGCATGGCACGGCATGGCACCGGCATGGCACGGCATGGCACCGGCATGGCACGGCATGGCACCGGCATGGCACCGGCATGGCACGGCATTGAATGGCATGGCACGGCATTGAATGGCATGGAATGGCATTGAATGGCATGGAATTGCATGGAATGGCATGGAATGGCATGGAATGGCATGGAATGGCACGGAATGGCATGGAATGGCATGGAATGGCATGGAATGGCATGGAATGGCATGGAATGGCATGGAATGGCATGGAATGGCATGGAATGGCATGGAATGGCATGGCACCGGCATGGAATGGCATGGAATGGCATGGAATGGCATGGCACCGGCATGGCACCGGCATGGCACCGGCATGGCACGGCATGGCACGGCATGGCACGGAATGGCACCGGCATGGCACCGGCATGGCACGGCATGGCACGGCATGGCACGGAATGGCATGGAATGGCATGGAATGGCATGGAATGGCATGGAATGGCATGGAATGGCATGGAATGGCATGGAATGGCATGGAATGGCATGGCACCGGCATGGCACCGGCATGGCACGGCATGGCACGGCATGGCACGGCATGGCACGGCATGGCACCGGCATGGCACGGCATGGCACCGGCATGGCACGGCATGGCACGGCATGGCACGGCATGGCACGGCATGGAATGGCATTGAATGGCATTGAATGGCATGGAATGGCATGGAATGGCATGGAATGGCATGGAATGGCATGGAATGGCATGGAATGGCATGGAATGGCATGGAATGGCATGGAATGGCATGGAATGGCATGGAATGGCATGGAATGGCATGGAATGGCATGGAATGGCATGGCACCGGCATGGAATGGCATGGAATGGCATTGAATGGCATGGAATTGCATGGAATGGCATGGAATGGCATGGAATGGCATGGAATGGCACGGAATGGCATGGAATGGCATGGAATGGCATGGAATGGCATGGAATGGCATGGAATGGCATGGAATGGCATGGAATGGCATGGAATGGCATGGAATGGCATGGAATGGCATGGAATGGCATGGAATGGCATGGAATGGCATGGAATGGCATGGAATGGCATGGAATGGCATGGAATGGCATGGAATGGCATGGAATGGCATGGCACCGGCATGGAATGGCATGGAATGGCATGGAATGGCATGGCACCGGCATGGCACCGGCATGGCACCGGCATGGCACGGCATGGCACGGCATGGCACGGAATGGCATGGAATGGCATGGAATGGCATGGAATGGCATGGAATGGCATGGAATGGCATGGAATGGCATGGAATGGCATGGAATGGCATGGAATGGCATGGAATGGCATGGAATGGCATGGCACCGGCATGGCACCGGCATGGCACGGCATGGCACGGCATGGCACGGCATGGCACGGCATGGCACCGGCATGGCACCGGCATGGCACGGCATGGCACCGGCATGGCACGGCATGGCACGGCATGGCACGGCATGGCACGGCATGGAATGGCATTGAATGGCATTGAATGGCATGGAATGTCATGGAATGGCATGGAATGGCATGGAATGGCATGGAATGGCATGGAATGGCATGGAATGGCATGGAATGGCATGGAATTGCATGGAATGGCATGGAATTGCATGGAATGGCATGGAATGGCATGGAATGGCATGGCACCGGCATGGAATGGCATGGAATGGCATGGCACCGGCATGGAATGGCATGGAATGGCATGGAATGGCATGGAATGGCATGGAATGGCATGGAATGGCATGGCACCGGCATGGCACCGGCATGGCACGGCATGGCACGGCATGGCACGGAATGGCATGGAATGGCATGGAATGGCATGGAATGGCATGGAATGGCATGGAATGGCATGGAATGGCATGGAATGGCATGGAATGGCATGGAATGGCATGGCACCGGCATGGCACCGGCATGGCACCGGCATGGCACCGGCATGGCACCGGCATGGCACCGGCATGGCACCGGCATGGCACGGCATGGCACGGCATGGCACCGGCATGGCACCGGCATGGCACCGGCATGGCACCGGCATGGCACGGCATGGCACCGGCATGGCACGGCATGGCACGGCATGGCACGGCATGGCACGGCATGGCACGGCATGGCACGGCATGGCACGGCATGGCACGGCATGGCACCGGCATGGCACCGGCATGGCACGGGCATGGCACCGGCATGGCACCGGCATGGCACCGGCATGGCACCGGCATGGCACCGGCATGGCACCGGCATGGCACCGGCATGGCACCGGCATGGCACCGGCATGGCACCGGCATGGCACCGGCATGGCACCGGCATGGCACCGGCATGGCACCGGCATGGCACGGCATGGCACCGGCATGGCACCGGCATGGCACCGGCATGGCACCGGCATGGCACGGCATGGCACGGCATGGCACGGCATGGCACGGCATGGCACGGCATGGCACGGCATGGCACCGGCATGGCACCGGCATGGCACCGGCATGGCACCGGCATGGCACCGGCATGGCACCGGCATGGCACCGGCATGGCACCGGCATGGCACCGGCATGGCACGGCATGGCACCGGCATGGCACGGCATGGCACCGGCATGGCACGGTATGGCACCGGCATGGCACGGCATGGCACCGGCATGGCACGGCATGGCACCGGCATGGCACGGCATGGCACCGGCATGGCACGGCATGGCACCGGCATGGCACGGCATGGCACCGGCATGGCACGGCATGGCACCGGCATGGCACGGCATGGCACCGGCATGGCACGGCATGGCACCGGCATGGCACCGGCATGGCACGGCATGGCACCGGCATGGCACGGCATGGCACCGGCATGGCACGGCCTGGCACCGGCATGGCACGGCATGGCACCGGCATGGCACGGCATGGCACCGGCATGGCACGGCATGGCACCGGCATGGCACGGCATGGCACCGGCATGGCACGGCATGGCACCGGCATGGCACGGCATGGCACCGGCATGGCACCGGCATGGCACGGCATTGAATGGCATGGCACGGCATTGAATGGCATGGAATGGCATTGAATGGCATGGAATTGCATGGAATGGCATGGAATGGCATGGAATGGCATGGAATGGCACGGAATGGCATGGAATGGCATGGAATGGCATGGAATGGCATGGAATGGCATGGAATGGCATGGAATGGCATGGAATGGCATGGAATGGCATGGAATGGCATGGAATGGCATGGAATGGCATGGAATGGCATGGAATGGCATGGAATGGCATGGCACCGGCATGGAATGGCATGGAATGGCATGGAATGGCATGGCACCGGCATGGCACCGGCATGGCACCGGCATGGCACGGCATGGCACGGCATGGCACGGAATGGCATGGAATGGCATGGAATGGCATGGAATGGCATGGAATGGCATGGAATGGCATGGAATGGCATGGAATGGCATGGAATGGCATGGAATGGCATGGAATGGCATGGAATGGCATGGCACCGGCATGGCACCGGCATGGCACGGCATGGCACGGCATGGCACGGCATGGCACGGCATGGCACCGGCATGGCACGGCATGGCACCGGCATGGCACGGCATGGCACGGCATGGCACGGCATGGCACGGCATGGAATGGCATTGAATGGCATTGAATGGCATGGAATGTCATGGAATGGCATGGAATGGCATGGAATGGCATGGAATGGCATGGAATGGCATGGAATGGCATGGAATGGCATGGAATGGCATGGAATTGCATGGAATGGCATGGAATTGCATGGAATGGCATGGAATGGCATGGAATGGCATGGCACCGGCATGGAATGGCATGGAATGGCATGGCACCGGCATGGAATGGCATGGAATGGCATGGAATGGCATGGAATGGCATGGAATGGCATGGAATGGCATGGCACCGGCATGGCACCGGCATGGCACGGCATGGCACGGCATGGCACGGAATGGCATGGAATGGCATGGAATGGCATGGAATGGCATGGAATGGCATGGAATGGCATGGAATGGCATGGAATGGCATGGAATGGCATGGAATGGCATGGCACCGGCATGGCACCGGCATGGCACCGGCATGGCACCGGCATGGCACCGGCATGGCACCGGCATGGCACCGGCATGGCACCGGCATGGCACGGCATGGCACGGCATGGCACCGGCATGGCACCGGCATGGCACCGGCATGGCACCGGCATGGCACGGCATGGCACCGGCATGGCACGGCATGGCACGGCATGGCACGGCATGGCACGGCATGGCACGGCATGGCACGGCATGGCACGGCATGGCACGGCATGGCACGGCATGGCACGGCATGGCACGGCATGGCACGGCATGGCACGGCATGGCACGGCATGGCACGGCATGGCACGGCATGGCACGGCATGGCACGGCATGGCACGGCATGGCACGGCATGGCACGGCATTGAATGGCATTGAATGGCATGGAATGGCATGGAATGGCATGGAATGGCATGGCACCGCATGGCACGGCATGGCACGGCATGGCACCGGCATGGCACCGGCATGGCACCGGCATGGCACCGGCATGGCACGGCATGGCACCGGCATGACACCGGCATGGCACGGCATGGCACCGGCATGGCACGGCATGGCACCGGCATGGCACGGCATGGCACCGGCATGGCACGGCATGGCACGGCATGGCACGGCATGGCACGGTATGGCACGGCATGGCACGGCATGGAATGGCATTGAATGGCATTGAATGGCATGGAATGGCATGGAATGGCATGGAATGGCATGGCACGGCATGGCACCGGCATGGCACGGCCTGGCACGGCATGGCACGGCATGGCACGGCATGGCACGGCATGGCACGGCATGGCACGGCATGGCACGGCATGGCACGGCATGGCACGGCATGGCACGGCATGGCACGGCATGGCACGGCATGGCACGGCATGGCACGGCATGGCACGGCATGGCACGGCATGGCACGGCATGGCACGGCATGGCACGGCATGGCACGGCATGGCACGGCATGGCACGGCATGGCACGGCATGGCACGGCATGGCACGGCATGGCACGGCATGGCACGGCATGGCACGGCATGGCACGGCATGGCACGGCATGGCACGGCATGGCACGGCATGGCACGGCATGGAATGGCATTGAATGGCATTGAATGGCATGGAATGGCATGGAATGGCATGGAATGGCATGGAATGGCATGGAATGGCATGGAATGGCATGGAATGGCATGGCACGGCATGGCACGGCATGGCACGGCATGGCACGGCATTGAATGGCATGGAATGGCATGGAATGGCATGGAATGGCATGGAATCGCATGGAATCGCATGGAATGGCATGGAATGGCATGGAATGGCATGGAATGGCATGGAATGGCATGGAATGGCATGGAATGGCATGGAATGGCATGGAATGGCATGGAATGGCATGGAATGGCATGGAATGGCATGGAATGGCATGGAATGGCATGGCACGGCATGGCACGGCATGGCACGGCATGGCACGGCATGGCACGGCATGGCACGGCATGGCACGGCATGGCACGGCATGGCACGGCATGGCACGGCATGGCACGGCATGGCACGGCATGGCACGGCATGGCACGGCATGGCACGGCATGGCACGGCATGGCACGGCATGGCACGGCATGGCACGGCATGGCACGGCATGGCACGGCATGGCACGGCATGGCACGGCATGGCACGGCATGGCACGGCATGGAATGGCATTGAATGGCATTGAATGGCATGGAATGGCATGGAATGGCATGGAATGGCATGGAATGGCATGGAATGGCATGGCACGGCATGGCACGGCATGGCACGGCATGGCACGGCATTGAATGGCATGGAATGGCATGGAATGGCATGGAATGGCATGGAATCGCATGGAATCGCATGGAATGGCATGGAATGGCATGGAATGGCATGGAATGGCATGGAATGGCATGGAATGGCATGGAATGGCATGGAATGGCATGGAATGGCATGGAATGGCATGGAATGGCATGGAATGGCATGGAATGGCATGGAATGGCATGGAATGGCATGGAATGGCATGGAATGGCATGGAATGGCATGGAATGGCATGGCACCGGCACGGCACCGGCATGGCACCGGCATGGCACCGGCATGGCACGGCATGGCACCGGCATGGCACCGGCATGGCACGGCATGGCACGGCATGGCACGGCATGGCACGGCATGGCACGGCATGGCACGGCATGGCACCGGCATGGCACCGGCATGGCACCGGCATGGCACCGGCATGGCACGGCATGGCACCGGCATGGCACGGCATGGCACCGGCATGGCACGGTATGGCACCGGCATGGCACGGCATGGCACCGGCATGGCACGGCATGGCACCGGCATGGCACGGCATGGCACCGGCATGGCACGGCATGGCACCGGCATGGCACGGCATGGCACCGGCATGGCACGGCATGGCACCGGCATGGCACGGCATGGCACCGGCATGGCACGGCATGGCACCGGCATGGCACCGGCATGGCACGGCATTGAATGGCATGGAATGGCATTGAATGGCATGGAATTGCATGGAATGGCATGGAATGGCATGGAATGGCATGGAATGGCACGGAATGGCATGGAATGGCATGGAATGGCATGGAATGGCATGGAATGGCATGGAATGGCATGGAATGGCATGGAATGGCATGGAATGGCATGGAATGGCATGGAATGGCATGGAATGGCATGGAATGGCATGGAATGGCATGGAATGGCATGGAATGGCATGGAATGGCATGGAATGGCATGGCACCGGCATGGAATGGCATGGAATGGCATGGAATGGCATGGCACCGGCATGGCACCGGCATGGCACCGGCATGGCACGGCATGGCACGGCATGGCACGGAATGGCATGGAATGGCATGGAATGGCATGGAATGGCATGGAATGGCATGGAATGGCATGGAATGGCATGGAATGGCATGGAATGGCATGGAATGGCATGGAATGGCATGGAATGGCATGGCACCGGCATGGCACCGGCATGGCACCGGCATGGCACCGGCATGGCACGGCATGGCACGGCATGGCACGGCATGGCACGGCATGGCACCGGCATGGCACGGCATGGCACCGGCATGGCACGGCATGGCACGGCATGGCACGGCATGGCACGGCATGGAATGGCATTGAATGGCATTGAATGGCATGGAATGGCATGGAATGGCATGGAATGGCATGGAATGGCATGGAATGGCATGGAATGGCATGGAATGGCATGGAATGGCATGGAATGGCATGGAATTGCATGGAATGGCATGGAATTGCATGGAATGGCATGGAATGGCATGGAATGGCATGGCACCGGCATGGAATGGCATGGAATGGCATGGCACCGGCATGGAATGGCATGGAATGGCATGGAATGGCATGGAATGGCATGGAATGGCATGGAATGGCATGGCACCGGCATGGCACCGGCATGGCACCGGCATGGCACGGCATGGCACGGCATGGCACGGAATGGCATGGAATGGCACGGAATGGCATGGAATGGCATGGAATGGCATGGAATGGCATGGAATGGCATGGAATGGCATGGCACCGGCATGGCACCGGCATGGCACCGGCATGGCACCGGCATGGCACCGGCATGGCACCGGCATGGCACCGGCATGGCACCGGCATGGCACCGGCATGGCACGGCATGGCACGGCATGGCACCGGCATGGCACCGGCATGGCACCGGCATGGCACCGGCATGGCACCGGCATGGCACGGCATGGCACCGGCATGGCACGGCATGGCACGGCATGGCACGGCATGGCACGGCATGGCACGGCATGGCACGGCATGGCACGGCATGGCACGGCATGGCACGGCATGGCACGGCATGGCACGGCATGGCACGGCATGGCACGGCATGGCACGGCATTGAATGGCATTGAATGGCATGGAATGGCATGGAATGGCATGGAATGGCATGGCACCGCATGGCACGGCATGGCACGGCATGGCACCGGCATGGCACCGGCATGGCACCGGCATGGCACCGGCATGGCACGGCATGGCACCGGCATGACACCGGCATGGCACGGCATGGCACCGGCATGGCACGGCATGGCACCGGCATGGCACGGCATGGCACCGGCATGGCACGGCATGGCACGGCATGGCACGGCATGGCACGGTATGGCACGGCATGGCACGGCATGGAATGGCATTGAATGGCATTGAATGGCATGGAATGGCATGGAATGGCATGGAATGGCATGGCACGGCATGGCACCGGCATGGCACGGCCTGGCACGGCATGGCACGGCATGGCACGGCATGGCACGGCATGGCACGGCATGGCACGGCATGGCACGGCATGGCACGGCATGGCACGGCATGGCACGGCATGGCACGGCATGGCACGGCATGGCACGGCATGGCACGGCATGGCACGGCATGGCACGGCATGGCACGGCATGGCACGGCATGGCACGGCATGGCACGGCATGGCACGGCATGGCACGGCATGGCACGGCATGGCACGGCATGGCACGGCATGGCACGGCATGGCACGGCATGGCACGGCATGGCACGGCATGGCACGGCATGGCACGGCATGGCACGGCATGGCACGGCATGGCACGGCATGGCACGGCATGGCACGGCATGGCACGGCATGGCACGGCATGGCACGGCATGGCACGGCATGGCACGGCATGGAATGGCATTGAATGGCATTGAATGGCATGGAATGGCATGGAATGGCATGGAATGGCATGGAATGGCATGGAATGGCATGGAATGGCATGGAATGGCATGGCACGGCATGGCACGGCATGGCACGGCATGGCACGGCATTGAATGGCATGGAATGGCATGGAATGGCATGGAATGGCATGGAATCGCATGGAATGGCATGGAATGGCATGGAATGGCATGGAATGGCATGGAATGGCATGGAATGGCATGGAATGGCATGGCACCGGCATGGCACCGGCATGGCACCGGCATGGCACCGGCATGGCACCGGCATGGCACCGGCATGGCACCGGCATGGCACCGGCATGGCACCGGCATGGCACCGGCATGGCACCGGCATGGCACGGCATTGAATGGCATGGCACGGCATTGAATGGCATGGAATGGCATTGAATGGCATGGAATTGCATGGAATGGCATGGAATGGCATGGAATGGCATGGAATGGCACGGAATGGCATGGAATGGCATGGAATGGCATGGAATGGCATGGAATGGCATGGAATGGCATGGAATGGCATGGAATGGCATGGAATGGCATGGAATGGCATGGAATGGCATGGAATGGCATGGAATGGCATGGAATGGCATGGAATGGCATGGAATGGCATGGAATGGCATGGAATGGCATGGCACCGGCATGGAATGGCATGGAATGGCATGGAATGGCATGGCACCGGCATGGCACCGGCATGGCACCGGCATGGCACGGCATGGCACGGCATGGCACGGAATGGCATGGAATGGCATGGAATGGCATGGAATGGCATGGAATGGCATGGAATGGCATGGAATGGCATGGAATGGCATGGAATGGCATGGAATGGCATGGAATGGCATGGCACCGGCATGGCACCGGCATGGCACGGCATGGCACGGCATGGCACGGCATGGCACGGCATGGCACCGGCATGGCACGGCATGGCACCGGCATGGCACGGCATGGCACGGCATGGCACGGCATGGCACGGCATGGAATGGCATTGAATGGCATTGAATGGCATGGAATGGCATGGAATGGCATGGAATGGCATGGAATGGCATGGAATGGCATGGAATGGCATGGAATGGCATGGAATGGCATGGAATTGCATGGAATGGCATGGAATTGCATGGAATGGCATGGAATGGCATGGAATGGCATGGCACCGGCATGGAATGGCATGGAATGGCATGGCACCGGCATGGAATGGCATGGAATGGCATGGAATGGCATGGAATGGCATGGAATGGCATGGAATGGCATGGCACCGGCATGGCACCGGCATGGCACCGGCATGGCACGGCATGGCACGGCATGGCACGGAATGGCATGGAATGGCATGGAATGGCATGGAATGGCATGGAATGGCATGGAATGGCATGGAATGGCATGGAATGGCATGGAATGGCATGGAATGGCATGGAATGGCATGGAATGGCATGGAATGGCATGGCACCGGCATGGCACCGGCATGGCACCGGCATGGCACCGGCATGGCACCGGCATGGCACCGGCATGGCACGGCATGGCACGGCATGGCACCGGCATGGCACCGGCATGGCACCGGCATGGCACCGGCATGGCACGGCATGGCACCGGCATGGCACGGCATGGCACGGCATGGCACGGCATGGCACGGCATGGCACGGCATGGCACGGCATGGCACGGCATGGCACGGCATGGCACGGCATGGCACGGCATGGCACGGCATGGCACGGCATGGCACGGCATGGCACGGCATGGCACGGCATGGCACGGCATGGCACGGCATGGCACGGCATGGCACGGCATGGCACGGCATGGCACGGCATGGCACGGCATGGCACGGCATGGCACGGCATTGAATGGCATTGAATGGCATGGAATGGCATGGAATGGCATGGAATGGCATGGCACCGCATGGCACGGCATGGCACGGCATGGCACCGGCATGGCACCGGCATGGCACCGGCATGGCACCGGCATGGCACGGCATGGCACCGGCATGACACCGGCATGGCACGGCATGGCACCGGCATGGCACGGCATGGCACCGGCATGGCACGGCATGGCACCGGCATGGCACGGCATGGCACGGCATGGCACGGCATGGCACGGTATGGCACGGCATGGCACGGCATGGAATGGCATTGAATGGCATTGAATGGCATGGAATGGCATGGAATGGCATGGAATGGCATGGCACGGCATGGCACCGGCATGGCACGGCCTGGCACGGCATGGCACGGCATGGCACGGCATGGCACGGCATGGCACGGCATGGCACGGCATGGCACGGCATGGCACGGCATGGCACGGCATGGCACGGCATGGCACGGCATGGCACGGCATGGCACGGCATGGCACGGCATGGCACGGCATGGCACGGCATGGCACGGCATGGCACGGCATGGCACGGCATGGCACGGCATGGCACGGCATGGCACGGCATGGCACGGCATGGCACGGCATGGCACGGCATGGCACGGCATGGCACGGCATGGCACGGCATGGCACGGCATGGCACGGCATGGCACGGCATGGCACGGCATGGCACGGCATGGCACGGCATGGCACGGCATGGCACGGCATGGCACGGCATGGAATGGCATTGAATGGCATTGAATGGCATGGAATGGCATGGAATGGCATGGAATGGCATGGAATGGCATGGAATGGCATGGAATGGCATGGCACGGCATGGCACGGCATGGCACGGCATGGCACGGCATGGCACGGCATTGAATGGCATGGAATGGCATGGAATGGCATGGAATGGCATGGAATGGCATGGAATGGCATGGAATGGCATGGAATGGCATGGAATGGCATGGAATGGCATGGAATGGCATGGAATGGCATGGCACCGGCATGGCACCGGCATGGCACCGGCATGGCACCGGCATGGCACCGGCATGGCACCGGCATGGCACCGGCATGGCACCGGCATGGCACCGGCATGGCACCGGCATGGCACGGGCATGGCACCGGCATGGCACCGGCATGGCACCGGCATGGCACCGGCATGGCACCGGCATGGCACCGGCATGGCACCGGCATGGCACCGGCATGGCACCGGCATGGCACCGGCATGGCACCGGCATGGCACCGGCATGGCACCGGCATGGCACCGGCATGGCACCGGCATGGCACGGCATGGCACCGGCATGGCACCGGCATGGCACCGGCATGGCACCGGCATGGCACGGCATGGCACGGCATGGCACGGCATGGCACGGCATGGCACGGCATGGCACGGCATGGCACCGGCATGGCACCGGCATGGCACCGGCATGGCACCGGCATGGCACCGGCATGGCACCGGCATGGCACCGGCATGGCACCGGCATGGCACGGCATGGCACCGGCATGGCACGGCATGGCACCGGCATGGCACGGCATGGCACCGGCATGGCACGGCATGGCACCGGCATGGCACGGCATGGCACCGGCATGGCACGGCATGGCACCGGCATGGCACGGCATGGCACCGGCATGGCACGGCATGGCACCGGCATGGCACGGCATGGCACCGGCATGGCACGGCATGGCACCGGCATGGCACGGCATGGCACCGGCATGGCACGGCATGGCACCGGCATGGCACGGCATGGCACCGGCATGGCACCGGCATGGCACGGCATGGCACCGGCATGGCACGGCATGGCACCGGCATGGCACGGCCTGGCACCGGCATGGCACGGCATGGCACCGGCATGGCACGGCATGGCACCGGCATGGCACGGCATGGCACCGGCATGGCACGGCATGGCACCGGCATGGCACGGCATGGCACCGGCATGGCACCGGCATGGCACGGCATTGAATGGCATGGCACGGCATTGAATGGCATGGAATGGCATTGAATGGCATGGAATTGCATGGAATGGCATGGAATGGCATGGAATGGCATGGAATGGCACGGAATGGCATGGAATGGCATGGAATGGCATGGAATGGCATGGAATGGCATGGAATGGCATGGAATGGCATGGAATGGCATGGAATGGCATGGAATGGCATGGAATGGCATGGAATGGCATGGAATGGCATGGAATGGCATGGAATGGCATGGCACCGGCATGGAATGGCATGGAATGGCATGGAATGGCATGGCACCGGCATGGCACCGGCATGGCACCGGCATGGCACGGCATGGCACGGCATGGCACGGAATGGCATGGAATGGCATGGAATGGCATGGAATGGCATGGAATGGCATGGAATGGCATGGAATGGCATGGAATGGCATGGAATGGCATGGAATGGCATGGAATGGCATGGAATGGCATGGAATGGCATGGCACCGGCATGGCACCGGCATGGCACGGCATGGCACGGCATGGCACGGCATGGCACGGCATGGCACCGGCATGGCACGGCATGGCACCGGCATGGCACGGCATGGCACGGCATGGCACGGCATGGCACGGCATGGAATGGCATTGAATGGCATTGAATGGCATGGAATGGCATGGAATGGCATGGAATGGCATGGAATGGCATGGAATGGCATGGAATGGCATGGAATGGCATGGAATGGCATGGAATTGCATGGAATGGCATGGAATTGCATGGAATGGCATGGAATGGCATGGAATGGCATGGCACCGGCATGGAATGGCATGGAATGGCATGGCACCGGCATGGAATGGCATGGAATGGCATGGAATGGCATGGAATGGCATGGAATGGCATGGAATGGCATGGAATGGCATGGAATGGCATGGCACCGGCATGGCACCGGCATGGCACGGCATGGCACGGCATGGCACGGAATGGCATGGAATGGCATGGAATGGCATGGAATGGCATGGAATGGCATGGAATGGCATGGAATGGCATGGAATGGCATGGAATGGCATGGCACCGGCATGGCACCGGCATGGCACCGGCATGGCACCGGCATGGCACCGGCATGGCACCGGCATGGCACGGCATGGCACGGCATGGCACCGGCATGGCACCGGCATGGCACCGGCATGGCACCGGCATGGCACCGGCATGGCACCGGCATGGCACGGCATGGCACGGCATGGCACGGCATGGCACGGCATGGCACGGCATGGCACGGCATGGCACGGCATGGCACGGCATGGCACGGCATGGCACGGCATGGCACGGCATGGCACGGCATGGCACGGCATGGCACGGCATGGCACGGCATGGCACGGCATGGCACGGCATTGAATGGCATTGAATGGCATGGAATGGCATGGAATGGCATGGAATGGCATGGCACCGCATGGCACGGCATGGCACGGCATGGCACCGGCATGGCACCGGCATGGCACCGGCATGGCACCGGCATGGCACGGCATGGCACCGGCATGACACCGGCATGGCACGGCATGGCACCGGCATGGCACGGCATGGCACCGGCATGGCACGGCATGGCACCGGCATGGCACGGCATGGCACCGGCATGGCACGGCATGGCACGGCATGGCACGGCATGGCACGGTATGGCACGGCATGGCACGGCATGGAATGGCATTGAATGGCATTGAATGGCATGGAATGGCATGGAATGGCATGGAATGGCATGGCACGGCATGGCACCGGCATGGCACGGCCTGGCACGGCATGGCACGGCATGGCACGGCATGGCACGGCATGGCACGGCATGGCACGGCATGGCACGGCATGGCACGGCATGGCACGGCATGGCACGGCATGGCACGGCATGGCACGGCATGGCACGGCATGGCACGGCATGGCACGGCATGGCACGGCATGGCACGGCATGGCACGGCATGGCACGGCATGGCACGGCATGGCACGGCATGGCACGGCATGGCACGGCATGGCACGGCATGGCACGGCATGGCACGGCATGGCACGGCATGGCACGGCATGGCACGGCATGGCACGGCATGGCACGGCATGGCACGGCATGGCACGGCATGGCACGGCATGGCACGGCATGGCACGGCATGGCACGGCATGGCACGGCATGGCACGGCATGGCACGGCATGGCACGGCATGGCACGGCATGGCACGGCATGGAATGGCATTGAATGGCATTGAATGGCATGGAATGGCATGGAATGGCATGGAATGGCATGGAATGGCATGGAATGGCATGGAATGGCATGGAATGGCATGGCACGGCATGGCACGGCATGGCACGGCATGGCACGGCATTGAATGGCATGGAATGGCATGGAATGGCATGGAATGGCATGGAATGGCATGGAATGGCATGGAATGGCATGGAATGGCATGGAATGGCATGGAATGGCATGGAATGGCATGGAATGGCATGGAATGGCATGGAATGGCATGGAATGGCATGGAATGGCATGGAATGGCATGGAATGGCATGGAATGGCATGGAATGGCATGGAATGGCATGGAATGGCATGGCACGGCATGGCACGGCATGGCACGGCATGGCACGGCATGGCACGGCATGGCACGGCATGGCACGGCATGGCACGGCATGGCACGGCATGGCACGGCATGGCACGGCATGGCACGGCATGGCACGGCATGGCACGGCATGGCACGGCATGGCACGGCATGGAATGGCATTGAATGGCATTGAATGGCATGGAATGGCATGGAATGGCATGGAATGGCATGGAATGGCATGGAATGGCATGGAATGGCATGGCACGGCATGGCACGGCATGGCACGGCATGGCACGGCATTGAATGGCATGGAATGGCATGGAATGGCATGGAATGGCATGGAATCGCATGGAATCGCATGGAATGGCATGGAATGGCATGGAATGGCATGGAATGGCATGGAATGGCATGGAATGGCATGGAATGGCATGGAATGGCATGGAATGGCATGGAATGGCATGGAATGGCATGGAATGGCATGGAATGGCATGGAATGGCATGGAATGGCATGGAATGGCATGGAATGGCATGGCACCGGCATGGCACCGGCATGGCACCGGCATGGCACCGGCATGGCACGGCATGGCACCGGCATGGCACCGGCATGGCACGGCATGGCACGGCATGGCACGGCATGGCACGGCATGGCACGGCATGGCACGGCATGGCACGGCATGGCACGGCATGGCACCGGCATGGCACCGGCATGGCACCGGCATGGCACCGGCATGGCACGGCATGGCACCGGCATGGCACGGCATGGCACCGGCATGGCACGGTATGGCACCGGCATGGCACGGCATGGCACCGGCATGGCACGGCATGGCACCGGCATGGCACGGCATGGCACCGGCATGGCACGGCATGGCACCGGCATGGCACGGCATGGCACCGGCATGGCACGGCATGGCACCGGCATGGCACGGCATGGCACCGGCATGGCACGGCATGGCACCGGCATGGCACCGGCATGGCACGGCATTGAATGGCATGGCACGGCATTGAATGGCATGGAATGGCATTGAATGGCATGGAATTGCATGGAATGGCATGGAATGGCATGGAATGGCATGGAATGGCACGGAATGGCATGGAATGGCATGGAATGGCATGGAATGGCATGGAATGGCATGGAATGGCATGGAATGGCATGGAATGGCATGGAATGGCATGGAATGGCATGGAATGGCATGGAATGGCATGGAATGGCATGGAATGGCATGGAATGGCATGGAATGGCATGGAATGGCATGGAATGGCATGGCACCGGCATGGAATGGCATGGAATGGCATGGAATGGCATGGCACCGGCATGGCACCGGCATGGCACCGGCATGGCACGGCATGGCACGGCATGGCACGGAATGGCATGGAATGGCATGGAATGGCATGGAATGGCATGGAATGGCATGGAATGGCATGGAATGGCATGGAATGGCATGGAATGGCATGGAATGGCATGGAATGGCATGGAATGGCATGGCACCGGCATGGCACCGGCATGGCACGGCATGGCACGGCATGGCACGGCATGGCACGGCATGGCACCGGCATGGCACGGCATGGCACCGGCAT
Organism: Cryptus armator; assembly: GCA_963971235.1. Classification (NCBI taxonomy): domain Eukaryota; kingdom Metazoa; phylum Arthropoda; class Insecta; order Hymenoptera; family Ichneumonidae; genus Cryptus; species Cryptus armator. The sequence goes on along the minus strand of CAXARG010000215.1, from coordinate 189,028 downwards.
GGCACGGCATGGCACGGCATGGCACGGCATGGCACGGCATGGAATGGCATTGAATGGCATTGAATGGCATGGAATGGCATGGAATGGCATGGAATGGCATGGAATGGCATGGAATGGCATGGAATGGCATGGAATGGCATGGAATGGCATGGAATTGCATGGAATGGCATGGAATTGCATGGAATGGCATGGAATGGCATGGAATGGCATGGCACCGGCATGGAATGGCATGGAATGGCATGGCACCGGCATGGAATGGCATGGAATGGCATGGAATGGCATGGAATGGCATGGAATGGCATGGCACCGGCATGGCACCGGCATGGCACCGGCATGGCACGGCATGGCACGGCATGGCACGGAATGGCATGGAATGGCATGGAATGGCATGGAATGGCATGGAATGGCATGGAATGGCATGGAATGGCATGGAATGGCATGGAATGGCATGGCACCGGCATGGCTCCGGCATGGCACCGGCATGGCACCGGCATGGCACCGGCATGGCACCGGCATGGCACGGCATGGCACGGCATGGCACCGGCATGGCACCGGCATGGCACCGGCATGGCACCGGCATGGCACCGGCATGGCACGGCATGGCACCGGCATGGCACGGCATGGCACGGCATGGCACGGCATGGCACGGCATGGCACGGCATGGCACGGCATGGCACGGCATGGCACGGCATGGCACGGCATGGCACGGCATGGCACGGCATGGCACGGCATGGCACGGCATGGCACGGCATGGCACGGCATGGCACGGCATGGCACGGCATGGCACGGCATGGCACGGCATGGCACGGCATGGCACGGCATGGCACGGCATTGAATGGCATTGAATGGCATGGAATGGCATGGAATGGCATGGAATGGCATGGCACCGCATGGCACGGCATGGCACGGCATGGCACCGGCATGGCACCGGCATGGCACCGGCATGGCACCGGCATGGCACGGCATGGCACCGGCATGACACCGGCATGGCACGGCATGGCACCGGCATGGCACGGCATGGCACCGGCATGGCACGGCATGGCACCGGCATGGCACGGCATGGCACGGCATGGCACGGCATGGCACGGTATGGCACGGCATGGCACGGCATGGAATGGCATTGAATGGCATTGAATGGCATGGAATGGCATGGAATGGCATGGAATGGCATGGCACGGCATGGCACCGGCATGGCACGGCCTGGCACGGCATGGCACGGCATGGCACGGCATGGCACGGCATGGCACGGCATGGCACGGCATGGCACGGCATGGCACGGCATGGCACGGCATGGCACGGCATGGCACGGCATGGCACGGCATGGCACGGCATGGCACGGCATGGCACGGCATGGCACGGCATGGCACGGCATGGCACGGCATGGCACGGCATGGCACGGCATGGCACGGCATGGCACGGCATGGCACGGCATGGCACGGCATGGCACGGCATGGCACGGCATGGCACGGCATGGCACGGCATGGCACGGCATGGCACGGCATGGCACGGCATGGCACGGCATGGCACGGCATGGCACGGCATGGCACGGCATGGCACGGCATGGCACGGCATGGCACGGCATGGCACGGCATGGCACGGCATGGCACGGCATGGCACGGCATGGCACGGCATGGAATGGCATTGAATGGCATTGAATGGCATGGAATGGCATGGAATGGCATGGAATGGCATGGAATGGCATGGAATGGCATGGAATGGCATGGAATGGCATGGCACGGCATGGCACGGCATGGCACGGCATGGCACGGCATTGAATGGCATGGAATGGCATGGAATGGCATGGAATGGCATGGAATCGCATGGAATCGCATGGAATGGCATGGAATGGCATGGAATGGCATGGAATGGCATGGAATGGCATGGAATGGCATGGAATGGCATGGAATGGCATGGAATGGCATGGCACCGGCATGGCACCGGCATGGCACCGGCATGGCACCGGCATGGCACCGGCATGGCACCGGCATGGCACCGGCATGGCACCGGCATGGCACCGGCATGGCACCGGCATGGCACCGGCATGGCACCGGCATGGCACCGGCATGGCACCGGCATGGCACCGGCATGGCACCGGCATGGCACCGGCATGGCACCGGCATGGCACCGGCATGGCACCGGCATGGCACCGGCATGGCACCGGCATGGCACCGGCATGGCACCGGCATGGCACCGGCATGGCACCGGCATGGCACCGGCATGGCACCGGCATGGCACCGGCATGGCACCGGCATGGCACCGGCATGGCACCGGCATGGCACCGGCATGGCACCGGCATGGCACCGGCATGGCACCGGCATGGCACCGGCATGGCACCGGCATGGCACCGGCATGGCACCGGCATGGCACCGGCATGGCACCGGCATGGCACCGGCATGGCACGGCATGGCACCGGCATGGCACCGGCATGGCACCGGCATGGCACCGGCATGGCACGGCATGGCACGGCATGGCACGGCATGGCACGGCATGGCACGGCATGGCACGGCATGGCACGGCATGGCACGGCATGGCACCGGCATGGCACCGGCATGGCACCGGCATGGCACCGGCATGGCACCGGCATGGCACCGGCATGGCACGGCATGGCACCGGCATGGCACGGCATGGCACCGGCATGGCACGGCATGGCACCGGCATGGCACGGCATGGCACCGGCATGGCACGGCATGGCACCGGCATGGCACGGCATGGCACCGGCATGGCACGGCATGGCACCGGCATGGCACGGCATGGCACCGGCATGGCACGGCATGGCACCGGCATGGCACGGCATGGCACCGGCATGGCACGGCATGGCACCGGCATGGCACGGCATGGCACCGGCATGGCACGGCATGGCACCGGCATGGCACGGCATGGCACCGGCATGGCACGGCATGGCACCGGCATGGCACGGCATGGCACCGGCATGGCACGGCCTGGCACCGGCATGGCACGGCATGGCACCGGCATGGCACGGCATGGCACCGGCATGGCACGGCATGGCACCGGCATGGCACGGCATGGCACCGGCATGGCACCGGCATGGCACGGCATTGAATGGCATGGCACGGCATTGAATGGCATGGAATGGCATTGAATGGCATGGAATTGCATGGAATGGCATGGAATGGCATGGAATGGCATGGAATGGCACGGAATGGCATGGAATGGCATGGAATGGCATGGAATGGCATGGAATGGCATGGAATGGCATGGAATGGCATGGAATGGCATGGAATGGCATGGAATGGCATGGAATGGCATGGAATGGCATGGAATGGCATGGAATGGCATGGAATGGCATGGAATGGCATGGCACCGGCATGGAATGGCATGGAATGGCATGGCACCGGCATGGCACCGGCATGGCACCGGCATGGCACGGCATGGCACGGCATGGCACGGAATGGCATGGAATGGCATGGAATGGCATGGAATGGCATGGAATGGCATGGAATGGCATGGAATGGCATGGAATGGCATGGAATGGCATGGAATGGCATGGAATGGCATGGAATGGCATGGCACCGGCATGGCACCGGCATGGCACGGCATGGCACGGCATGGCACGGCATGGCACGGCATGGCACGGCATGGCACGGCATGGCACCGGCATGGCACGGCATGGCACCGGCATGGCACGGCATGGCACGGCATGGCACGGCATGGCACGGCATGGAATGGCATTGAATGGCATTGAATGGCATGGAATGGCATGGAATGGCATGGAATGGCATGGAATGGCATGGAATGGCATGGAATGGCATGGAATGGCATGGAATGGCATGGAATTGCATGGAATGGCATGGAATTGCATGGAATGGCATGGAATGGCATGGAATGGCATGGCACCGGCATGGAATGGCATGGAATGGCATGGCACCGGCATGGAATGGCATGGAATGGCATGGAATGGCATGGAATGGCATGGAATGGCATGGAATGGCATGGCACCGGCATGGCACCGGCATGGCACCGGCATGGCACCGGCATGGCACCGGCATGGCACGGCATGGCACGGCATGGCACCGGCATGGCACCGGCATGGCACCGGCATGGCACCGGCATGGCACCGGCATGGCACCGGCATGGCACCGGCATGGCACGGCATGGCACCGGCATGGCACGGCATGGCACGGCATGGCACGGCATGGCACGGCATGGCACGGCATGGCACGGCATGGCACGGCATGGCACGGCATGGCACGGCATGGCACGGCATGGCACGGCATGGCACGGCATGGCACGGCATGGCACGGCATGGCACGGCATGGCACGGCATGGCACGGCATGGCACGGCATGGCACGGCATGGCACGGCATGGCACGGCATGGCACGGCATGGCACGGCATGGCACGGCATTGCACGGCATTGAATGGCATTGAATGGCATGGAATGGCATGGAATGGCATGGAATGGCATGGCACCGCATGGCACGGCATGGCACGGCATGGCACCGGCATGGCACCGGCATGGCACCGGCATGGCACCGGCATGGCACCGGCATGGCACGGCATGGCACCGGCATGACACCGGCATGGCACGGCATGGCACCGGCATGGCACGGCATGGCACCGGCATGGCACGGCATGGCACCGGCATGGCACGGCATGGCACGGCATGGCACGGCATGGCACGGCATGGCACGGCATGGAATGGCATTGAATGGCATTGAATGGCATGGAATGGCATGGAATGGCATGGAATGGCATGGCACGGCATGGCACCGGCATGGCACGGCATGGCACCGGCATGGCACCGGCATGGCACGGCATGGCACCGGCATGGCACGGCATGGCACCGGCATGGAACGGCATGGCACGGCATGGCACGGCATGGCACGGCATGGCACGGCATGGCACGGCATGGCACCGGCATGGCACCGGCATGGCACGGCATGGCACGGCCTGGCACGGCATGGCACGGCATGGCACGGCATGGCACGGCATGGCACGGCATGGCACGGCATGGCACGGCATGGCACGGCATGGCACGGCATGGCACGGCATGGCACGGCATGGCACGGCATGGCACGGCATGGCACGGCATGGCACGGCATGGCACGGCATGGCACGGCATGGCACGGCATGGCACGGCATGGCACGGCATGGCACGGCATGGCACGGCATGGCACGGCATGGCACGGCATGGCACGGCATGGCACGGCATGGCACGGCATGGCACGGCATGGAATGGCATTGAATGGCATTGAATGGCATGGAATGGCATGGAATGGCATGGAATGGCATGGAATGGCATGGAATGGCATTGAATGGCATGGAATGGCATGGAATGGCATGGAATGGCATGGAATGGCATGGAATCGCATGGAATCGCATGGAATGGCATGGAATGGCATGGAATGGCATGGAATGGCATGGAATGGCATGGAATGGCATGGAATGGCATGGAATGGCATGGAATGGCATGGAATGGCATGGAATGGCATGGAATGGCATGGAATGGCATGGAATGGCATGGAATGGCATGGAATGGCATGGAATGGCATGGAATGGCATGGAATGGCATGGAATGGCATGGAATGGCATGGAATGGCATGGAATGGCATGGAATGGCATGGAATGGCATGGAATGGCATGGAATGGCATGGAATGGCATGGAATGGCATGGCACCGGCATGGCACCGGCATGGCACCGGCATGGCACCGGCATGGCACCGGCATGGCACCGGCATGGCACCGGCATGGCACCGGCATGGCACCGGCATGGCACGGCATGGCACCGGCATGGCACCGGCATGGCACGGCATGGCACGGCATGGCACGGCATGGCACGGCATGGCACGGCATGGCACGGCATGGCACGGCATGGCACGGCATGGCACGGCATGGCACGGCATGGCACCGGCATGGCACCGGCATGGCACCGGCATGGCACCGGCATGGCACCGGCATGGCACGGCATGGCACCGGCATGGCACGGCATGGCACCGGCATGGCACCGGCATGGCACCGGCATGGCACGGCATGGCACCGGCATGGCACGGCATGGCACCGGCATGGCACGGTATGGCACCGGCATGGCACGGCATGGCACCGGCATGGCACGGCATGGCACCGGCATGGCACGGCATGGCACCGGCATGGCACGGCATGGCACCGGCATGGCACGGCATGGCACCGGCATGGCACGGCATGGCACCGGCATGGCACGGCATGGCACCGGCATGGCACGGCATGGCACCGGCATGGCACGGCATGGCACCGGCATGGCACGGCATGGCACCGGCATGGCACGGCATGGCACCGGCATGGCACGGCCTGGCACCGGCATGGCACGGCATGGCACCGGCATGGCACGGCATGGCACCGGCATGGCACGGCATGGCACCGGCATGGCACGGCATGGCACCGGCATGGCACCGGCATGGCACGGCATTGAATGGCATGGCACGGCATTGAATGGCATGGAATGGCATTGAATGGCATGGAATTGCATGGAATGGCATGGAATGGCATGGAATGGCATGGAATGGCACGGAATGGCATGGAATGGCATGGAATGGCATGGAATGGCATGGAATGGCATGGAATGGCATGGAATGGCATGGAATGGCATGGAATGGCATGGAATGGCATGGAATGGCATGGAATGGCATGGAATGGCATGGAATGGCATGGAATGGCATGGAATGGCATGGAATGGCATGGAATGGCATGGAATGGCATGGAATGGCATGGAATGGCATGGAATGGCATGGCACCGGCATGGAATGGCATGGAATGGCATGGAATGGCATGGCACCGGCATGGCACCGGCATGGCACCGGCATGGCACCGGCATGGCACGGCATGGCACGGCATGGCACGGAATGGCATGGAATGGCATGGAATGGCATGGAATGGCATGGAATGGCATGGAATGGCATGGAATGGCATGGAATGGCATGGAATGGCATGGAATGGCATGGAATGGCATGGAATGGCATGGAATGGCATGGAATGGCATGGCACCGGCATGGCACCGGCATGGCACGGCATGGCACGGCATGGCACGGCATGGCACCGGCATGGCACGGCATGGCACCGGCATGGCACGGCATGGCACGGCATGGCACGGCATGGCACGGCATGGAATGGCATTGAATGGCATTGAATGGCATGGAATGGCATGGAATGGCATGGAATGGCATGGAATGGCATGGAATTGCATGGAATGGCATGGAATGGCATGGAATGGCATGGAATGGCATGGAATGGCATGGAATGGCATGGAATGGCATGGAATGGCATGGCACCGGCATGGCACGGCATGGCACGGCATGGCACGGCATGGCACGGCATGGCACGGCATGGAATGGCATGGAATGGCATGGAATGGCATGGAATGGCATGGAATGGCATGGAATGGCATGGAATGGCATGGAATGGCATGGAATGGCATGGAATGGCATGGAATGGCATGGAATGGCATGGAATGGCATGGAATGGCATGGAATGGCATGGAATGGCATGGAATGGCATGGAATGGCATGGAATGGCATGGAATGGCATGGAATGGCATGGAATGGCATGGAATGGCATGGAATGGCATGGAATGGCATGGAATGGCATGGAATTGCATGGAATGGCATGGAATGGCATGGAATGGCATGGAATGGCATGGAATGGCATGGCACCGGCATGGCACCGGCATGGCACCGGCATGGCACGGCATGGCACCGGCATGGCACGGCATGGCACCGGCATGGCACCGGCATGGCACGGCATGGCACCGGCATGGCACGGCATGGCACCGGCATGGCACCGGCATGGCACGGCATGGCACGGCATGGCACCGGCATGGCACGGCATGGCACGGCATGGCACGGCATGGCACGGCATGGCACGGCATGGAATGGCATGGAATGGCATGGAATGGCATGGAATGGCATGGAATGGCATGGAATGGCATGGAATGGCATGGAATGGCATGGAATGGCATGGAATGGCATGGAATGGCATGGAATGGCATGGAATGGCATGGAATGGCATTGAATGGCATGGAATGGCATGGCACGGCATGGCACGGCATTGAATGGCATGGAATGGCATGGAATGGCATGGAATGGCATGGCACGGCATTGAATGGCATGGAATGGCATGGAATGGCATGGAATGGCATGGAATGGCATGGAATCGCATGGAATGGCATGGAATGGCATGGAATGGCATGGAATGGCATGGAATGGCATGGAATGGCATGGAATGGCATGGAATGGCATGGAATGGCATGGAATGGCATGGAATGGCATGGAATGGCATGGAATGGCATGGCACCGGCATGGCACCGGCATGGCACCGGCATGGCACCGGCATGGCACCGGCATGGCACCGGCATGGCACCGGCATGGCACCGGCATGGCACCGGCATGGCACCGGCATGGCACCGGCATGGCACCGGCATGGCACCGGCATGGCACCGGCATGGCACCGGCATGGCACCGGCATGGCACCGGCATGGCACCGGCATGGCACCGGCATGGCACCGGCATGGCACCGGCATGGCACCGGCATGGCACCGGCATGGCACCGGCATGGCACCGGCATGGCACCGGCATGGCACCGGCATGGCACCGGCATGGCACCGGCATGGCACCGGCATGGCACCGGCATGGCACCGGCATGGCACCGGCATGGCACCGGCATGGCACCGGCATGGCACCGGCATGGCACCGGCATGGCACCGGCATGGCACCGGCATGGCACCGGCATGGCACGGCATGGCACCGGCATGGCACGGTATGGCACCGGCATGGCACGGCATGGCACCGGCATGGCACGGCATGGCACCGGCATGGCACGGCATGGCACCGGCATGGCACGGCATGGCACCGGCATGGCACGGCCTGGCACCGGCATGGCACGGCATGGCACCGGCATGGCACGGCATGGCACCGGCATGGCACCGGCATGGCACGGCATTGAATGGCATGGCACGGCATTGAATGGCATGGAATGGCATTGAATGGCATGGAATTGCATGGAATGGCATGGAATGGCATGGAATGGCATGGAATGGCACGGAATGGCATGGAATGGCATGGAATGGCATGGAATGGCATGGAATGGCATGGAATGGCATGGAATGGCATGGAATGGCATGGAATGGCATGGAATGGCATGGAATGGCATGGAATGGCATGGAATGGCATGGAATGGCATGGAATGGCATGGAATGGCATGGAATGGCATGGAATGGCATGGAATGGCATGGAATGGCATGGAATGGCATGGAATGGCATGGAATGGCATGGAATGGCATGGAATGGCATGGAATGGCATGGAATGGCATGGCACCGGCATGGAATGGCATGGAATGGCATGGAATGGCATGGCACCGGCATGGCACCGGCATGGCACCGGCATGGCACCGGCATGGCACGGCATGGCACGGCATGGCACGGAATGGCATGGAATGGCATGGAATGGCATGGAATGGCATGGAATGGCATGGAATGGCATGGAATGGCATGGAATGGCATGGAATGGCATGGAATGGCATGGAATGGCATGGAATGGCATGGAATGGCATGGAATGGCATGGAATGGCATGGCACCGGCATGGCACCGGCATGGCACGGCATGGCACGGCATGGCACGGCATGGCACGGCATGGCACCGGCATGGCACGGCATGGCACCGGCATGGCACGGCATGGCACGGCATGGCACGGCATGGCACGGCATGGCACCGGCATGGCACGGCATGGCACCGGCATGGCACGGCATGGCACCGGCATGGCACGGCATGGCACCGGCATGGCACGGCATGGCACCGGCATGGCACGGCATGGCACCGGCATGGCACGGCATGGCACCGGCATGGCACGGCATGGCACCGGCATGGCACGGCATGGCACCGGCATGGCACGGCCTGGCACCGGCATGGCACGGCATGGCACCGGCATGGCACGGCATGGCACCGGCATGGCACCGGCATGGCACGGCATTGAATGGCATGGCACGGCATTGAATGGCATGGAATGGCATTGAATGGCATGGAATTGCATGGAATGGCATGGAATGGCATGGAATGGCATGGAATGGCACGGAATGGCATGGAATGGCATGGAATGGCATGGAATGGCATGGAATGGCATGGAATGGCATGGAATGGCATGGAATGGCATGGAATGGCATGGAATGGCATGGAATGGCATGGAATGGCATGGAATGGCATGGCACCGGCATGGCACCGGCATGGCACCGGCATGGCACGGCATGGCACGGCATGGCACGGAATGGCATGGAATGGCATGGAATGGCATGGAATGGCATGGAATGGCATGGAATGGCATGGAATGGCATGGAATGGCATGGAATGGCATGGCACCGGCATGGCACCGGCATGGCACCGGCATGGCACCGGCATGGCACCGGCATGGCACCGGCATGGCACCGGCATGGCACCGGCATGGCACCGGCATGGCACCGGCATGGCACGGCATGGCACCGGCATGGCACGGCATGGCACCGGCATGGCACGGCATGGCACCGGCATGGCACGGCATGGCACCGGCATGGCACGGCATGGCACCGGCATGGCACGGCATGGCACCGGCATGGCACGGCATGGAATGGCATTGAATGGCATTGAATGGCATGGAATGGCATGGCACCGCATGGCACGGCATGGCACGGCATGGCACGGCATTGAATGGCATGGAACGGCATGGAATGGCATGGAATGGCATGGAATGGCATGGAATGGCATGGAATGGCATGGAATGGCATGGAATGGCATGGAATGGCATGGAATGGCATGGAATGGCATGGAATGGCATGGAATGGCACGGCATGGCACGGCATGGCACGGCATGGCACGGAATGGCATGGAATGGCATGGAATGGCATGGAATGGCATGGAATGGCATGGAATGGCATGGAATGGCATGGCACCGGCATGGCACCGGCATGGCACCGGCATGGCACCGGCATGGCACCGGCATGGCACCGGCATGGCACCGGCATGGCACCGGCATGGCACCGGCATGGCACCGGCATGGCACCGGCATGGCACCGGCATGGCACCGGCATGGCACGGCATGGCACCGGCATGGCACGGCATGGCACCGGCATGGCACGGCATGGCACGGCATGGCACGGCATGGCACGGCATGGCACGGCATGGAATGGCATTGAATGGCATTGAATGGCATGGAATGGCATGGAATGGCATGGAATGGCATGGAATGGCATGGAATGGCATGGAATGGCATGGAATGGCATGGAATGGCATGGAATGGCATGGAATGGCATGGAATGGCATGGAATGGCATGGAATGGCATGGAATGGCATGGAATGGCATGGAATGGCATGGAATGGCATGGAATGGCATGGAATGGCATGGAATGGCATGGAATGGCATGGAATGGCATGGAATGGCATGGAATGGCATGGAATGGCATGGAATGGCATGGAATGGCATGGAATGGCATGGAATGGCATGGAATGGCATGGAATGGCATGGAATGGCATGGAATGGCATGGAATGGCATGGAATGGCATGGAATGGCATGGAATGGCATGGAATGGCATGGAATGGCATGGAATGGCATGGAATGGCATGGAATGGCATGGAATGGCATGGAATGGCATGGAATGGCATGGAATGGCATGGAATGGCATGGAATGGCATGGAATGGCATGGAATGGCATGGAATGGCATGGAATGGCATGGAATGGCATGGAATGGCATGGAATGGCATGGAATGGCATGGAATGGCATGGAATGGCATGGAATGGCATGGAATTGCATGGAATGGCATGGAATGGCATGGAATGGCATGGAATGGCATGGCACCGGCATGGCACCGGCATGGCACCGGCATGGCACGGCATGGCACCGGCATGGCACGGCATGGCACCGGCATGGCACGGCATGGCACCGGCATGGCACGGCATGGCACCGGCATGGCACCGGCATGGCACGGCATGGCACCGGCATGGCACGGCATGGCACCGGCATGGCACGGCATGGCACCGGCATGGCACGGCATGGCACCGGCATGGCACGGCATGGCACCGGCATGGCACCGGCATGGCACGGCATGGCACCGGCATGGCACGGCATGGCACCGGCATGGCACGGCATGGCACCGGCATGGCACGGCATGGCACCGGCATGGCACGGCATGGCACCGGCATGGCACCGGCATGGCACGGCATGGCACGGCATGGCACGGCATGGAATGGCATTGAATGGCATTGAATGGCATGGAATGGCATGGAATGGCATGGCACCGGCATGGCACCGCATGGCACGGCATGGCACGGCATGGCACGGCATTGAATGGCATGGAATGGCATGGAATGGCATGGAATGGCATGGAATGGCATGGAATGGCATGGAATGGCATGGAATTGCATGGAATGGCATGGAATGGCATGGAATGGCATGGAATGGCATGGCACCGGCATGGAATGGCATGGAATGGCATGGAATGGCATGGAATGGCATGGAATGGCATGGAATGGCATGGAATGGCATGGAATGGCATGGAATGGCATGGAATGGCATGGAATGGCATGGAATGGCATGGAATGGCATGGCACCGGCATGGCACCGGCATGGCACCGGCATGGCACGGCATGGCACGGCATGGCACGGAATGGCATGGAATGGCATGGAATGGCATGGAATGGCATGGAATGGCATGGAATGGCATGGAATGGCATGGAATGGCATGGAATGGCATGGCACCGGCATGGCACCGGCATGGCACCGGCATGGCACCGGCATGGCACCGGCATGGCACCGGCATGGCACCGGCATGGCACCGGCATGGCACCGGCATGGCACCGGCATGGCACCGGCATGGCACCGGCATGGCACCGGCATGGCACCGGCATGGCACCGGCATGGCACCGGCATGGCACCGGCATGGCACCGGCATGGCACCGGCATGGCACCGGCATGGCACGGCATGGCACCGGCATGGCACCGGCATGGTACCGGCATGGCACCGGCATGGCACGGCATGGCACGGCATGGCACGGCATGGCACGGCATGGCACCGGCATGGCACCGGCATGGCACCGGCATGGCACCGGCATGGCACGGCATGGCACCGGCATGGCACGGCATGGCACCGGCATGGCACGGCATGGCACCGGCATGGCACGGCATGGCACCGGCATGGCACGGTATGGCACCGGCATGGCACGGCATGGCACCGGTATGGCACGGCATGGCACCGGCATGGCACGGCATGGCACCGGCATGGCACGGCATGGCACCGGCATGGCACGGCATGGCACCGGCATGGCACGGCATGGCACCGGCATGGCACGGCATGGCACCGGCATGGCACGGCATGGCACCGGCATGGCACCGGCATGGCACGGCATGGCACCGGCATGGCACGGCATGGCACCGGCATGGAACGGCATGGCACGGCATGGCACGGCATGGCACGGCATGGCACCGGCATGGCACCGGCATGGCACGGCATGGCACGGCCTGGCACGGCATGGCACGGCATGGCACGGCATGCACGGCATGGCACGGCATGGCACGGCATGGCACGGCATGGCACGGCATGGCACGGCATGGCACGGCATGGCACGGCATGGCACGTCATGGCACGGCATGGAATGGCATTGAATGGCATTGAATGGCATGGAATGGCATGGAATGGCATGGAATGGCATGGAATGGCATGGAATGGCATGGAATGGCATGGAATGGCATGGCACGGCATGGCACGGCATGGCACGGCATGGCACGGCATTGAATGGCATGGAATGGCATGGAATGGCATGGAATGGCATGGAATGGCATGGAATGGCATGGAATGGCATGGAATGGCATGGAATGGCATGGAATGGCATGGAATGGCATGGAATGGCATGGAATGGCATGGAATGGCATGGAATGGCATGGAATGGCATGGAATGGCATGGAATGGCATGGAATGGCATGGAATGGCATGGAATGGCATGGAATGGCATGGAATGGCATGGAATGGCATGGAATGGCATGGAATGGCATGGAATGGCATGGAATGGCATGGAATGGCATGGAATGGCATGGAATGGCATGGAATGGCATGGAATGGCATGGAATGGCATGGAATGGCATGGAATGGCATGGAATGGCATGGAATGGCATGGAATGGCATGGAATGGCATGGAATGGCATGGAATGGCATGGAATTGCATGGAATGGCATGGAATGGCATGGAATGGCATGGAATGGCATGGCACCGGCATGGCACGGCATGGCACCGGCATGGCACGGCATGGCACCGGCATGGCACGGCATGGCACCGGCATGGCACCGGCATGGCACGGCATGGCACCGGCATGGCACGGCATGGCACCGGCATGGCACGGCATGGCACCGGCATGGCACGGCATGGCACCGGCATGGCACGGCATGGCACCGGCATGGCACGGCATGGCACCGGCATGGCACGGCATGGCACCGGCATGGCACGGCATGGCACCGGCATGGCACGGCATGGCACGGCATGGCACGGCATGGAATGGCATTGAATGGCATTGAATGGCATGGAATGGCATGGAATGGCATGGCACCGGCATGGCACCGCATGGCACGGCATGGCACGGCATGGCACGGCATTGAATGGCATGGAATGGCATGGAATGGCATGGAATGGCATGGCACCGGCATGGCACCGGCATGGCACCGGCATGGCACGGCATGGCACCGGCATGGCACGGCATGGCACCGGCATGGCACGGCATGGCACCGGCATGGCACGGCATGGCACCGGCATGGCACCGGCATGGCACGGCATGGCACCGGCATGGCACGGCATGGCACCGGCATGGCACGGCATGGCACCGGCATGGCACGGCATGGCACCGGCATGGCACGGCATGGCACCGGCATGGCACGGCATGGCACCGGCATGGCACGGCATGGCACCGGCATGGCACGGCATGGCACCGGCATGGCACGGCATGGCACCGGCATGGCACGGCATGGCACCGGCATGGCACGGCATGGCACGGCATGGCACGGCATGGAATGGCATTGAATGGCATTGAATGGCATGGAATGGCATGAATGGCATGGCACCGGCATGGCACCGCATGGCACGGCATGGCACGGCATGGCACGGCATTGAATGGCATGGAATGGCATGGAATGGCATGGAATGGCATGGAATGGCATGGAATTGCATGGAATGGCATGGAATGGCATGGAATGGCATGGCACCGGCATGGAATGGCATGGAATGGCATGGCACCGGCATGGAATGGCATGGAATGGCATGGAATGGCATGGAATGGCATGGAATGGCATGGAATGGCATGGAATGGCATGGAATGGCATGGAATGGCATGGAATGGCATGGAATGGCATGGAATGGCATGGAATGGCATGGAATGGCATGGAATGGCATGGAATGGCATGGAATGGCATGGAATGGCATGGAATGGCATGGAATGGCATGGAATGGCATGGAATGGCATGGAATGGCATGGAATGGCATGGCACCGGCATGGCACCGGCATGGCACCGGCATGGCACGGCATGGCACGGCATGGCACGGAATGGCATGGAATGGCATGGAATGGCATGGAATGGCATGGAATGGCATGGAATGGCATGGAATGGCATGGCACCGGCATGGCACCGGCATGGCACCGGCATGGCACCGGCATGGCACCGGCATGGCACCGGCATGGCACCGGCATGGCACCGGCATGGCACCGGCATGGCACCGGCATGGCACCGGCATGGCACCGGCATGGCACCGGCATGGCACCGGCATGGCACCGGCATGGCACCAGCATGGCACCGGCATGGCACCGGCATGGCACGGCATGGCACCGGCATGGCACGGCATGGCACCGGCATGGCACGGCATGGCACCGGCATGGCACGGCATGGCACCGGCATGGCACGGCATGGCACCGGCATGGCACCGGCATGGCACGGCATGGCACCGGCATGGCACGGCATGGCACCGGCATGGCACCGGCATGGCACCGGCATGGCACCGGCATGGCACGGCATGGCACCGGCATGGCACGGCATGGCACCGCATGGCACGGCATGGCACCGCATGGCACCGCATGGCACGGCATGGCACGGCATGGCACGGCATTGAATGGCATGGAATGGCATGGAATGGCATGGAATGGCATGGAATGGCATGGAATTGCATGGAATGGCATGGAATGGCATGGAATGGCATGGAATGGCATGGCACCGGCATGGAATGGCATGGAATGGCATGGCACCGGCATGGAATGGCATGGAATGGCATGGAATGGCATGGAATGGCATGGAATGGCATGGAATGGCATGGAATGGCATGGAATGGCATGGAATGGCATGGCACCGGCATGGCACCGGCATGGCACCGGCATGGCACCGGCATGGCACCGGCATGGCACGGCATGGCACCGGCATGGCACGGCATGGCACGGCATGGCACGGAATGGCATGGAATGGCATGGAATGGCATGGAATGGCATGGAATGGCATGGAATGGCATGGCACCGGCATGGCACCGGCATGGCACCGGCATGGCACCGGCATGGCACCGGCATGGCACCGGCATGGCACCGGCATGGCACCGGCATGGCACCGGCATGGCACCGGCATGGCACCGGCATGGCACCGGCATGGCACCGGCATGGCACCGGCATGGCACCGGCATGGCACCGGCATGGCACGGCATGGCACGGCATGGCACGGCATGGCACGGCATGGCACGGCATGGCACGGCATGGCACCGGCATGGCACCGGCATGGCACCGGCATGGCACCGGCATGGCACGGCATGGCACCGGCATGGCACGGCATGGCACCGGCATGGCACGGTATGGCACCGGCATGGCACGGCATGGCACCGGCATGGCACGGCACGGCACCGGCATGGCACGGCATGGCACCGGCATGGCACGGCATGGCACCGGCATGGCACCGGCATGGCACGGCATGGCACCGGCATGGCACGGCATGGCACCGGCATGGAACGGCATGGCACGGCATGGCACGGCATGGCACGGCATGGCACCGGCATGGCACCGGCATGGCACGGCATGGCACGGCCTGGCACGGCATGGCACGGCATGGCACGGCATGGCACGGCATGGCACGGCATGGCACGGCATGGCACGGCATGGCACGGCATGGCACGGCATGGCACGGCATGGCACGGCATGGCACGGCATGGCACGGCATGGCACGGCATGGCACGGCATGGTACGGCATGGCACGGCATGGCACGGCATGGCACGGCATGGCACGGCATGGCACGGCATGGCACGGCATTGAATGGCATGGAATGGCATGGAATGGCATGGAATGGCATGGAATGGCATGGAATCGCATGGAATCGCATGGAATGGCATGGAATGGCATGGAATGGCATGGAATGGCATGGAATGGCATGGAATGGCATGGAATGGCATGGAATGGCATGGAATGGCATGGAATGGCATGGAATGGCATGGAATGGCATGGAATGGCATGGAATGGCATGGAATGGCATGGAATGGCATGGAATGGCATGGAATGGCATGGAATGGCATGGCACCGGCATGGCACCGGCATGGCACCGGCATGGCACCGGCATGGCACCGGCATGGCACGGCATGGCACCGGCATGGCACCGGCATGGCACCGGCATGGCACCGGCATGGCACGGCATGGCACGGCATTGAATGGCATTGAATGGCATGGAATGGCATGGAATGGCATGGAATGGCATGGCACCGGCATGGCACCGCATGGCACGGCATGGCACGGCATGGCACGGCATTGAATGGCATGGAATGGAATGGAATGGCATGGAATGGCATGGAATGGCATGGAATGGCATGGAATGGCATGGAATGGCATGGAATGGCATGGAATGGCATGGAATGGCATGGAATGGCATGGAATGGCATGGAATGGCATGGAATGGCATGGAATGGCATGGAATGGCATGGAATGGCATGGAATGGCATGGAATTGCATGGAATGGCATGGAATGGCATGGCACCGGCATGGAATGGCATGGAATGGCATGGCACCGGCATGGAATGGCATGGAATGGCATGGAATGGCATGGAATGGCATGGAATGGCATGGAATGGCATGGAATGGCATGGCACCGGCATGGCACCGGCATGGCACCGGCATGGCACGGCATGGCACGGCATGGCACGGCATGGCACGGAATGGCATGGAATGGCATGGAATGGCATGGAATGGCATGGAATGGCATGGAATGGCATGGAATGGCATGGCACCGGCATGGCACCGGCATGGCACCGGCATGGCACCGGCATGGCACCGGCATGGCACCGGCATGGCACCGGCATGGCACGGCATGGCACCGGCATGGCACCGGCATGGCACCGGCATGGCACCGGCATGGCACGGCATGGCACCGGCATGGCACGGCATGGCACGGCATGGCACGGCATGGCACGGCATGGCACGGCATGGCACGGCATGGCACGGCATGGCACGGCATGGCACGGCATGGAATGGCATTGAATGGCATTGAATGGCATGGAATGGCATGGAATGGCATGGAATGGCATGGCACGGCATGGCACCGGCATGGCACCGGCATGGCACCGGCATGGCACGGCATGGCACCGGCATGACACCGGCATGGCACGGCATGGCACCGGCATGGCACGGCATGGCACCGGCATGGCACGGCATGGCACCGGCATGGCACGGCATGGCACCGGCATGACACGGCATGGCACCGGCATGGCACGGCATGGCACCGGCATGGCACGGCATGGCACCGGCATGGCACGGCATGGCACCGGCATGGCACGGCATGGCACCGGCATGGCACCGGCATGGCACCGGCATGGCACGGCATGGCACCGGCATGACACCGGCATGGCACGGCATGGCACCGGCATGGCACCGGCATGGCACGGCATGGCACGGCATGGCACCGGCATGGCACCGGCATGGCACGGTATGGCACGGCATGGCACCGGCATGGCACGGCATGGCACGGCATGGCACGGCATGGCACCGGCATGGCACCGGCATGGCACCGGCATGGCACCGGCATGGCACCGGCATGGCACCGGCATGGCACCGGCATGGCACGGCATGGCACCGGCATGGCACGGCATGGCACCGGCATGGCACGGTATGGCACCGGCATGGCACGGCATGGCACCGGCATGGCACGGCATGGCACCGGCATGGCACGGCATGGCACCGGCATGGCACGGCATGGCACCGGCATGGCACGGCATGGCACCGGCATGGCACGGCATGGCACCGGCATGGCACGGCATGGCACCGGCATGGCACGGCATGGCACCGGCATGGCACGGCATGGCACCGGCATGGCACGGCATGGCACCGGCATGGCACGGCATGGCACCGGCATGGCACGGCCTGGCACCGGCATGGCACGGCATGGCACCGGCATGGCACGGCATGGCACCGGCATGGCACGGCATGGCACCGGCATGGCACGGCATGGCACCGGCATGGCACGGCATGGCACCGGCATGGCACCGGCATGGCACGGCATTGAATGGCATGGCACGGCATTGAATGGCATGGAATGGCATTGAATGGCATGGAATTGCATGGAATGGCATGGAATGGCATGGAATGGCATGGAATGGCACGGAATGGCATGGAATGGCATGGAATGGCATGGAATGGCATGGAATGGCATGGAATGGCATGGAATGGCATGGAATGGCATGGAATGGCATGGAATGGCATGGAATGGCATGGAATGGCATGGAATGGCATGGAATGGCATGGAATGGCATGGAATGGCATGGAATGGCATGGAATGGCATGGAATGGCATGGAATGGCATGGCACCGGCATGGAATGGCATGGAATGGCATGGAATGGCATGGCACCGGCATGGCACCGGCATGGCACCGGCATGGCACCGGCATGGCACCGGCATGGCACCGGCATGGCACGGCATGGCACGGCATGGCACGGAATGGCATGGAATGGCATGGAATGGCATGGAATGGCATGGAATGGCATGGAATGGCATGGAATGGCATGGAATGGCATGGAATGGCATGGCACCGGCATGGCACCGGCATGGCACGGCATGGCACGGCATGGCACGGCATGGCACGGCATGGCACCGGCATGGCACGGCATGGCACCGGCATGGCACGGCATGGCACGGCATGGCACGGCATGGCACGGCATGGCACGGCATGGCACCGGCATGGCACCGGCATGGCACCGGCATGGCACCGGCATGGCACCGGCATGGCACGGCATGGCACCGGCATGGCACGGCATGGCACCGGCATGGCACGGCATGGCACCGGCATGGCACGGCATGGCACCGGCATGGCACGGCATGGCACCGGCATGGCACGGCATGGCACCGGCATGGCACGGCATGGCACCGGCATGGCACGGCATGGCACCGGCATGGCACGGCATGGCACCGGCATGGCACGGCATGGCACCGGCATGGCACGGCATGGCACCGGCATGGCACGGCATGGCACCGGCATGGCACGGCCTGGCACCGGCATGGCACGGCATGGCACCGGCATGGCACGGCATGGCACCGGCATGGCACGGCATGGCACCGGCATGGCACCGGCATGGCACGGCATTGAATGGCATGGCACGGCATTGAATGGCATGGAATGGCATTGAATGGCATGGAATTGCATGGAATGGCATGGAATGGCATGGAATGGCATGGAATGGCACGGAATGGCATGGAATGGCATGGAATGGCATGGAATGGCATGGAATGGCATGGAATGGCATGGAATGGCATGGAATGGCATGGAATGGCATGGAATGGCATGGAATGGCATGGAATGGCATGGAATGGCATGGAATGGCATGGAATGGCATGGAATGGCATGGAATGGCATGGAATGGCATGGAATGGCATGGCACCGGCATGGAATGGCATGGAATGGCATGGAATGGCATGGCACCGGCATGGCACCGGCATGGCACCGGCATGGCACGGCATGGCACGGCATGGCACGGAATGGCATGGAATGGCATGGAATGGCATGGAATGGCATGGAATGGCATGGAATGGCATGGAATGGCATGGAATGGCATGGAATGGCATGGAATGGCATGGAATGGCATGGAATGGCATGGAATGGCATGGAATGGCATGGAATGGCATGGAATGGCATGGAATGGCATGGAATGGCATGGAATGGCATGGCACCGGCATGGCACCGGCATGGCACGGCATGGCACGGCATGGCACGGCATGGCACGGCATGGCACCGGCATGGCACGGCATGGCACCGGCATGGCACGGCATGGCACGGCATGGCACGGCATGGCACGGCATGGAATGGCATTGAATGGCATTGAATGGCATGGAATGGCATGGAATGGCATGGAATGGCATGGAATGGCATGGAATGGCATGGAATGGCATGGAATGGCATGGAATGGCATGGAATGGCATGGAATGGCATGGAATGGCATGGAATGGCATGGAATGGCATGGAATGGCATGGAATGGCATGGAATGGCATGGAATGGCATGGAATGGCATGGAATGGCATGGAATTGCATGGAATGGCATGGAATGGCATGGAATGGCATGGCACCGGCATGGCACCGGCATGGCACCGGCATGGCACCGGCATGGCACCGGCATGGCACCGGCATGGCACCGGCATGGCACCGGCATGGCACCGGCATGGCACCGGCATGGCACCGGCATGGCACCGGCATGGCACGGCATGGCACCGGCATGGCACGGCATGGCACCGGCATGGCACGGCATGGCACCGGCATGGCACGGCATGGCACCGGCATGGCACGGCATGGCACCGGCATGGCACGGCATGGCACCGGCATGGCACGGCATGGCACCGGCATGGCACGGCATGGCACCGGCATGGCACGGCATGGCACCGGCATGGCACCGGCATGGCACGGCATGGCACCGGCATGGCACGGCATGGCACCGGCATGGCACGGCATGGCACCGGCATGGCACGGCATGGCACCGGCATGGCACGGCATGGCACCGGCATGGCACGGCATGGAATGGCATTGAATGGCATTGAATGGCATGGAATGGCATGGCACCGCATGGCACGGCATGGCACGGCATGGCACGGCATTGAATGGCATGGAACGGCATGGAATGGCATGGAATGGCATGGAATGGCATGGAATGGCATGGCACGGCATGGCACGGCATTGAATGGCATGGAATGGCATGGAATGGCATGGAATGGCATGGAATGGCATGGAATGGCATGGAATGGCATGGAATGGCATGGAATGGCATGGAATGGCATGGAATGGCATGGAATGGCATGGAATGGCACGGCATGGCACGGCATGGCACGGCATGGCACGGAATGGCATGGAATGGCATGGAATGGCATGGAATGGCATGGAATGGCATGGAATGGCATGGCACCGGCATGGCACCGGCATGGCACCGGCATGGCACCGGCATGGCACCGGCATGGCACCGGCATGGCACCGGCATGGCACCGGCATGGCACGGCATGGCACCGGCATGGCACGGCATGGCACCGGCATGGCACGGCATGGCACCGGCATGGCACCGGCATGGCACGGCATGGCACCGGCATGGCACGGCATGGCACCGGCATGGCACGGCATGGCACCGGCATGGCACGGCATGGCACCGGCATGGCACGGCATGGCACCGGCATGGCACCGGCATGGCACGGCATGGCACCGGCATGGCACGGCATGGCACCGGCATGGCACGGCATGGCACCGGCATGGCACGGCATGGCACCGGCATGGCACGGCATGGCACCGGCATGGCACGGCATGGCACGGCATGGCACGGCATGGAATGGCATTGAATGGCATTGAATGGCATGGAATGGCATGGAATGGCATGGCACCGGCATGGCACCGCATGGCACGGCATGGCACGGCATGGCACGGCATTGAATGGCATGGAATGGCATGGAATGGCATGGAATGGCATGGAATGGCATGGAATGGCATGGAATGGCATGGAATTGCATGGAATGGCATGGAATGGCATGGAATGGCATGGAATGGCATGGCACCGGCATGGAATGGCATGGAATGGCATGGCACCGGCATGGAATGGCATGGAATGGCATGGAATGGCATGGAATGGCATGGAATGGCATGGAATGGCATGGAATGGCATGGAATGGCATGGAATGGCATGGAATGGCATGGAATGGCATGGAATGGCATGGCACCGGCATGGCACCGGCATGGCACCGGCATGGCACGGCATGGCACGGCATGGCACGGAATGGCATGGAATGGCATGGAATGGCATGGAATGGCATGGAATGGCATGGAATGGCATGGAATGGCATGGAATGGCATGGCACCGGCATGGCACCGGCATGGCACCGGCATGGCACCGGCATGGCACCGGCATGGCACCGGCATGGCACCGGCATGGCACCGGCATGGCACCGGCATGGCACGGCATGGCACCGGCATGGCACGGCATGGCACCGGCATGGCACGGCATGGCACCGGCATGGCACGGTATGGCACCGGCATGGCACGGCATGGCACCGGTATGGCACGGCATGGCACCGGCATGGCACGGCATGGCACCGGCATGGCACGGCATGGCACCGGCATGGCACGGCATGGCACCGGCATGGCACGGCATGGCACCGGCATGGCACGGCATGGCACCGGCATGGCACGGCATGGCACCGGCATGGCACGGCATGGCACCGGCATGGCACCGGCATGGCACGGCATGGCACCGGCATGGCACGGCATGGCACCGGCATGGAACGGCATGGCACGGCATGGCACGGCATGGCACGGCATGGCACCGGCATGGCACCGGCATGGCACGGCATGGCACGGCCTGGCACGGCATGGCACGGCATGGCACGGCATGGCACGGCATGGCACGGCATGGCACGGCATGGCACGGCATGGCACGGCATGGCACGGCATGGCACGGCATGGCACGGCATGGCACGGCATGGCACGGCATGGAATGGCATTGAATGGCATTGAATGGCATGGAATGGCATGGAATGGCATGGAATGGCATGGAATGGCATGGAATGGCATGGAATGGCATGGAATGGCATGGAATGGCATGGCACGGCATGGCACGGCATGGCACGGCATGGCACGGCATTGAATGGCATGGAATGGCATGGAATGGCATGGAATGGCATGGAATGGCATGGAATGGCATGGAATGGCTTGGAATGGCATGGAATGGCATGGAATGGCATGGAATGGCATGGAATGGCATGGAATGGCATGGAATGGCATGGAATGGCATGGAATGGCATGGAATGGCATGGAATGGCATGGAATGGCATGGAATGGCATGGAATGGCATGGAATGGCATGGAATGGCATGGAATGGCATGGAATGGCATGGAATTGCATGGAATGGCATGGAATGGCATGGAATGGCATGGAATGGCATGGCACCGGCATGGCACCGGCATGGCACCGGCATGGCACGGCATGGCACCGGCATGGCACGGCATGGCACCGGCATGGCACGGCATGGCACCGGCATGGCACCGGCATGGCACGGCATGGCACCGGCATGGCACCGGCATGGCACGGCATGGCACCGGCATGGCACGGCATGGCACCGGCATGGCACGGCATGGCACCGGCATGGCACGGCATGGCACCGGCATGGCACGGCATGGCACCGGCATGGCACGGCATGGCACCGGCATGGCACGGCATGGCACCGGCATGGCACGGCATGGCACGGCATGGCACGGCATGGAATGGCATTGAATGGCATTGAATGGCATGGAATGGCATGGAATGGCATGGCACCGGCATGGCACCGCATGGCACGGCATGGCACGGCATGGCACGGCATTGAATGGCATGGAATGGCATGGAATGGCATGGAATGGCATGGCACCGGCATGGCACCGGCATGGCACGGCATGGCACCGGCATGGCACGGCATGGCACCGGCATGGCACGGCATGGCACCGGCATGGCACGGCATGGCACCGGCATGGCACCGGCATGGCACGGCATGGCACCGGCATGGCACGGCATGGCACCGGCATGGCACGGCATGGCACCGGCATGGCACGGCATGGCACCGGCATGGCACGGCATGGCACCGGCATGGCACGGCATGGCACCGGCATGGCACGGCATGGCACCGGCATGGCACGGCATGGCACCGGCATGGCACGGCATGGCACCGGCATGGCACGGCATGGCACCGGCATGGCACGGCATGGCACCGGCATGGCACGGCATGGCACCGGCATGGCACGGCATGGCACGGCATGGCACGGCATGGAATGGCATTGAATGGCATTGAATGGCATGGAATGGCATGAATGGCATGGCACCGGCATGGCACCGCATGGCACGGCATGGCACGGCATGGCACGGCATTGAATGGCATGGAATGGCATGGAATGGCATGGAATGGCATGGAATGGCATGGAATTGCATGGAATGGCATGGAATGGCATGGAATGGCATGGCACCGGCATGGAATGGCATGGAATGGCATGGCACCGGCATGGAATGGCATGGAATGGCATGGAATGGCATGGAATGGCATGGAATGGCATGGAATGGCATGGAATGGCATGGAATGGCATGGAATGGCATGGAATGGCATGGAATGGCATGGAATGGCATGGAATGGCATGGAATGGCATGGAATGGCATGGAATGGCATGGAATGGCATGGAATGGCATGGAATGGCATGGAATGGCATGGAATGGCATGGAATGGCATGGAATGGCATGGCACCGGCATGGCACCGGCATGGCACCGGCATGGCACGGCATGGCACGGCATGGCACGGAATGGCATGGAATGGCATGGAATGGCATGGAATGGCATGGAATGGCATGGAATGGCATGGAATGGCATGGAATGGCATGGCACCGGCATGGCACCGGCATGGCACCGGCATGGCACCGGCATGGCACCGGCATGGCACCGGCATGGCACCGGCATGGCACCGGCATGGCACCGGCATGGCACGGCATGGCACCGGCATGGCACGGCATGGCACCGGCATGGCACGGCATGGCACCGGCATGGCACGGCATGGCACCGGCATGGCACGGCATGGCACCGGCATGGCACGGCATGGCACCGGCATGGCACGGCATGGCACCGGCATGGCACCGGCATGGCACGGCATGGCACCGGCATGGCACGGCATGGCACCGGCATGGCACGGCATGGCACCGGCATGGCACGGCATGGCACCGGCATGGCACGGCATGGCACCGGCATGGCACGGCATGGCACCGGCATGGCACGGCATGGCACCGGCATGGCACGGCATGGCACGGCATGGCACGGCATGGCACGGCATGGCACGGCATGGAATGGCATTGAATGGCATTGAATGGCATGGAATGGCATGGAATGGCATGGCACCGGCATGGCACCGCATGGCACGGCATGGCACGGCATGGCACGGCATTGAATGGCATGGAATGGCATGGAATGGCATGGAATGGCATGGAATGGCATGGAATGGCATGGAATGGCATGGAATTGCATGGAATGGCATGGAATGGCATGGAATGGCATGGAATGGCATGGCACCGGCATGGAATGGCATGGAATGGCATGGCACCGGCATGGAATGGCATGGAATGGCATGGCACCGGCATGGAATGGCATGGAATGGCATGGAATGGCATGGAATGGCATGGAATGGCATGGAATGGCATGGCACCGGCATGGCACCGGCATGGCACCGGCATGGCACCGGCATGGCACCGGCATGGCACGGCATGGCACCGGCATGGCACGGCATGGCACGGCATGGCACGGAATGGCATGGAATGGCATGGAATGGCATGGAATGGCATGGAATGGCATGGAATGGCATGGCACCGGCATGGCACCGGCATGGCACCGGCATGGCACCGGCATGGCACCGGCATGGCACCGGCATGGCACCGGCATGGCACGGCATGGCACCGGCATGGCACCGGCATGGCACGGCATGGCACCGGCATGGCACGGTATGGCACCGGCATGGCACGGCATGGCACCGGCATGGCACGGCATGGCACCGGCATGGCACGGCATGGCACCGGCATGGCACCGGCATGGCACGGCATGGCACCGGCATGGCACGGCATGGCACCGGCATGGAACGGCATGGCACGGCATGGCACGGCATGGCACGGCATGGCACCGGCATGGCACCGGCATGGCACGGCATGGCACGGCCTGGCACGGCATGGCACGGCATGGCACGGCATGGCACGGCATGGCACGGCATGGCACGGCATGGCACGACATGGCACGGCATGGCACGGCATGGCACGGCATGGCACGGCATGGTACGGCATGGCACGGCATGGCACGGCATGGCACGGCATGGCACGGCATGGCACGGCATGGCACGGCATTGAATGGCATGGAATGGCATGGAATGGCATGGAATGGCATGGAATCGCATGGAATCGCATGGAATGGCATGGAATGGCATGGAATGGCATGGAATGGCATGGAATGGCATGGAATGGCATGGAATGGCATGGAATGGCATGGAATGGCATGGAATGGCATGGAATGGCATGGAATGGCATGGAATGGCATGGCACCGGCATGGCACCGCATGGCACGGCATGGCACGGCATGGCACGGCATTGAATGGCATGGAATGGCATGGAATGGCATGGAATGGCATGGAATGGCATGGAATGGCATGGCACCGGCATGGCACCGGCATGGCACCGGCATGGCACGGCATGGCACCGGCATGGCACGGCATGGCACCGGCATGGCACGGCATGGCACCGGCATGGCACGGCATGGCACCGGCATGGCACCGGCATGGCACGGCATGGCACCGGCATGGCACGGCATGGCACCGGCATGGCACGGCATGGCACCGGCATGGCACGGCATGGCACCGGCATGGCACGGCATGGCACCGGCATGGCACGGCATGGCACCGGCATGGCACGGCATGGCACCGGCATGGCACGGCATGGCACCGGCATGGCACGGCATGGCACCGGCATGGCACGGCATGGCACCGGCATGGCACGGCATGGCACCGGCATGGCACGGCATGGCACGGCATGGCACGGCATGGAATGGCATTGAATGGCATTGAATGGCATGGAATGGCATGAATGGCATGGCACCGGCATGGCACCGCATGGCACGGCATGGCACGGCATGGCACGGCATTGAATGGCATGGAATGGCATGGAATGGCATGGAATGGCATGGAATGGCATGGAATGGCATGGAATGGCATGGAATGGCATGGAATTGCATGGAATGGCATGGAATGGCATGGAATGGCATGGCACCGGCATGGAATGGCATGGAATGGCATGGCACCGGCATGGAATGGCATGGAATGGCATGGAATGGCATGGAATGGCATGGAATGGCATGGAATGGCATGGAATGGCATGGAATGGCATGGAATGGCATGGAATGGCATGGAATGGCATGGAATGGCATGGAATGGCATGGAATGGCATGGAATGGCATGGAATGGCATGGAATGGCATGGAATGGCATGGAATGGCATGGAATGGCATGGAATGGCATGGCACCGGCATGGCACCGGCATGGCACCGGCATGGCACGGCATGGCACGGCATGGCACGGAATGGCATGGAATGGCATGGAATGGCATGGAATGGCATGGAATGGCATGGAATGGCATGGAATGGCATGGAATGGCATGGCACCGGCATGGCACCGGCATGGCACCGGCATGGCACCGGCATGGCACCGGCATGGCACCGGCATGGCACCGGCATGGCACCGGCATGGCACCGGCATGGCACCGGCATGGCACCGGCATGGCACCGGCATGGCACCGGCATGGCACCGGCATGGCACGGCATGGCACCGGCATGGCACGGCATGGCACCGGCATGGCACGGCATGGCACCGGCATGGCACGGCATGGCACCGGCATGGCACCGGCATGGCAC
This sequence comes from Cryptus armator, assembly GCA_963971235.1. Lineage (NCBI taxonomy): Eukaryota > Metazoa > Arthropoda > Insecta > Hymenoptera > Ichneumonidae > Cryptus > Cryptus armator. Next base: position 160,123 of record CAXARG010000215.1, on the reverse strand, counting down.
GGCATGGCACCGGCATGGCACGGCATGGCACCGGCATGGCACGGCATGGCACCGGCATGGCACCGGCATGGCACGGCATGGCACCGGCATGGCACGGCATGGCACCGGCATGGCACGGCATGGCACGGCATGGCACGGCATGGCACGGCATGGCACGGCATGGAATGGCATTGAATGGCATTGAATGGCATGGAATGGCATGGAATGGCATGGCACCGGCATGGCACCGCATGGCACGGCATGGCACGGCATGGCACGGCATTGAATGGCATGGAATGGCATGGAATGGCATGGAATGGCATGGAATGGCATGGAATGGCATGGAATGGCATGGAATTGCATGGAATGGCATGGAATGGCATGGAATGGCATGGAATGGCATGGCACCGGCATGGAATGGCATGGAATGGCATGGCACCGGCATGGAATGGCATGGAATGGCATGGAATGGCATGGAATGGCATGGAATGGCATGGAATGGCATGGAATGGCATGGAATGGCATGGCACCGGCATGGCACCGGCATGGCACCGGCATGGCACCGGCATGGCACCGGCATGGCACGGCATGGCACCGGCATGGCACGGCATGGCACGGCATGGCACGGAATGGCATGGAATGGCATGGAATGGCATGGAATGGCATGGAATGGCATGGAATGGCATGGCACCGGCATGGCACCGGCATGGCACCGGCATGGCACCGGCATGGCACCGGCATGGCACCGGCATGGCACCGGCATGGCACCGGCATGGCACCGGCATGGCACCGGCATGGCACCGGCATGGCACCGGCATGGCACCGGCATGGCACGGCATGGCACGGCATGGCACGGCATGGCACGGCATGGCACGGCATGGCACCGGCATGGCACCGGCATGGCACCGGCATGGCACCGGCATGGCACGGCATGGCACCGGCATGGCACGGCATGGCACCGGCATGGCACGGTATGGCACCGGCATGGCACGGCATGGCACCGGCATGGCACGGCACGGCACCGGCATGGCACGGCATGGCACCGGCATGGCACGGCATGGCACCGGCATGGCACCGGCATGGCACGGCATGGCACCGGCATGGCACGGCATGGCACCGGCATGGAACGGCATGGCACGGCATGGCACGGCATGGCACGGCATGGCACCGGCATGGCACCGGCATGGCACGGCATGGCACGGCCTGGCACGGCATGGCACGGCATGGCACGGCATGGCACGGCATGGCACGGCATGGCACGGCATGGCACGGCATGGCACGGCATGGCACGGCATGGCACGGCATGGCACGGCATGGCACGGCATGGTACGGCATGGCACGGCATGGCACGGCATGGCACGGCATGGCACGGCATGGCACGGCATGGCACGGCATTGAATGGCATGGAATGGCATGGAATGGCATGGAATGGCATGGAATGGCATGGAATCGCATGGAATCGCATGGAATGGCATGGAATGGCATGGAATGGCATGGAATGGCATGGAATGGCATGGAATGGCATGGAATGGCATGGAATGGCATGGAATGGCATGGAATGGCATGGAATGGCATGGAATGGCATGGAATGGCATGGAATGGCATGGAATGGCATGGAATGGCATGGAATGGCATGGAATGGCATGGAATGGCATGGAATGGCATGGCACCGGCATGGCACCGGCATGGCACCGGCATGGCACCGGCATGGCACCGGCATGGCACCGGCATGGCACGGCATGGCACCGGCATGGCACCGGCATGGCACCGGCATGGCACCGGCATGGCACGGCATGGCACGGCATTGAATGGCATTGAATGGCATGGAATGGCATGGAATGGCATGGAATGGCATGGCACCGGCATGGCACCGCATGGCACGGCATGGCACGGCATGGCACGGCATTGAATGGCATGGAATGGAATGGAATGGCATGGAATGGCATGGAATGGCATGGAATGGCATGGAATGGCATGGAATGGCATGGAATGGCATGGAATGGCATGGAATGGCATGGAATGGCATGGAATGGCATGGAATGGCATGGAATGGCATGGAATGGCATGGAATGGCATGGAATGGCATGGAATTGCATGGAATGGCATGGAATGGCATGGCACCGGCATGGAATGGCATGGAATGGCATGGCACCGGCATGGAATGGCATGGAATGGCATGGAATGGCATGGAATGGCATGGAATGGCATGGAATGGCATGGAATGGCATGGCACCGGCATGGCACCGGCATGGCACCGGCATGGCACGGCATGGCACGGCATGGCACGGCATGGCACGGAATGGCATGGAATGGCATGGAATGGCATGGAATGGCATGGAATGGCATGGAATGGCATGGAATGGCATGGCACCGGCATGGCACGGCATGGCACCGGCATGGCACCGGCATGGCACGGCATGGCACCGGCATGGCACGGCATGGCACGGCATGGCACGGCATGGCACGGCATGGCACGGCATGGCACGGCATGGAATGGCATTGAATGGCATTGAATGGCATTGAATGGCATTGAATGGCATGGAATGGCATGGAATGGCATGGAATGGCATGGCACGGCATGGCACCGGCATGGCACCGGCATGGCACCGGCATGGCACGGCATGGCACCGGCATGACACCGGCATGGCACGGCATGGCACCGGCATGGCACGGCATGGCACCGGCATGGCACGGCATGGCACCGGCATGACACGGCATGGCACCGGCATGGCACGGCATGGCACCGGCATGGCACGGCATGGCACCGGCATGGCACGGCATGGCACCGGCATGGCACGGCATGGCACCGGCATGGCACCGGCATGGCACCGGCATGGCACGGCATGGCACCGGCATGGCACGGCATGGCACCGGCATGGCACGGCATGGCACCGGCATGGCACGGCATGGCACCGGCATGGCACGGCATGGCACCGGCATGGCACGGCATGGCACCGGCATGGCACGGCATGGCACCGGCATGGCACGGCCTGGCACCGGCATGGCACGGCATGGCACCGGCATGGCACGGCATGGCACCGGCATGGCACGGCATGGCACCGGCATGGCACGGCATGGCACCGGCATGGCACCGGCATGGCACGGCATTGAATGGCATGGCACCGGCATGGCACGGCATGGCACCGGCATGGCACGGCATGGCACCGGCATGGCACGGCATGGCACCGGCATGGCACGGCATGGCACCGGCATGGCACGGCATGGCACCGGCATGGCACGGCATGGCACCGGCATGGCACGGCATGGCACCGGCATGGCACGGCATGGCACCGGCATGGCACGGCATGGCACCGGCATGGCACGGCATGGCACCGGCATGGCACGGCCTGGCACCGGCATGGCACGGCATGGCACCGGCATGGCACGGCATGGCACCGGCATGGCACGGCATGGCACCGGCATGGCACGGCATGGCACCGGCATGGCACGGCATGGCACCGGCATGGCACCGGCATGGCACGGCATTGAATGGCATGGCACCGGCATGGCACGGCATGGCACCGGCATGGCACGGCATGGCACCGGCATGGCACGGCATGGCACCGGCATGGCACGGCATGGCACCGGCATGGCACGGCATGGCACCGGCATGGCACGGCATGGCACCGGCATGGCACGGCATGGCACCGGCATGGCACGGCATGGCACCGGCATGGCACGGCCTGGCACCGGCATGGCACGGCATGGCACCGGCATGGCACGGCATGGCACCGGCATGGCACGGCATGGCACCGGCATGGCACGGCATGGCACCGGCATGGCACGGCATGGCACCGGCATGGCACCGGCATGGCACGGCATTGAATGGCATGGCACGGCATTGAATGGCATGGAATGGCATTGAATGGCATGGAATTGCATGGAATGGCATGGAATGGCATGGAATGGCATGGAATGGCACGGAATGGCATGGAATGGCATGGAATGGCATGGAATGGCATGGAATGGCATGGAATGGCATGGAATGGCATGGAATGGCATGGAATGGCATGGAATGGCATGGAATGGCATGGAATGGCATGGAATGGCATGGAATGGCATGGAATGGCATGGAATGGCATGGAATGGCATGGAATGGCATGGCACCGGCATGGAATGGCATGGAATGGCATGGAATGGCATGGCACCGGCATGGCACCGGCATGGCACCGGCATGGCACGGCATGGCACGGCATGGCACGGAATGGCATGGAATGGCATGGAATGGCATGGAATGGCATGGAATGGCATGGAATGGCATGGAATGGCATGGAATGGCATGGAATGGCATGGAATGGCATGGAATGGCATGGCACCGGCATGGCACCGGCATGGCACGGCATGGCACGGCATGGCACGGCATGGCACGGCATGGCACCGGCATGGCACGGCATGGCACCGGCATGACACGGCATGGCACGGCATGGCACGGCATGGCACGGCATGGCACGGCATGGCACCGGCATGGCACCGGCATGGCACCGGCATGGCACCGGCATGGCACCGGCATGGCACGGCATGGCACCGGCATGGCACGGCATGGCACCGGCATGGCACGGTATGGCACCGGCATGGCACGGCATGGCACCGGCATGGCACGGCATGGCACCGGCATGGCACGGCATGGCACCGGCATGGCACGGCATGGCACCGGCATGGCACGGCATGGCACCGGCATGGCACGGCATGGCACCGGCATGGCACGGCATGGCACCGGCATGGCACGGCATGGCACCGGCATGGCACGGCATGGCACCGGCATGGCACGGCATGGCACCGGCATGGCACGGCCTGGCACCGGCATGGCACGGCATGGCACCGGCATGGCACGGCATGGCACCGGCATGGCACGGCATGGCACCGGCATGGCACGGCATGGCACCGGCATGGCACGGCATGGCACCGGCATGGCACCGGCATGGCACGGCATTGAATGGCATGGCACGGCATTGAATGGCATGGAATGGCATTGAATGGCATGGAATTGCATGGAATGGCATGGAATGGCATGGAATGGCATGGAATGGCACGGAATGGCATGGAATGGCATGGAATGGCATGGAATGGCATGGAATGGCATGGAATGGCATGGAATGGCATGGAATGGCATGGAATGGCATGGAATGGCATGGAATGGCATGGAATGGCATGGAATGGCATGGCACCGGCATGGAATGGCATGGAATGGCATGGAATGGCATGGCACCGGCATGGCACCGGCATGGCACCGGCATGGCACGGCATGGCACGGCATGGCACGGAATGGCATGGAATGGCATGGAATGGCATGGAATGGCATGGAATGGCATGGAATGGCATGGAATGGCATGGAATGGCATGGAATGGCATGGAATGGCATGGAATGGCATGGAATGGCATGGAATGGCATGGAATGGCATGGAATGGCATGGAATGGCATGGAATGGCATGGAATGGCATGGAATGGCATGGCACCGGCATGGCACCGGCATGGCACGGCATGGCACGGCATGGCACGGCATGGCACGGCATGGCACCGGCATGGCACGGCATGGCACCGGCATGGCACGGCATGGCACGGCATGGCACGGCATGGCACGGCATGGAATGGCATTGAATGGCATTGAATGGCATGGAATGGCATGGAATGGCATGGAATGGCATGGAATGGCATGGAATGGCATGGAATGGCATGGAATGGCATGGAATGGCATGGAATGGCATGGAATGGCATGGAATGGCATGGAATGGCATGGAATGGCATGGAATGGCATGGAATGGCATGGAATGGCATGGAATTGCATGGAATGGCATGGAATGGCATGGAATGGCATGGCACCGGCATGGCACCGGCATGGCACCGGCATGGCACCGGCATGGCACCGGCATGGCACCGGCATGGCACCGGCATGGCACCGGCATGGCACCGGCATGGCACCGGCATGGCACCGGCATGGCACCGGCATGGCACCGGCATGGCACGGCATGGCACCGGCATGGCACGGCATGGCACCGGCATGGCACGGCATGGCACCGGCATGGCACGGCATGGCACCGGCATGGCACGGCATGGCACCGGCATGGCACGGCATGGCACCGGCATGGCACGGCATGGCACCGGCATGGCACGGCATGGCACCGGCATGGCACGGCATGGCACCGGCATGGCACGGCATGGCACCGGCATGGCACGGCATGGCACCGGCATGGCACCGGCATGGCACGGCATGGCACCGGCATGGCACGGCATGGCACCGGCATGGCACGGCATGGCACCGGCATGGCACGGCATGGCACCGGCATGGCACGGCATGGCACCGGCATGGCACGGCATGGAATGGCATTGAATGGCATTGAATGGCATGGAATGGCATGGCACCGCATGGCACGGCATGGCACGGCATGGCACGGCATTGAATGGCATGGAACGGCATGGAATGGCATGGAATGGCATGGAATGGCATGGAATGGCATGGAATGGCATGGCACGGCATGGCACGGCATTGAATGGCATGGAATGGCATGGAATGGCATGGAATGGCATGGAATGGCATGGAATGGCATGGAATGGCATGGAATGGCATGGAATGGCATGGAATGGCATGGAATGGCATGGAATGGCATGGAATGGCATGGAATGGCATGGAATGGCACGGCATGGCACGGCATGGCACGGCATGGCACGGAATGGCATGGAATGGCATGGAATGGCATGGAATGGCATGGAATGGCATGGAATGGCATGGAATGGCATGGAATGGCATGGCACCGGCATGGCACCGGCATGGCACCGGCATGGCACCGGCATGGCACCGGCATGGCACCGGCATGGCACCGGCATGGCACCGGCATGGCACCGGCATGGCACCGGCATGGCACCGGCATGGCACGGCATGGCACCGGCATGGCACGGCATGGCACCGGCATGGCACGGCATGGCACGGCATGGCACGGCATGGCACGGCATGGCACGGCATGGAATGGCATTGAATGGCATTGAATGGCATGGAATGGCATGGAATGGCATGGAATGGCATGGAATGGCATGGAATGGCATGGAATGGCATGGAATGGCATGGAATGGCATGGAATGGCATGGAATGGCATGGAATGGCATGGAATGGCATGGAATGGCATGGAATGGCATGGAATGGCATGGAATGGCATGGAATGGCATGGAATGGCATGGAATGGCATGGAATGGCATGGAATGGCATGGAATGGCATGGAATGGCATGGAATGGCATGGAATGGCATGGAATGGCATGGAATGGCATGGAATGGCATGGAATGGCATGGAATGGCATGGAATGGCATGGAATGGCATGGAATTGCATGGAATGGCATGGAATGGCATGGAATGGCATGGAATGGCATGGCACCGGCATGGCACCGGCATGGCACCGGCATGGCACGGCATGGCACCGGCATGGCACGGCATGGCACCGGCATGGCACGGCATGGCACCGGCATGGCACGGCATGGCACCGGCATGGCACCGGCATGGCACGGCATGGCACCGGCATGGCACGGCATGGCACCGGCATGGCACGGCATGGCACCGGCATGGCACGGCATGGCACCGGCATGGCACGGCATGGCACCGGCATGGCACGGCATGGCACCGGCATGGCACCGGCATGGCACGGCATGGCACCGGCATGGCACGGCATGGCACCGGCATGGCACGGCATGGCACCGGCATGGCACGGCATGGCACCGGCATGGCACGGCATGGCACCGGCATGGCACGGCATGGCACGGCATGGCACGGCATGGAATGGCATTGAATGGCATTGAATGGCATGGAATGGCATGGAATGGCATGGCACCGGCATGGCACCGCATGGCACGGCATGGCACGGCATGGCACGGCATTGAATGGCATGGAATGGCATGGAATGGCATGGAATGGCATGGAATGGCATGGAATGGCATGGAATGGCATGGAATTGCATGGAATGGCATGGAATGGCATGGAATGGCATGGAATGGCATGGCACCGGCATGGAATGGCATGGAATGGCATGGCACCGGCATGGAATGGCATGGAATGGCATGGAATGGCATGGAATGGCATGGAATGGCATGGAATGGCATGGAATGGCATGGAATGGCATGGAATGGCATGGAATGGCATGGAATGGCATGGAATGGCATGGAATGGCATGGCACCGGCATGGCACCGGCATGGCACCGGCATGGCACGGCATGGCACGGCATGGCACGGAATGGCATGGAATGGCATGGAATGGCATGGAATGGCATGGAATGGCATGGAATGGCATGGAATGGCATGGCACCGGCATGGCACCGGCATGGCACCGGCATGGCACCGGCATGGCACCGGCATGGCACCGGCATGGCACCGGCATGGCACCGGCATGGCACCGGCATGGCACCGGCATGGCACCGGCATGGCACCGGCATGGCACCGGCATGGCACCGGCATGGCACGGCATGGCACCGGCATGGCACGGCATGGCACGGCATGGCACCGGCATGGCACGGCATGGCACCGGCATGGCACGGCATGGCACCGGCATGGCACGGCATGGCACCGGCATGGCACGGTATGGCACCGGCATGGCACGGCATGGCACCGGTATGGCACGGCATGGCACCGGTATGGCACGGCATGGCACCGGCATGGCACGGCATGGCACCGGCATGGCACGGCATGGCACCGGCATGGCACGGCATGGCACCGGCATGGCACGGCATGGCACCGGCATGGCACGGCATGGCACCGGCATGGCACGGCATGGCACCGGCATGGCACCGGCATGGCACCGGCATGGCACCGGCATGGCACCGGCATGGCACCGGCATGGCACGGCATGGCACCGGCATGGAACGGCATGGCACGGCATGGCACGGCATGGCACGGCATGGCACCGGCATGGCACCGGCATGGCACGGCATGGCACGGCCTGGCACGGCATGGCACGGCATGGCACGGCATGGCACGGCATGGCACGGCATGGCACGGCATGGCACGGCATGGCACGGCATGGCACGGCATGGCACGGCATGGCACGGCATGGCACGGCATGGCACGGCATGGCACGGCATGGCACGGCATGGAATGGCATTGAATGGCATTGAATGGCATGGAATGGCATGGAATGGCATGGAATGGCATGGAATGGCATGGAATGGCATGGAATGGCATGGAATGGCATGGCACGGCATGGCACGGCATGGCACGGCATGGCACGGCATGGCACGGCATTGAATGGCATGGAATGGCATGGAATGGCATGGAATGGCATGGAATGGCATGGAATGGCATGGAATGGCATGGAATGGCTTGGAATGGCATGGAATGGCATGGAATGGCATGGAATGGCATGGAATGGCATGGAATGGCATGGAATGGCATGGAATGGCATGGAATGGCATGGAATGGCATGGAATGGCATGGAATGGCATGGAATGGCATGGAATGGCATGGAATGGCATGGAATGGCATGGAATGGCATGGAATGGCATGGAATTGCATGGAATGGCATGGAATGGCATGGAATGGCATGGAATGGCATGGAATGGCATGGAATGGCATGGAATGGCATGGCACCGGCATGGCACCGGCATGGCACCGGCATGGCACGGCATGGCACCGGCATGGCACGGCATGGCACCGGCATGGCACCGGCATGGCACGGCATGGCACCGGCATGGCACCGGCATGGCACGGCATGGCACCGGCATGGCACGGCATGGCACCGGCATGGCACGGCATGGCACCGGCATGGCACGGCATGGCACCGGCATGGCACGGCATGGCACCGGCATGGCACGGCATGGCACCGGCATGGCACGGCATGGCACCGGCATGGCACGGCATGGCACGGCATGGCACGGCATGGAATGGCATTGAATGGCATTGAATGGCATGGAATGGCATGGAATGGCATGGCACCGGCATGGCACCGCATGGCACGGCATGGCACGGCATGGCACGGCATTGAATGGCATGGAATGGCATGGAATGGCATGGAATGGCATGGCACCGGCATGGCACCGGCATGGCACCGGCATGGCACGGCATGGCACCGGCATGGCACGGCATGGCACCGGCATGGCACGGCATGGCACCGGCATGGCACGGCATGGCACCGGCATGGCACCGGCATGGCACGGCATGGCACCGGCATGGCACGGCATGGCACCGGCATGGCACGGCATGGCACCGGCATGGCACGGCATGGCACCGGCATGGCACGGCATGGCACCGGCATGGCACGGCATGGCACCGGCATGGCACGGCATGGCACCGGCATGGCACGGCATGGCACCGGCATGGCACGGCATGGCACCGGCATGGCACGGCATGGCACCGGCATGGCACGGCATGGCACGGCATGGCACGGCATGGAATGGCATTGAATGGCATTGAATGGCATGGAATGGCATGAATGGCATGGCACCGGCATGGCACCGCATGGCACGGCATGGCACGGCATGGCACGGCATTGAATGGCATGGAATGGCATGGAATGGCATGGAATGGCATGGAATGGCATGGAATTGCATGGAATGGCATGGAATGGCATGGAATGGCATGGCACCGGCATGGAATGGCATGGAATGGCATGGCACCGGCATGGAATGGCATGGAATGGCATGGAATGGCATGGAATGGCATGGAATGGCATGGAATGGCATGGAATGGCATGGAATGGCATGGAATGGCATGGAATGGCATGGAATGGCATGGAATGGCATGGAATGGCATGGAATGGCATGGAATGGCATGGAATGGCATGGAATGGCATGGAATGGCATGGAATGGCATGGAATGGCATGGAATGGCATGGAATGGCATGGAATGGCATGGCACCGGCATGGCACCGGCATGGCACCGGCATGGCACGGCATGGCACGGCATGGCACGGAATGGCATGGAATGGCATGGAATGGCATGGAATGGCATGGAATGGCATGGAATGGCATGGCACCGGCATGGCACCGGCATGGCACCGGCATGGCACCGGCATGGCACCGGCATGGCACCGGCATGGCACCGGCATGGCACCGGCATGGCACCGGCATGGCACCGGCATGGCACCGGCATGGCACCGGCATGGCACCGGCATGGCACCGGCATGGCACCGGCATGGCACCGGCATGGCACCGGCATGGCACCGGCATGGCACCGGCATGGCACCGGCATGGCACGGCATGGCACCGGCATGGCACGGCATGGCACCGGCATGGCACGGCATGGCACCGGCATGGCACGGCATGGCACCGGCATGGCACGGCATGGCACCGGCATGGCACGGCATGGCACCGGCATGGCACCGGCATGGCACGGCATGGCACCGGCATGGCACGGCATGGCACCGGCATGGCACGGCATGGCACCGGCATGGCACGGCATGGCACCGGCATGGCACGGCATGGCACCGGCATGGCACGGCATGGCACCGGCATGGCACGGCATGGCACCGGCATGGCACGGCATGGCACCGGCATGGCACGGCATGGCACCGGCATGGCACGGCATGGCACGGCATGGCACGGCATGGCACGGCATGGCACGGCATGGAATGGCATTGAATGGCATTGAATGGCATGGAATGGCATGGAATGGCATGGCACCGGCATGGCACCGCATGGCACGGCATGGCACGGCATGGCACGGCATTGAATGGCATGGAATGGCATGGAATGGCATGGAATGGCATGGAATGGCATGGAATGGCATGGAATGGCATGGAATTGCATGGAATGGCATGGAATGGCATGGAATGGCATGGAATGGCATGGCACCGGCATGGAATGGCATGGAATGGCATGGCACCGGCATGGAATGGCATGGAATGGCATGGAATGGCATGGAATGGCATGGAATGGCATGGAATGGCATGGAATGGCATGGAATGGCATGGAATGGCATGGAATGGCATGGCACCGGCATGGCACCGGCATGGCACCGGCATGGCACCGGCATGGCACCGGCATGGCACGGCATGGCACCGGCATGGCACGGCATGGCACGGCATGGCACGGAATGGCATGGAATGGCATGGAATGGCATGGAATGGCATGGAATGGCATGGAATGGCATGGCACCGGCATGGCACCGGCATGGCACCGGCATGGCACCGGCATGGCACCGGCATGGCACGGCATGGCACCGGCATGGCACCGGCATGGCACCGGCATGGCACGGCATGGCACCGGCATGGCACCGGCATGGCACGGCATGGCACCGGCATGGCACCGGCATGGCACCGGCATGGCACCGGCATGGCACCGGCATGGCACCGGCATGGCACGGCATGGCACCGGCATGGCACGGCATGGCACCGGCATGGAACGGCATGGCACGGCATGGCACGGCATGGCACGGCATGGCACCGGCATGGCACCGGCATGGCACGGCATGGCACGGCCTGGCACGGCATGGCACAGCATGGCACGGCATGGCACGGCATGGCACGGCATGGCACGGCATGGCACGACATGGCACGGCATGGCACGGCATGGCACGGCATGGCACGGCATGGTACGGCATGGCACGGCATGGCACGGCATGGCACGGCATGGCACGGCATGGCACGGCATGGCACGGCATTGAATGGCATGGAATGGCATGGAATGGCATGGAATGGCATGGAATGGCATGGAATGGCATGGAATGGCATGGAATGGCATGGAATGGCATGGAATGGCATGGAATGGCATGGAATGGCATGGAATGGCATGGAATGGCATGGAATGGCATGGAATGGCATGGAATGGCATGGAATGGCATGGAATGGCATGGAATGGCATGGAATGGCATGGAATGGCATGGAATTGCATGGAATGGCATGGAATGGCATGGAATGGCATGGAATGGCATGGCACCGGCATGGCACCGGCATGGCACCGGCATGGCACGGCATGGCACCGGCATGGCACGGCATGGCACCGGCATGGCACGGCATGGCACCGGCATGGCACGGCATGGCACGGCATGGCACGGCATGGCACGGCATGGCACGGCATGGAATGGCATTGAATGGCATTGAATGGCATGGAATGGCATGGAATGGCATGGAATGGCATGGAATGGCATGGAATGGCATGGAATGGCATGGAATGGCATGGCACCGCATGGCACGGCATGGCACGGCATGGCACGGCATGGCACGGCATTGAATGGCATGGAATGGCATGGAATGGCATGGAATGGCATGGAATGGCATGGAATGGCATGGAATGGCATGGAATGGCATGGAATGGCATGGAATGGCATGGAATGGCATGGAATGGCATGGAATGGCATGGAATGGCATGGAATGGCATGGAATGGCATGGAATGGCATGGAATGGCATGGAATGGCATGGAATGGCATGGAATGGCATGGAATGGCATGGAATGGCATGGAATGGCATGGAATGGCATGGAATGGCATGGAATGGCATGGAATGGCATGGAATGGCATGGAATGGCATGGAATGGCATGGAATGGCATGGAATGGCATGGAATGGCATGGAATGGCATGGAATGGCATGGAATGGCATGGAATTGCATGGAATGGCATGGAATGGCATGGAATGGCATGGAATGGCATGGCACCGGCATGGCACGGCATGGCACCGGCATGGCACGGCATGGCACCGGCATGGCACGGCATGGCACCGGCATGGCACGGCATGGCACCGGCATGGCACGGCATGGCACCGGCATGGCACCGGCATGGCACGGCATGGCACCGGCATGACACGGCATGGCACCGGCATGGCACGGCATGGCACGGCATGGCACCGGCATGGCACGGCATGGCACCGGCATGGCACGGCATGGCACCGGCATGGCACCGGCATGGCACCGGCATGGCACGGCATGGCACCGGCATGACACCGGCATGGCACGGCATGGCACCGGCATGGCACCGGCATGGCACGGCATGGCACCGGCATGGCACGGCATGGCACCGGCATGGCACGGTATGGCACCGGCATGGCACGGCATGGCACCGGCATGGCACGGCATGGCACCGGCATGGCACGGCATGGCACCGGCATGGCACGGCATGGCACCGGCATGGCACGGCATGGCACCGGCATGGCACGGCATGGCACCGGCATGGCACGGCATGGCACCGGCATGGCACGGCATGGCACCGGCATGGCACGGCCTGGCACCGGCATGGCACGGCATGGCACCGGCATGGCACGGCATGGCACCGGCATGGCACGGCATGGCACCGGCATGGCACGGCATGGCACCGGCATGGCACGGCATGGCACCGGCATGGCACGGCATGGCACCGGCATGGCACGGCATGGCACCGGCATGGCACCGGCATGGCACGGCATTGAATGGCATGGCACGGCATTGAATGGCATGGAATGGCATTGAATGGCATGGAATTGCATGGAATGGCATGGAATGGCATGGAATGGCATGGAATGGCACGGAATGGCATGGAATGGCATGGAATGGCATGGAATGGCATGGAATGGCATGGAATGGCATGGAATGGCATGGAATGGCATGGAATGGCATGGAATGGCATGGAATGGCATGGAATGGCATGGAATGGCATGGAATGGCATGGAATGGCATGGAATGGCATGGAATGGCATGGCACCGGCATGGAATGGCATGGAATGGCATGGAATGGCATGGCACCGGCATGGCACCGGCATGGCACGGCATGGCACGGCATGGCACGGAATGGCATGGAATGGCATGGAATGGCATGGAATGGCATGGAATGGCATGGAATGGCATGGAATGGCATGGAATGGCATGGCACCGGCATGGCACCGGCATGGCACGGCATGGCACGGCATGGCACGGCATGGCACGGCATGGCACCGGCATGGCACGGCATGGCACCGGCATGGCACGGCATGGCACGGCATGGCACGGCATGGCACGGCATGGAATGGCATTGAATGGCATTGAATGGCATGGAATGGCATGGAATGGCATGGAATGGCATGGAATGGCATGGAATGGCATGGAATGGCATGGAATGGCATGGAATGGCATGGAATGGCATGGAATGGCATGGAATGGCATGGAATGGCATGGAATGGCATGGAATGGCATGGAATGGCATGGAATGGCATGGAATGGCATGGAATGGCATGGAATGGCATGGAATTGCATGGAATGGCATGGAATGGCATGGAATGGCATGGCACCGGCATGGCACCGGCATGGCACCGGCATGGCACCGGCATGGCACGGCATGGCACCGGCATGGCACGGCATGGCACCGGCATGGCACGGCATGGCACCGGCATGGCACGGCATGGCACCGGCATGGCACGGCATGGCACCGGCATGGCACGGCATGGCACCGGCATGGCACGGCATGGCACCGGCATGGCACCGGCATGGCACGGCATGGCACCGGCATGGCACGGCATGGCACCGGCATGGCACGGCATGGCACCGGCATGGCACGGCATGGCACCGGCATGGCACGGCATGGAATGGCATTGAATGGCATTGAATGGCATGGAATGGCATGGCACCGCATGGCACGGCATGGCACGGCATGGCACGGCATTGAATGGCATGGAACGGCATGGAATGGCATGGAATGGCATGGAATGGCATGGAATGGCATGGCACGGCATGGCACGGCATTGAATGGCATGGAATGGCATGGAATGGCATGGAATGGCATGGAATGGCATGGAATGGCATGGAATGGCATGGAATGGCATGGAATGGCATGGAATGGCATGGAATGGCATGGAATGGCACGGCATGGCACGGCATGGCACGGCATGGCACGGAATGGCATGGAATGGCATGGAATGGCATGGAATGGCATGGAATGGCATGGAATGGCATGGAATGGCATGGCACCGGCATGGCACCGGCATGGCACCGGCATGGCACCGGCATGGCACCGGCATGGCACCGGCATGGCACCGGCATGGCACCGGCATGGCACCGGCATGGCACCGGCATGGCACCGGCATGGCACCGGCATGGCACCGGCATGGCACCGGCATGGCACCGGCATGGCACCGGCATGGCACCGGCATGGCACCGGCATGGCACCGGCATGGCACCGGCATGGCACCGGCATGGCACCGGCATGGCACCGGCATGGCACCGGCATGGCACCGGCATGGCACCGGCATGGCACCGGCATGGCACCGGCATGGCACCGGCATGGCACCGGCATGGCACCGGCATGGCACCGGCATGGCACCGGCATGGCACCGGCATGGCACCGGCATGGCACCGGCATGGCACCGGCATGGCACCGGCATGGCACCGGCATGGCACCGGCATGGCACCGGCATGGCACCGGCATGGCACCGGCATGGCACCGGCATGGCACCGGCATGGCACCGGCATGGCACCGGCATGGCACCGGCATGGCACCGGCATGGCACCGGCATGGCACCGGCATGGCACCGGCATGGCACCGGCATGGCACCGGCATGGCACCGGCATGGCACCGGCATGGCACCGGCATGGCACCGGCATGGCACCGGCATGGCACCGGCATGGCACCGGCATGGCACCGGCATGGCACCGGCATGGCACCGGCATGGCACCGGCATGGCACCGGCATGGCACCGGCATGGCACCGGCATGGCACCGGCATGGCACCGGCATGGCACCGGCATGGCACCGGCATGGCACCGGCATGGCACCGGCATGGCACCGGCATGGCACCGGCATGGCACCGGCATGGCACCGGCATGGCACCGGCATGGCACCGGCATGGCACCGGCATGGCACCGGCATGGCACCGGCATGGCACCGGCATGGCACCGGCATGGCACCGGCATGGCACCGGCATGGCACCGGCATGGCACCGGCATGGCACCGGCATGGCACCGGCATGGCACCGGCATGGCACCGGCATGGCACCGGCATGGCACCGGCATGGCACGGCATGGCACCGGCATGGCACGGAATGGCATGGAATGGCATGGAATGGCATGGAATGGCATGGAATGGCATGGAATGGCATGGAATGGCATGGAATGGCATGGAATGGCATGGAATTGCATGGAATGGCATGGAATGGCATGGAATGGCATGGAATGGCATGGCACCGGCATGGCACCGGCATGGCACCGGCATGGCACGGCATGGCACCGGCATGGCACGGCATGGCACCGGCATGGCACGGCATGGAATGGCATGGAATTGCATGGAATGGCATGGAATGGCATGGAATGGCATGGAATGGCATGGCACCGGCATGGAATGGCATGGAATGGCATGGCACCGGCATGGAATGGCATGGAATGGCATGGAATGGCATGGAATGGCATGGAATGGCATGGAATGGCATGGAATGGCATGGAATGGCATGGAATGGCATGGAATGGCATGGAATGGCATGGAATGGCATGGAATGGCATGGCACCGGCATGGCACCGGCATGGCACCGGCATGGCACGGCATGGCACGGCATGGCACGGAATGGCATGGAATGGCATGGAATGGCATGGAATGGCATGGAATGGCATGGAATGGCATGGAATGGCATGGAATGGCATGGAATGGCATGGAATGGCATGGAATGGCATGGCACCGGCATGGCACCGGCATGGCACCGGCATGGCACGGCATGGCACCGGCATGGCACCGGCATGGCACCGGCATGGCACCGGCATGGCACGGCATGGCACCGGCATGGCACGGCATGGCACGGCATGGCACGGCATGGCACGGCATGGCACGGCATGGCACGGCATGGCACGGCATGGCACGGCATGGCACGGCATGGCACGGCATGGCACGGCATGGCACGGCATGGCACGGCATGGCACGGCATGGCACGGCATGGCACGGCATGGCACGGCATGGCACGGCATGGCACGGCATGGAATGGCATGGAATGGCATGGAATGGCATGGCACCGGCATGGCACCGGCATGGCACCGGCATGGCACCGGCATGGCACCGGCATGGCACCGGCATGGCACCGGCATGGCACCGGCATGGCACCGGCATGGCACCGGCATGGCACCGGCATGGCACCGGCATGGCACCGGCATGGCACGGCATGGCACCGGCATGGCACCGGCATGGCACCGGCATGGCACCGGCATGGCACCGGCATGGCACGGCATGGCACGGCATGGCACGGCATGGCACGGCATGGCACGGCATGGCACCGGCATGGCACCGGCATGGCACGGCATGGCACGGCCTGGCACGGCATGGCACGGCATGGCACGGCATGGCACGGCATGGCACGGCATGGCACGGCATGGCACGGCATGGCACGGCATGGCACGGCATGGCACGGCATGGCACGGCATGGCACGGCATGGCACGGCATGGCACGGCATGGCACGGCATGGCACGGCATGGCACGGCATGGCACGGCATGGAATGGCATTGAATGGCATTGAATGGCATGGAATGGCATGGAATGGCATGGAATGGCATGGAATGGCATGGAATGGCATGGAATGGCATGGAATGGCATGGAATGGCATGGAATGGCATGGAATGGCATGGAATGGCATGGAATGGCATGGAATGGCATGGCACCGGCATGGAATGGCATGGAATGGCATGGAATGGCATGGCACCGGCATGGCACCGGCATGGCACGGCATGGCACGGCATGGCACGGCATGGCACCGGCATGGCACGGCATGGCACCGGCATGGCACGGCATGGCACCGGCATGGCACGGCATGGCACCGGCATGGCACGGCATGGCACCGGCATGGCACGGCATGGCACCGGCATGGCACGGCATGGCACCGGCATGGCACGGCATGGCACCGGCATGGCACGGCATGGCACCGGCATGGCACGGCATGGCACCGGCATGGCACGGCATGGCACGGCATGGCACGGCATGGAATGGCATTGAATGGCATTGAATGGCATGGCACCGGCATGGCACCGGCATGGCACCGCATGGCACGGCATGGCACGGCATGGCACGGCATTGAATGGCATGGAATGGCATGGAATGGCATGGAATGGCATGGAATGGCATGGAATTGCATGGAATGGCATGGAATGGCATGGCACCGGCATGGAATGGCATGGAATGGCATGGAATGGCATGGAATGGCATGGAATGGCATGGAATGGCATGGAATGGCATGGAATGGCATGGAATGGCATGGAATGGCATGGAATGGCATGGAATGGCATGGAATGGCATGGAATGGCATGGAATGGCATGGAATGGCATGGAATGGCATGGAATGGCATGGAATGGCATGGAATGGCATGGAATGGCATGGAATGGCATGGCACCGGCATGGCACCGGCATGGCACCGGCATGGCACGGCATGGCACGGCATGGCACGGAATGGCATGGAATGGCATGGAATGGCATGGAATGGCATGGAATGGCATGGAATGGCATGGAATGGCATGGAATGGCATGGAATGGCATGGCACCGGCATGGCACCGGCATGGCACCGGCATGGCACCGGCATGGCACCGGCATGGCACCGGCATGGCACCGGCATGGCACCGGCATGGCACCGGCATGGCACCGGCATGGCACCGGCATGGCACCGGCATGGCACCGGCATGGCACCGGCATGGCACCGGCATGGCACCGGCATGGCACGGCATGGCACCGGCATGGCACGGCATGGCACCGGCATGGCACGGCATGGCACCGGCATGGCACGGCATGGCACCGGCATGGCACGGCATGGCACCGGCATGGCACGGCATGGCACCGGCATGGCACCGGCATGGCACGGCATGGCACCGGCATGGCACGGCATGGCACCGGCATGGCACGGCATGGCACCGGCATGGCACGGCATGGCACCGGCATGGCACGGCATGGCACCGGCATGGCACGGCATGGCACCGGCATGGCACGGCATGGCACCGGCATGGCACGGCATGGCACCGGCATGGCACGGCATGGCACGGCATGGCACGGCATGGCACGGCATGGCACGGCATGGAATGGCATTGAATGGCATTGAATGGCATGGAATGGCATGGAATGGCATGGCACCGGCATGGCACCGCATGGCACGGCATGGCACGGCATGGCACGGCATTGAATGGCATGGAATGGCATGGAATGGCATGGAATGGCATGGAATGGCATGGAATGGCATGGAATGGCATGGAATTGCATGGAATGGCATGGAATGGCATGGAATGGCATGGAATGGCATGGCACCGGCATGGAATGGCATGGAATGGCATGGCACCGGCATGGAATGGCATGGAATGGCATGGAATGGCATGGAATGGCATGGAATGGCATGGAATGGCATGGAATGGCATGGAATGGCATGGAATGGCATGGAATGGCATGGCACCGGCATGGCACCGGCATGGCACCGGCATGGCACCGGCATGGCACCGGCATGGCACGGCATGGCACCGGCATGGCACGGCATGGCACGGCATGGCACGGAATGGCATGGAATGGCATGGAATGGCATGGAATGGCATGGAATGGCATGGAATGGCATGGCACCGGCATGGCACCGGCATGGCACCGGCATGGCACCGGCATGGCACCGGCATGGCACGGCATGGCACCGGCATGGCACCGGCATGGCACCGGCATGGCACGGCATGGCACCGGCATGGCACCGGCATGGCACGGCATGGCACCGGCATGGCACGGTATGGCACCGGCATGGCACGGCATGGCACCGGCATGGCACGGCATGGCACCGGCATGGCACCGGCATGGCACGGCATGGCACCGGCATGGCACGGCATGGCACCGGCATGGAACGGCATGGCACGGCATGGCACGGCATGGCACGGCATGGCACCGGCATGGCACCGGCATGGCACGGCATGGCACGGCCTGGCACGGCATGGCACGGCATGGCACGGCATGGCACGGCATGGCACGGCATGGCACGGCATGGCACGACATGGCACGGCATGGCACGGCATGGCACGGCATGGCACGGCATGGTACGGCATGGCACGGCATGGCACGGCATGGCACGGCATGGCACGGCATGGCACGGCATGGCACGGCATTGAATGGCATGGAATGGCATGGAATGGCATGGAATGGCATGGAATCGCATGGAATCGCATGGAATGGCATGGAATGGCATGGAATGGCATGGAATGGCATGGAATGGCATGGAATGGCATGGAATTGCATGGAATGGCATGGAATGGCATGGAATGGCATGGAATGGCATGGCACCGGCATGGAATGGCATGGAATGGCATGGCACCGGCATGGAATGGCATGGAATGGCATGGCACCGGCATGGAATGGCATGGAATGGCATGGAATGGCATGGAATGGCATGGCACCGGCATGGCACCGGCATGGCACCGGCATGGCACGGCATGGCACCGGCATGGCACGGCATGGCACGGCATGGCACGGAATGGCATGGAATGGCATGGAATGGCATGGAATGGCATGGCACCGGCATGGCACCGGCATGGCACCGGCATGGCACCGGCATGGCACCGGCATGGCACCGGCATGGCACCGGCATGGCACCGGCATGGCACCGGCATGGCACCGGCATGGCACCGGCATGGCACCGGCATGGCACCGGCATGGCACGGCATGGCACCGGCATGGCACCGGCATGGCACCGGCATGGCACCGGCATGGCACCGGCATGGCACGGCATGGCACGGCATGGCACGGCATGGCACGGCATGGCACGGCATGGCACCGGCATGGCACCGGCATGGCACCGGCATGGCACCGGCATGGCACGGCATGGCACCGGCATGGCACCGGCATGGCACGGCATGGCACCGGCATGGCACGGTATGGCACCGGCATGGCACGGCATGGCACCGGCATGGCACGGCATGGCACCGGCATGGCACGGCATGGCACCGGCATGGCACCGGCATGGCACGGCATGGCACCGGCATGGCACGGCATGGCACCGGCATGGAACGGCATGGCACGGCATGGCACGGCATGGCACGGCATGGCACCGGCATGGCACCGGCATGGCACGGCATGGCACGGCCTGGCACGGCATGGCACGGCATGGCACGGCATGGCACGGCATGGCACGGCATGGCACGGCATGGCACGACATGGCACGGCATGGCACGGCATGGCACGGCATGGCACGGCATGGTACGGCATGGCACGGCATGGCACGGCATGGCACGGCATGGCACGGCATGGCACGGCATGGCACGGCATTGAATGGCATGGAATGGCATGGAATGGCATGGAATGGCATGGAATCGCATGGAATCGCATGGAATGGCATGGAATGGCATGGAATGGCATGGAATGGCATGGAATGGCATGGAATGGCATGGAATGGCATGGAATGGCATGGAATGGCATGGAATGGCATGGAATGGCATGGAATGGCATGGAATGGCATGGAATGGCATGGAATGGCATGGAATGGCATGGAATGGCATGGAATGGCATGGAATGGCATGGAATGGCATGGAATGGCATGGCACCGGCATGGCACCGGCATGGCACCGGCATGGCACGGCATGGCACCGGCATGGCACCGGTATGGCACCGGCATGGCACCGGCATGGCACGGCATGGCACGGCATGGCACGGCATGGCACGGCATGGCACGGCATGGCACCGGCATGGCACCGGCATGGCACCGGCATGGCACCGGCATGGCACCGGCATGGCACCGGCATGGCACGGCATGGCACCGGCATGGCACGGCATGGCACCGGCATGGCACGGTATGGCACCGGCATGGCACGGCATGGCACCGGCATGGCACGGCATGGCACCGGCATGGCACGGCATGGCACCGGCATGGCACGGCATGGCACCGGCATGGCACGGCATGGCACCGGCATGGCACGGCATGGCACCGGCATGGCACGGCATGGCACCGGCATGGCACGGCATGGCACCGGCATGGCACGGCATGGCACCGGCATGGCACGGCATGGCACCGGCATGGCACGGCATGGCACCGGCATGGCACGGCATGGCACCGGCATGGCACGGCATGGCACCGGCATGGCACGGCATGGCACGGCATGGCACGGCATGGAATGGCATTGAATGGCATTGAATGGCATGGAATGGCATGGAATGGCATGGAATGGCATGGAATGGCATGGAATGGCATGGCACCGCATGGCACGGCATGGCACGGCATGGCACGGCATGGCACGGCATTGAATGGCATGGAATGGCATGGAATGGCATGGAATGGCATGGAATGGCATGGAATGGCATGGAATGGCATGGAATGGCATGGAATGGCATGGAATGGCATGGAATGGCATGGAATGGCATGGAATGGCATGGAATGGCATGGAATGGCATGGAATGGCATGGAATGGCATGGAATGGCATGGAATGGCATGGAATGGCATGGAATTGCATGGAATGGCATGGAATGGCATGGAATGGCATGGAATGGCATGGCACCGGCATGGCACCGGCATGGCACCGGCATGGCACGGCATGGCACCGGCATGGCACGGCATGGCACCGGCATGGCACGGCATGGCACCGGCATGGCACGGCATGGCACGGCATGGCACGGCATGGAATGGCATTGAATGGCATTGAATGGCATGGAATGGCATGGAATGGCATGGAATGGCATGGAATGGCATGGAATGGCATGGAATGGCATGGAATGGCATGGCACCGCATGGCACGGCATGGCACGGCATGGCACGGCATGGCACGGCATGGCACGGCATTGAATGGCATGGAATGGCATGGAATGGCATGGAATGGCATGGAATGGCATGGAATGGCATGGAATGGCATGGAATGGCATGGAATGGCATGGAATGGCATGGAATGGCATGGAATGGCATGGAATGGCATGGAATGGCATGGAATGGCATGGAATGGCATGGAATGGCATGGAATGGCATGGAATGGCATGGAATGGCATGGAATGGCATGGAATGGCATGGAATGGCATGGAATGGCATGGAATGGCATGGAATGGCATGGAATGGCATGGAATGGCATGGAATGGCATGGAATGGCATGGAATGGCATGGAATGGCATGGAATGGCATGGAATGGCATGGAATGGCATGGAATGGCATGGAATGGCATGGAATGGCATGGAATGGCATGGAATGGCATGGAATGGCATGGAATGGCATGGAATGGCATGGAATGGCATGGAATGGCATGGAATGGCATGGAATGGCATGGAATGGCATGGAATTGCATGGAATGGCATGGAATGGCATGGAATGGCATGGAATGGCATGGCACCGGCATGGCACGGCATGGCACCGGCATGGCACGGCATGGCACCGGCATGGCACGGCATGGCACCGGCATGGCACGGCATGGCACCGGCATGGCACCGGCATGGCACGGCATGGCACCGGCATGGCACGGCATGGCACCGGCATGGCACGGCATGGCACCGGCATGGCACGGCATGGCACCGGCATGGCACGGCATGGCACCGGCATGGCACGGCATGGCACGGCATGGCACGGCATGGAATGGCATTGAATGGCATTGAATGGCATGGAATGGCATGGAATGGCATGGAATGGCATGGAATGGCATGGCACCGGCATGGCACCGCATGGCACGGCATGGCACGGCATGGCACGGCATTGAATGGCATGGAATGGAATGGAATGGCATGGAATGGCATGGAATGGCATGGAATGGCATGGAATGGCATGGAATGGCATGGAATGGCATGGAATGGCATGGAATGGCATGGAATGGCATGGAATGGCATGGAATGGCATGGAATGGCATGGAATGGCATGGAATGGCATGGAATGGCATGGAATTGCATGGAATGGCATGGAATGGCATGGCACCGGCATGGAATGGCATGGAATGGCATGGCACCGGCATGGAATGGCATGGAATGGCATGGAATGGCATGGAATGGCATGGAATGGCATGGAATGGCATGGAATGGCATGGAATGGCATGGCACCGGCATGGCACCGGCATGGCACCGGCATGGCACGGCATGGCACGGCATGGCACGGCATGGCACGGAATGGCATGGAATGGCATGGAATGGCATGGAATGGCATGGAATGGCATGGAATGGCATGGAATGGCATGGCACCGGCATGGCACCGGCATGGCACCGGCATGGCACCGGCATGGCACCGGCATGGCACCGGCATGGCACCGGCATGGCACCGGCATGGCACCGGCATGGCACCGGCATGGCACGGCATGGCACCGGCATGGCACCGGCATGGCACCGGCATGGCACGGCATGGCACCGGCATGGCACGGCATGGCACGGCATGGCACGGCATGGCACGGCATGGCACGGCATGGCACGGCATGGCACGGCATGGCACGGCATGGAATGGCATTGAATGGCATTGAATGGCATGGAATGGCATGGAATGGCATGGAACGGCATGGCACGGCATGGCACCGGCATGGCACCGGCATGGCACCGGCATGGCACGGCATGGCACCGGCATGACACCGGCATGGCACGGCATGGCACCGGCATGGCACGGCATGGCACCGGCATGGCACGGCATGGCACCGGCATGACACGGCATGGCACCGGCATGGCACGGCATGGCACCGGCATGGCACGGCATGGCACCGGCATGGCACGGCATGGCACCGGCATGGCACGGCATGGCACCGGCATGGCACCGGCATGGCACCGGCATGGCACGGCATGGCACCGGCATGACACCGGCATGGCACGGCATGGCACCGGCATGGCACCGGCATGGCACGGCATGGCACCGGCATGGCACGGCATGGCACCGGCATGGCACGGTATGGCACCGGCATGGCACGGCATGGCACCGGCATGGCACGGCATGGCACCGGCATGGCACGGCATGGCACCGGCATGGCACGGCATGGCACCGGCATGGCACGGCATGGCACCGGCATGGCACGGCATGGCACCGGCATGGCACGGCATGGCACCGGCATGGCACGGCATGGCACCGGCATGGCACGGCCTGGCACCGGCATGGCACGGCATGGCACCGGCATGGCACGGCATGGCACCGGCATGGCACGGCATGGCACCGGCATGGCACGGCATGGCACCGGCATGGCACGGCATGGCACCGGCATGGCACGGCATGGCACCGGCATGGCACCGGCATGGCACGGCATTGAATGGCATGGCACGGCATTGAATGGCATGGAATGGCATTGAATGGCATGGAATTGCATGGAATGGCATGGAAAGGCATGGAATGGCATGGAATGGCACGGAATGGCATGGAATGGCATGGAATGGCATGGAATGGCATGGAATGGCATGGAATGGCATGGAATGGCATGGAATGGCATGGAATGGCATGGAATGGCATGGAATGGCATGGAATGGCATGGAATGGCATGGAATGGCATGGAATGGCATGGAATGGCATGGAATGGCATGGAATGGCATGGAATGGCATGGAATGGCATGGAATGGCATGGAATGGCATGGCACCGGCATGGAATGGCATGGAATGGCATGGAATGGCATGGCACCGGCATGGCACCGGCATGGCACGGCATGGCACGGCATGGCACGGAATGGCATGGAATGGCATGGAATGGCATGGAATGGCATGGAATGGCATGGAATGGCATGGAATGGCATGGAATGGCATGGCACCGGCATGGCACCGGCATGGCACGGCATGGCACGGCATGGCACGGCATGGCACGGCATGGCACCGGCATGGCACGGCATGGCACCGGCATGGCACGGCATGGCACGGCATGGCACCGGCATGGCACGGCATGGCACGGCATGGCACGGCATGGCACGGCATGGAATGGCATTGAATGGCATTGAATGGCATGGAATGGCATGGAATGGCATGGAATGGCATGGAATGGCATGGAATGGCATGGAATGGCATGGAATGGCATGGAATGGCATGGAATGGCATGGAATGGCATGGAATGGCATGGAATGGCATGGAATGGCATGGAATGGCATGGAATGGCATGGAATGGCATGGAATGGCATGGAATGGCATGGAATGGCATGGAATGGCATGGAATGGCATGGAATGGCATGGAATTGCATGGAATGGCATGGAATGGCATGGAATGGCATGGCACCGGCATGGCACCGGCATGGCACCGGCATGGCACCGGCATGGCACGGCATGGCACCGGCATGGCACGGCATGGCACCGGCATGGCACGGCATGGCACCGGCATGGCACGGCATGGCACCGGCATGGCACGGCATGGCACCGGCATGGCACGGCATGGCACCGGCATGGCACCGGCATGGCACGGCATGGCACCGGCATGGCACGGCATGGCACCGGCATGGCACGGCATGGCACCGGCATGGCACGGCATGGCACCGGCATGGCACGGCATGGAATGGCATTGAATGGCATTGAATGGCATGGAATGGCATGGCACCGCATGGCACGGCATGGCACGGCATGGCACGGCATTGAATGGCATGGAACGGCATGGAATGGCATGGAATGGCATGGAATGGCATGGAATGGCATGGCACGGCATGGCACGGCATTGAATGGCATGGAATGGCATGGAATGGCATGGAATGGCATGGAATGGCATGGAATGGCATGGAATGGCATGGAATGGCATGGAATGGCATGGAATGGCACGGCATGGCACGGCATGGCACGGCATGGCACGGAATGGCATGGAATGGCATGGAATGGCATGGAATGGCATGGAATGGCATGGAATGGCATGGAATGGCATGGCACCGGCATGGCACCGGCATGGCACCGGCATGGCACCGGCATGGCACCGGCATGGCACCGGCATGGCACCGGCATGGCACCGGCATGGCACCGGCATGGCACCGGCATGGCACCGGCATGGCACCGGCATGGCACCGGCATGGCACCGGCATGGCACCGGCATGGCACCGGCATGGCACCGGCATGGCACCGGCATGGCACCGGCATGGCACCGGCATGGCACCGGCATGGCACCGGCATGGCACCGGCATGGCACCGGCATGGCACCGGCATGGCACCGGCATGGCACCGGCATGGCACCGGCATGGCACCGGCATGGCACCGGCATGGCACCGGCATGGCACCGGCATGGCACCGGCATGGCACCGGCATGGCACCGGCATGGCACCGGCATGGCACCGGCATGGCACCGGCATGGCACCGGCATGGCACCGGCATGGCACCGGCATGGCACCGGCATGGCACCGGCATGGCACCGGCATGGCACCGGCATGGCACCGGCATGGCACCGGCATGGCACCGGCATGGCACCGGCATGGCACCGGCATGGCACCGGCATGGCACCGGCATGGCACCGGCATGGCACCGGCATGGCACCGGCATGGCACCGGCATGGCACGGCATGGCACCGGCATGGCACGGAATGGCACGGAATGGCATGGAATGGCATGGAATGGCATGGAATGGCATGGAATGGCATGGAATGGCATGGAATGGCATGGAATTGCATGGAATGGCATGGAATGGCATGGAATGGCATGGAATGGCATGGCACCGGCATGGCACCGGCATGGCACCGGCATGGCACGGCATGGCACCGGCATGGCACGGCATGTCACCGGCATGGCACGGCATGGAATGGCATGGAATTGCATGGAATGGCATGGAATGGCATGGAATGGCATGGAATGGCATGGCACCGGCATGGAATGGCATGGAATGGCATGGCACCGGCATGGAATGGCATGGAATGGCATGGAATGGCATGGAATGGCATGGAATGGCATGGAATGGCATGGAATGGCATGGAATGGCATGGAATGGCATGGAATGGCATGGAATGGCATGGCACCGGCATGGCACCGGCATGGCACCGGCATGGCACGGCATGGCACGGCATGGCACGGAATGGCATGGAATGGCATGGAATGGCATGGAATGGCATGGAATGGCATGGAATGGCATGGAATGGCATGGAATGGCATGGAATGGCATGGAATGGCATGGCACCGGCATGGCACCGGCATGGCACCGGCATGGCACGGCATGGCACCGGCATGGCACCGGCATGGCACCGCATGGCACCGGCATGGCACCGGCATGGCACGGCATGGCACCGGCATGGCACGGCATGGCACGGCATGGCACGGCATGGCACGGCATGGCACGGCATGGCACGGCATGGCACGGCATGGCACGGCATGGCACGGCATGGCACGGCATGGCACGGCATGGCACGGCATGGCACGGCATGGCACGGCATGGCACGGCATGGCACGGCATGGCACGGCATGGCACGGCAGGCACGGCATGGGCACGGCATGGAATGGCATGGAATGGCATGGAATGGCATGGCACCGGCATGGCACCGGCATGGCACCGGCATGGCACCGGCATGGCACCGGCATGGCACCGGCATGGCACCGGCATGGCACCGGCATGGCACCGGCATGGCACCGGCATGGCACCGGCATGGCACCGGCATGGCACCGGCATGGCACCGGCATGGCACCGGCATGGCACCGGCATGGCACCGGCATGGCACGGCATGGCACCGGCATGGCACC
The DNA here is from genome assembly GCA_963971235.1 of Cryptus armator. Classification (NCBI taxonomy): domain Eukaryota; kingdom Metazoa; phylum Arthropoda; class Insecta; order Hymenoptera; family Ichneumonidae; genus Cryptus; species Cryptus armator. The sequence goes on along the minus strand of CAXARG010000215.1, from coordinate 130,780 downwards.
GGCATGGCACCGGCATGGCACCGGCATGGCACCGGCATGGCACCGGCATGGCACGGCATGGCACGGCATGGCACGGCATGGCACGGCATGGCACGGCATGGCACCGGCATGGCACCGGCATGGCACGGCATGGCACGGCCTGGCACGGCATGGCACGGCATGGCACGGCATGGCACGGCATGGCACGGCATGGCACGGCATGGCACGGCATGGCACGGCATGGCACGGCATGGCACGGCATGGCACGGCATGGCACGGCATGGCACGGCATGGCACGGCATGGCACGGCATGGCACGGCATGGCACGGCATGGCACGGCATGGCACGGCATGGCACGGCATGGCACGGCATGGCACGGCATGGCACGGCATGGCACGGCATGGAATGGCATTGAATGGCATTGAATGGCATGGAATGGCATGGAATGGCATGGAATGGCATGGAATGGCATGGAATGGCATGGAATGGCATGGAATGGCATGGCACGGCATGGCACGGCATGGCACGGCATTGAATGGCATGGAATGGCATGGAATGGCATGGAATGGCATGGAATGGCATGGAATGGCATGGAATGGCATGGAATGGCATGGAATGGCATGGAATGGCATGGAATGGCATGGAATGGCATGGAATGGCATGGAATGGCATGGAATGGCATGGAATGGCATGGAATGGCATGGAATGGCATGGAATGGCATGGAATGGCATGGAATGGCATGGAATGGCATGGAATGGCATGGAATGGCATGGAATGGCATGGAATGGCATGGAATGGCATGGAATGGCATGGAATGGCATGGAATGGCATGGAATGGCATGGAATGGCATGGAATGGCATGGAATGGCATGGAATGGCATGGAATTGCATGGAATGGCATGGAATGGCATGGAATGGCATGGAATGGCATGGAATGGCATGGAATGGCATGGCACCGGCATGGCACCGGCATGGCACCGGCATGGCACGGCATGGCACCGGCATGGCACGGCATGGCACCGGCATGGCACGGCATGGCACCGGCATGGCACGGCATGGCACCGGCATGGCACGGCATGGCACCGGCATGGCACCGGCATGGCACGGCATGGCACCGGCATGGCACGGCATGGCACCGGCATGGCACGGCATGGCACCGGCATGGCACCGGCATGGCACGGCATGGCACCGGCATGGCACGGCATGGCACCGGCATGGCACGGCATGGCACCGGCATGGCACGGCATGGCACCGGCATGGCACGGCATGGAATGGCATTGAATGGCATTGAATGGCATGGAATGGCATGGAATGGCATGGCACCGGCATGGCACCGCATGGCACGGCATGGCACGGCATGGCACGGCATTGAATGGCATGGAATGGCATGGAATGGCATGGAATGGCATGGAATGGCATGGAATTGCATGGAATGGCATGGAATGGCATGGAATTGCATGGAATGGCATGGAATGGCATGGAATGGCATGGAATGGCATGGCACCGGCATGGAATGGCATGGAATGGCATGGCACCGGCATGGAATGGCATGGAATGGCATGGAATGGCATGGAATGGCATGGAATGGCATGGAATGGCATGGAATGGCATGGCACCGGCATGGCACCGGCATGGCACCGGCATGGCACCGGCATGGCACGGCATGGCACCGGCATGGCACGGAATGGCATGGAATGGCATGGAATGGCATGGAATGGCATGGAATGGCATGGAATGGCATGGAATGGCATGGCACCGGCATGGCACCGGCATGGCACCGGCATGGCACCGGCATGGCACCGGCATGGCACCGGCATGGCACCGGCATGGCACCGGCATGGCACCGGCATGGCACGGCATGGCACCGGCATGGCACCGGCATGGCACCGGCATGGCACCGGCATGGCACCGGCATGGCACCGGCATGGCACCGGCATGGCACCGGCATGGCACCGGCATGGCACCGGCATGGCACCGGCATGGCACCGGCATGGCACCGGCATGGCACCGGCATGGCACCGGCATGGCACCGGCATGGCACCGGCATGGCACCGGCATGGCACCGGCATGGCACCGGCATGGCACCGGCATGGCACCGGCATGGCACCGGCATGGCACCGGCATGGCACCGGCATGGCACCGGCATGGCACCGGCATGGCACCGGCATGGCACCGGCATGGCACCGGCATGGCACCGGCATGGCACCGGCATGGCACCGGCATGGCACGGCATGGCACCGGCATGGCACCGGCATGGCACCGGCATGGCACCGGCATGGCACGGCATGGCACGGCATGGCACGGCATGGCACGGCATGGCACGGCATGGCACCGGCATGGCACCGGCATGGCACCGGCATGGCACCGGCATGGCACGGCATGGCACCGGCATGGCACGGCATGGCACCGGCATGGCACGGTATGGCACCGGCATGGCACGGCACGGCACCGGCATGGCACGGCACGGCACCGGCATGGCACGGCATGGCACCGGCATGGCACGGCATGGCACCGGCATGGCACGGCATGGCACCGGCATGGCACCGGCATGGCACGGCATGGCACCGGCATGGCACGGCATGGCACCGGCATGGAACGGCACGGCACCGGCATGGCACGGCATGGCACCGGCATGGCACGGCATGGCACCGGCATGGCACGGCATGGCACCGGCATGGCACCGGCATGGCACGGCATGGCACCGGCATGGCACGGCATGGCACCGGCATGGAACGGCATGGCACGGCATGGCACGGCATGGCACGGCATGGCACCGGCATGGCACCGGCATGGCACCGGCATGGCACCGGCATGGCACCGGCATGGCACGGCATGGCACCGGCATGGCACGGCATGGCACCGGCATGGCACGGTATGGCACCGGCATGGCACGGCATGGCACCGGCATGGCACGGCACGGCACCGGCATGGCACGGCATGGCACCGGCATGGCACGGCATGGCACCGGCATGGCACGGCATGGCACCGGCATGGCACCGGCATGGCACGGCATGGCACCGGCATGGCACGGCATGGCACCGGCATGGAACGGCATGGCACGGCATGGCACGGCATGGCACGGCATGGCACCGGCATGGCACCGGCATGGCACGGCATGGCACGGCCTGGCACGGCATGGCACGGCATGGCACGGCATGGCACGGCATGGCACGGCATGGCACGGCATGGCACGGCATGGCACGGCATGGCACGGCATGGCACGGCATGGCACGGCATGGCACGGCATGGCACGGCATGGCACGGCATGGCACGGCATGGAATGGCATTGAATGGCATTGAATGGCATGGAATGGCATGGAATGGCATGGAATGGCATGGAATGGCATGGAATGGCATGGAATGGCATGGAATGGCATGGCACCGGCATGGCACCGGCATGGCACCGGCATGGCACGGCATGGCACCGGCATGGCACCGGTATGGCACCGGCATGGCACCGGCATGGCACGGCATGGCACGGCATGGCACGGCATGGCACGGCATGGCACGGCATGGCACCGGCATGGCACCGGCATGGCACCGGCATGGCACCGGCATGGCACCGGCATGGCACCGGCATGGCACGGCATGGCACCGGCATGGCACGGCATGGCACCGGCATGGCACGGTATGGCACCGGCATGGCACGGCATGGCACCGGCATGGCACGGCATGGCACCGGCATGGCACGGCATGGCACCGGCATGGCACGGCATGGCACCGGCATGGCACGGCATGGCACCGGCATGGCACGGCATGGCACCGGCATGGCACGGCATGGCACCGGCATGGCACGGCATGGCACCGGCATGGCACGGCATGGCACCGGCATGGCACGGCATGGCACCGGCATGGCACGGCATGGCACCGGCATGGCACGGCATGGCACCGGCATGGCACGGCATGGCACCGGCATGGCACGGCATGGCACGGCATGGCACGGCATGGAATGGCATTGAATGGCATTGAATGGCATGGAATGGCATGGAATGGCATGGAATGGCATGGAATGGCATGGAATGGCATGGCACCGCATGGCACGGCATGGCACGGCATGGCACGGCATGGCACGGCATTGAATGGCATGGAATGGCATGGAATGGCATGGAATGGCATGGAATGGCATGGAATGGCATGGAATGGCATGGAATGGCATGGAATGGCATGGAATGGCATGGAATGGCATGGAATGGCATGGAATGGCATGGAATGGCATGGAATGGCATGGAATGGCATGGAATGGCATGGAATGGCATGGAATGGCATGGAATGGCATGGAATGGCATGGAATTGCATGGAATGGCATGGAATGGCATGGAATGGCATGGAATGGCATGGCACCGGCATGGCACCGGCATGGCACCGGCATGGCACGGCATGGCACCGGCATGGCACGGCATGGCACCGGCATGGCACGGCATGGCACCGGCATGGCACGGCATGGCACGGCATGGCACGGCATGGAATGGCATTGAATGGCATTGAATGGCATGGAATGGCATGGAATGGCATGGAATGGCATGGAATGGCATGGAATGGCATGGAATGGCATGGAATGGCATGGCACCGCATGGCACGGCATGGCACGGCATGGCACGGCATGGCACGGCATTGAATGGCATGGAATGGCATGGAATGGCATGGAATGGCATGGAATGGCATGGAATGGCATGGAATGGCATGGAATGGCATGGAATGGCATGGAATGGCATGGAATGGCATGGAATGGCATGGAATGGCATGGAATGGCATGGAATGGCATGGAATGGCATGGAATGGCATGGAATGGCATGGAATGGCATGGAATGGCATGGAATGGCATGGAATGGCATGGAATGGCATGGAATGGCATGGAATGGCATGGAATGGCATGGAATGGCATGGAATGGCATGGAATGGCATGGAATGGCATGGAATGGCATGGAATGGCATGGAATGGCATGGAATGGCATGGAATGGCATGGAATGGCATGGAATGGCATGGAATGGCATGGAATGGCATGGAATGGCATGGAATGGCATGGAATGGCATGGAATGGCATGGAATGGCATGGAATGGCATGGAATGGCATGGAATTGCATGGAATGGCATGGAATGGCATGGAATGGCATGGAATGGCATGGCACCGGCATGGCACGGCATGGCACCGGCATGGCACGGCATGGCACCGGCATGGCACGGCATGGCACCGGCATGGCACGGCATGGCACCGGCATGGCACCGGCATGGCACGGCATGGCACCGGCATGGCACGGCATGGCACCGGCATGGCACGGCATGGCACCGGCATGGCACGGCATGGCACCGGCATGGCACGGCATGGCACCGGCATGGCACGGCATGGCACGGCATGGCACGGCATGGAATGGCATTGAATGGCATTGAATGGCATGGAATGGCATGGAATGGCATGGAATGGCATGGAATGGCATGGCACCGGCATGGCACCGCATGGCACGGCATGGCACGGCATGGCACGGCATTGAATGGCATGGAATGGAATGGAATGGCATGGAATGGCATGGAATGGCATGGAATGGCATGGAATGGCATGGAATGGCATGGAATGGCATGGAATGGCATGGAATGGCATGGAATGGCATGGAATGGCATGGAATGGCATGGAATGGCATGGAATGGCATGGAATGGCATGGAATGGCATGGAATTGCATGGAATGGCATGGAATGGCATGGCACCGGCATGGAATGGCATGGAATGGCATGGCACCGGCATGGAATGGCATGGAATGGCATGGAATGGCATGGAATGGCATGGAATGGCATGGAATGGCATGGAATGGCATGGAATGGCATGGCACCGGCATGGCACCGGCATGGCACCGGCATGGCACGGCATGGCACGGCATGGCACGGCATGGCACGGAATGGCATGGAATGGCATGGAATGGCATGGAATGGCATGGAATGGCATGGAATGGCATGGAATGGCATGGCACCGGCATGGCACCGGCATGGCACCGGCATGGCACCGGCATGGCACCGGCATGGCACCGGCATGGCACCGGCATGGCACCGGCATGGCACCGGCATGGCACCGGCATGGCACGGCATGGCACCGGCATGGCACCGGCATGGCACCGGCATGGCACGGCATGGCACCGGCATGGCACGGCATGGCACGGCATGGCACGGCATGGCACGGCATGGCACGGCATGGCACGGCATGGCACGGCATGGCACGGCATGGAATGGCATTGAATGGCATTGAATGGCATGGAATGGCATGGAATGGCATGGAACGGCATGGCACGGCATGGCACCGGCATGGCACCGGCATGGCACCGGCATGGCACGGCATGGCACCGGCATGACACCGGCATGGCACGGCATGGCACCGGCATGGCACGGCATGGCACCGGCATGGCACGGCATGGCACCGGCATGACACGGCATGGCACCGGCATGGCACGGCATGGCACCGGCATGGCACGGCATGGCACCGGCATGGCACGGCATGGCACCGGCATGGCACGGCATGGCACCGGCATGGCACCGGCATGGCACCGGCATGGCACGGCATGGCACCGGCATGACACCGGCATGGCACGGCATGGCACCGGCATGGCACCGGCATGGCACGGCATGGCACCGGCATGGCACGGCATGGCACCGGCATGGCACGGTATGGCACCGGCATGGCACGGCATGGCACCGGCATGGCACGGCATGGCACCGGCATGGCACGGCATGGCACCGGCATGGCACGGCATGGCACCGGCATGGCACGGCATGGCACCGGCATGGCACGGCATGGCACCGGCATGGCACGGCATGGCACCGGCATGGCACGGCATGGCACCGGCATGGCACGGCCTGGCACCGGCATGGCACGGCATGGCACCGGCATGGCACGGCATGGCACCGGCATGGCACGGCATGGCACCGGCATGGCACGGCATGGCACCGGCATGGCACGGCATGGCACCGGCATGGCACGGCATGGCACCGGCATGGCACCGGCATGGCACGGCATTGAATGGCATGGCACGGCATTGAATGGCATGGAATGGCATTGAATGGCATGGAATTGCATGGAATGGCATGGAATGGCATGGAATGGCATGGAATGGCACGGAATGGCATGGAATGGCATGGAATGGCATGGAATGGCATGGAATGGCATGGAATGGCATGGAATGGCATGGAATGGCATGGAATGGCATGGAATGGCATGGAATGGCATGGAATGGCATGGAATGGCATGGAATGGCATGGAATGGCATGGAATGGCATGGAATGGCATGGAATGGCATGGAATGGCATGGAATGGCATGGAATGGCATGGCACCGGCATGGAATGGCATGGAATGGCATGGAATGGCATGGCACCGGCATGGCACCGGCATGGCACGGCATGGCACGGCATGGCACGGAATGGCATGGAATGGCATGGAATGGCATGGAATGGCATGGAATGGCATGGAATGGCATGGAATGGCATGGAATGGCATGGCACCGGCATGGCACCGGCATGGCACGGCATGGCACGGCATGGCACGGCATGGCACGGCATGGCACCGGCATGGCACGGCATGGCACCGGCATGGCACGGCATGGCACGGCATGGCACCGGCATGGCACGGCATGGCACGGCATGGCACGGCATGGCACGGCATGGAATGGCATTGAATGGCATTGAATGGCATGGAATGGCATGGAATGGCATGGAATGGCATGGAATGGCATGGAATGGCATGGAATGGCATGGAATGGCATGGAATGGCATGGAATGGCATGGAATGGCATGGAATGGCATGGAATGGCATGGAATGGCATGGAATGGCATGGAATGGCATGGAATTGCATGGAATGGCATGGAATGGCATGGAATGGCATGGCACCGGCATGGCACCGGCATGGCACCGGCATGGCACCGGCATGGCACGGCATGGCACCGGCATGGCACGGCATGGCACCGGCATGGCACGGCATGGCACCGGCATGGCACGGCATGGCACCGGCATGGCACGGCATGGCACCGGCATGGCACGGCATGGCACCGGCATGGCACGGCATGGCACCGGCATGGCACCGGCATGGCACGGCATGGCACCGGCATGGCACGGCATGGCACCGGCATGGCACGGCATGGCACCGGCATGGCACGGCATGGCACCGGCATGGCACGGCATGGAATGGCATTGAATGGCATTGAATGGCATGGAATGGCATGGCACCGCATGGCACGGCATGGCACGGCATGGCACGGCATTGAATGGCATGGAACGGCATGGAATGGCATGGAATGGCATGGAATGGCATGGAATGGCATGGCACGGCATGGCACGGCATTGAATGGCATGGAATGGCATGGAATGGCATGGAATGGCATGGAATGGCATGGAATGGCATGGAATGGCATGGAATGGCATGGAATGGCATGGAATGGCACGGCATGGCACGGCATGGCACGGCATGGCACGGAATGGCATGGAATGGCATGGAATGGCATGGAATGGCATGGAATGGCATGGAATGGCATGGAATGGCATGGCACCGGCATGGCACCGGCATGGCACCGGCATGGCACCGGCATGGCACCGGCATGGCACCGGCATGGCACCGGCATGGCACCGGCATGGCACCGGCATGGCACCGGCATGGCACCGGCATGGCACCGGCATGGCACCGGCATGGCACCGGCATGGCACCGGCATGGCACCGGCATGGCACCGGCATGGCACCGGCATGGCACCGGCATGGCACCGGCATGGCACCGGCATGGCACCGGCATGGCACCGGCATGGCACCGGCATGGCACCGGCATGGCACCGGCATGGCACCGGCATGGCACCGGCATGGCACCGGCATGGCACCGGCATGGCACCGGCATGGCACCGGCATGGCACCGGCATGGCACCGGCATGGCACCGGCATGGCACCGGCATGGCACCGGCATGGCACCGGCATGGCACCGGCATGGCACCGGCATGGCACCGGCATGGCACCGGCATGGCACCGGCATGGCACCGGCATGGCACCGGCATGGCACCGGCATGGCACCGGCATGGCACCGGCATGGCACCGGCATGGCACCGGCATGGCACCGGCATGGCACCGGCATGGCACCGGCATGGCACCGGCATGGCACGGCATGGCACCGGCATGGCACGGAATGGCACGGAATGGCATGGAATGGCATGGAATGGCATGGAATGGCATGGAATGGCATGGAATGGCATGGAATGGCATGGAATTGCATGGAATGGCATGGAATGGCATGGAATGGCATGGAATGGCATGGCACCGGCATGGCACCGGCATGGCACCGGCATGGCACGGCATGGCACCGGCATGGCACGGCATGTCACCGGCATGGCACGGCATGGAATGGCATGGAATTGCATGGAATGGCATGGAATGGCATGGAATGGCATGGAATGGCATGGCACCGGCATGGAATGGCATGGAATGGCATGGCACCGGCATGGAATGGCATGGAATGGCATGGAATGGCATGGAATGGCATGGAATGGCATGGAATGGCATGGAATGGCATGGAATGGCATGGAATGGCATGGAATGGCATGGAATGGCATGGCACCGGCATGGCACCGGCATGGCACCGGCATGGCACGGCATGGCACGGCATGGCACGGAATGGCATGGAATGGCATGGAATGGCATGGAATGGCATGGAATGGCATGGAATGGCATGGAATGGCATGGAATGGCATGGAATGGCATGGAATGGCATGGCACCGGCATGGCACCGGCATGGCACCGGCATGGCACGGCATGGCACCGGCATGGCACCGGCATGGCACCGGCATGGCACCGGCATGGCACGGCATGGCACCGGCATGGCACGGCATGGCACGGCATGGCACGGCATGGCACGGCATGGCACGGCATGGCACGGCATGGCACGGCATGGCACGGCATGGCACGGCATGGCACGGCATGGCACGGCATGGCACGGCATGGCACGGCATGGCACGGCATGGCACGGCATGGCACGGCATGGCACGGCATGGCACGGCATGGCACGGCATGGCACGGCATGGAATGGCATGGAATGGCATGGAATGGCATGGCACCGGCATGGCACCGGCATGGCACCGGCATGGCACCGGCATGGCACCGGCATGGCACCGGCATGGCACCGGCATGGCACCGGCATGGCACCGGCATGGCACCGGCATGGCACCGGCATGGCACCGGCATGGCACCGGCATGGCACCGGCATGGCACCGGCATGGCACCGGCATGGCACCGGCATGGCACCGGCATGGCACGGCATGGCACCGGCATGGCACCGGCATGGCACCGGCATGGCACCGGCATGGCACCGGCATGGCACCGGCATGGCACGGCATGGCACGGCATGGCACGGCATGGCACGGCATGGCACGGCATGGCACCGGCATGGCACCGGCATGGCACGGCATGGCACGGCCTGGCACGGCATGGCACGGCATGGCACGGCATGGCACGGCATGGCACGGCATGGCACGGCATGGCACGGCATGGCACGGCATGGCACGGCATGGCACGGCATGGCACGGCATGGCACGGCATGGCACGGCATGGCACGGCATGGCACGGCATGGCACGGCATGGCACGGCATGGCACGGCATGGCACGGCATGGCACGGCATGGCACGGCATGGCACGGCATGGCACGGCATGGCACGGCATGGCACGGCATGGCACGGCATGGAATGGCATTGAATGGCATTGAATGGCATGGAATGGCATGGAATGGCATGGAATGGCATGGAATGGCATGGAATGGCATGGAATGGCATGGAATGGCATGGCACGGCATGGCACGGCATGGCACGGCATTGAATGGCATGGAATGGCATGGAATGGCATGGAATGGCATGGAATGGCATGGAATGGCATGGAATGGCATGGAATGGCATGGAATGGCATGGAATGGCATGGAATGGCATGGAATGGCATGGAATGGCATGGAATGGCATGGAATGGCATGGAATGGCATGGAATGGCATGGAATGGCATGGAATGGCATGGAATGGCATGGAATGGCATGGAATGGCATGGAATGGCATGGAATGGCATGGAATGGCATGGAATGGCATGGAATGGCATGGAATGGCATGGAATGGCATGGAATGGCATGGAATGGCATGGAATGGCATGGAATGGCATGGAATGGCATGGAATGGCATGGAATTGCATGGAATGGCATGGAATGGCATGGAATGGCATGGAATGGCATGGAATGGCATGGAATGGCATGGCACCGGCATGGCACCGGCATGGCACCGGCATGGCACGGCATGGCACCGGCATGGCACGGCATGGCACCGGCATGGCACGGCATGGCACCGGCATGGCACGGCATGGCACCGGCATGGCACGGCATGGCACCGGCATGGCACCGGCATGGCACGGCATGGCACCGGCATGGCACGGCATGGCACCGGCATGGCACGGCATGGCACCGGCATGGCACCGGCATGGCACGGCATGGCACCGGCATGGCACGGCATGGCACCGGCATGGCACGGCATGGCACCGGCATGGCACGGCATGGCACCGGCATGGCACGGCATGGAATGGCATTGAATGGCATTGAATGGCATGGAATGGCATGGAATGGCATGGCACCGGCATGGCACCGCATGGCACGGCATGGCACGGCATGGCACGGCATTGAATGGCATGGAATGGCATGGAATGGCATGGAATGGCATGGAATGGCATGGAATTGCATGGAATGGCATGGAATGGCATGGAATTGCATGGAATGGCATGGAATGGCATGGAATGGCATGGAATGGCATGGCACCGGCATGGAATGGCATGGAATGGCATGGCACCGGCATGGAATGGCATGGAATGGCATGGAATGGCATGGAATGGCATGGAATGGCATGGAATGGCATGGAATGGCATGGCACCGGCATGGCACCGGCATGGCACCGGCATGGCACCGGCATGGCACGGCATGGCACCGGCATGGCACGGAATGGCATGGAATGGCATGGAATGGCATGGAATGGCATGGAATGGCATGGAATGGCATGGAATGGCATGGCACCGGCATGGCACCGGCATGGCACCGGCATGGCACCGGCATGGCACCGGCATGGCACCGGCATGGCACCGGCATGGCACCGGCATGGCACCGGCATGGCACGGCATGGCACCGGCATGGCACCGGCATGGCACCGGCATGGCACCGGCATGGCACCGGCATGGCACCGGCATGGCACCGGCATGGCACCGGCATGGCACCGGCATGGCACCGGCATGGCACCGGCATGGCACCGGCATGGCACCGGCATGGCACCGGCATGGCACCGGCATGGCACCGGCATGGCACCGGCATGGCACCGGCATGGCACCGGCATGGCACCGGCATGGCACCGGCATGGCACCGGCATGGCACCGGCATGGCACCGGCATGGCACCGGCATGGCACCGGCATGGCACCGGCATGGCACCGGCATGGCACCGGCATGGCACCGGCATGGCACCGGCATGGCACCGGCATGGCACCGGCATGGCACCGGCATGGCACCGGCATGGCACGGCATGGCACCGGCATGGCACCGGCATGGCACCGGCATGGCACCGGCATGGCACGGCATGGCACGGCATGGCACGGCATGGCACGGCATGGCACGGCATGGCACCGGCATGGCACCGGCATGGCACCGGCATGGCACCGGCATGGCACGGCATGGCACGGCATGGCACCGGCATGGCACGGTATGGCACCGGCATGGCACGGCACGGCACCGGCATGGCACGGCACGGCACCGGCATGGCACGGCATGGCACCGGCATGGCACGGCATGGCACCGGCATGGCACGGCATGGCACCGGCATGGCACCGGCATGGCACGGCATGGCACCGGCATGGCACGGCATGGCACCGGCATGGAACGGCACGGCACCGGCATGGCACGGCATGGCACCGGCATGGCACGGCATGGCACCGGCATGGCACGGCATGGCACCGGCATGGCACCGGCATGGCACGGCATGGCACCGGCATGGCACGGCATGGCACCGGCATGGAACGGTATGGCACCGGCATGGCACGGCATGGCACCGGCATGGCACGGCACGGCACCGGCATGGCACGGCATGGCACCGGCATGGCACGGCATGGCACCGGCATGGCACGGCATGGCACCGGCATGGCACCGGCATGGCACGGCATGGCACCGGCATGGCACGGCATGGCACCGGCATGGAACGGCATGGCACGGCATGGCACGGCATGGCACGGCATGGCACCGGCATGGCACCGGCATGGCACGGCATGGCACGGCCTGGCACGGCATGGCACGGCATGGCACGGCATGGCACGGCATGGCACGGCATGGCACGGCATGGCACGGCATGGCACGGCATGGCACGGCATGGCACGGCATGGCACCGGCATGGCACGGTATGGCACCGGCATGGCACGGCATGGCACCGGCATGGCACGGCACGGCACCGGCATGGCACGGCATGGCACCGGCATGGCACGGCATGGCACCGGCATGGCACGGCATGGCACCGGCATGGCACGGCATGGCACGGCATGGCACGGCATGGAATGGCATTGAATGGCATTGAATGGCATGGAATGGCATGGAATGGCATGGCACCGGCATGGCACGGCATGGCACCGGCATGGCACGGCATGGCACCGGCATGGCACCGGCATGGCACGGCATGGCACCGGCATGGCACGGCATGGCACCGGCATGGCACGGCATGGCACCGGCATGGCACCGGCATGGCACGGCATGGCACCGGCATGGCACGGCATGGCACCGGCATGGCACGGCATGGCACCGGCATGGCACGGCATGGCACCGGCATGGCACGGCATGGAATGGCATTGAATGGCATTGAATGGCATGGAATGGCATGGAATGGCATGGCACCGGCATGGCACCGCATGGCACGGCATGGCACGGCATGGCACGGCATTGAATGGCATGGAATGGCATGGAATGGCATGGAATGGCATGGAATGGCATGGAATTGCATGGAATGGCATGGAATGGCATGGAATTGCATGGAATGGCATGGAATGGCATGGAATGGCATGGAATGGCATGGCACCGGCATGGAATGGCATGGAATGGCATGGCACCGGCATGGAATGGCATGGAATGGCATGGAATGGCATGGAATGGCATGGAATGGCATGGAATGGCATGGAATGGCATGGCACCGGCATGGCACCGGCATGGCACCGGCATGGCACCGGCATGGCACGGCATGGCACCGGCATGGCACGGAATGGCATGGAATGGCATGGAATGGCATGGAATGGCATGGAATGGCATGGAATGGCATGGAATGGCATGGCACCGGCATGGCACCGGCATGGCACCGGCATGGCACCGGCATGGCACCGGCATGGCACCGGCATGGCACCGGCATGGCACCGGCATGGCACCGGCATGGCACGGCATGGCACCGGCATGGCACCGGCATGGCACCGGCATGGCACCGGCATGGCACCGGCATGGCACCGGCATGGCACCGGCATGGCACCGGCATGGCACCGGCATGGCACCGGCATGGCACCGGCATGGCACCGGCATGGCACCGGCATGGCACCGGCATGGCACCGGCATGGCACCGGCATGGCACCGGCATGGCACCGGCATGGCACCGGCATGGCACCGGCATGGCACCGGCATGGCACCGGCATGGCACCGGCATGGCACCGGCATGGCACCGGCATGGCACCGGCATGGCACCGGCATGGCACCGGCATGGCACCGGCATGGCACCGGCATGGCACCGGCATGGCACCGGCATGGCACCGGCATGGCACCGGCATGGCACCGGCATGGCACCGGCATGGCACGGCATGGCACCGGCATGGCACCGGCATGGCACCGGCATGGCACCGGCATGGCACGGCATGGCACGGCATGGCACGGCATGGCACGGCATGGCACGGCATGGCACCGGCATGGCACCGGCATGGCACCGGCATGGCACCGGCATGGCACGGCATGGCACCGGCATGGCACGGCATGGCACCGGCATGGCACGGTATGGCACCGGCATGGCACGGCACGGCACCGGCATGGCACGGCACGGCACCGGCATGGCACGGCATGGCACCGGCATGGCACGGCATGGCACCGGCATGGCACGGCATGGCACCGGCATGGCACCGGCATGGCACGGCATGGCACCGGCATGGCACGGCATGGCACCGGCATGGAACGGCACGGCACCGGCATGGCACGGCATGGCACCGGCATGGCACGGCATGGCACCGGCATGGCACGGCATGGCACCGGCATGGCACCGGCATGGCACGGCATGGCACCGGCATGGCACGGCATGGCACCGGCATGGAACGGCATGGCACGGCATGGCACGGCATGGCACGGCATGGCACCGGCATGGCACCGGCATGGCACCGGCATGGCACCGGCATGGCACCGGCATGGCACGGCATGGCACCGGCATGGCACGGCATGGCACCGGCATGGCACGGTATGGCACCGGCATGGCACGGCATGGCACCGGCATGGCACGGCACGGCACCGGCATGGCACGGCATGGCACC
This sequence comes from Cryptus armator, assembly GCA_963971235.1. Lineage (NCBI taxonomy): Eukaryota > Metazoa > Arthropoda > Insecta > Hymenoptera > Ichneumonidae > Cryptus > Cryptus armator. The sequence goes on along the minus strand of CAXARG010000215.1, from coordinate 115,257 downwards.
GGCATGGCACGGCATGGCACCGGCATGGCACGGCATGGCACCGGCATGGCACCGGCATGGCACGGCATGGCACCGGCATGGCACGGCATGGCACCGGCATGGAACGGCATGGCACGGCATGGCACGGCATGGCACGGCATGGCACCGGCATGGCACCGGCATGGCACGGCATGGCACGGCCTGGCACGGCATGGCACGGCATGGCACGGCATGGCACGGCATGGCACGGCATGGCACGGCATGGCACGGCATGGCACGGCATGGCACGGCATGGCACGGCATGGCACGGCATGGCACGGCATGGCACGGCATGGCACGGCATGGCACGGCATGGAATGGCATTGAATGGCATTGAATGGCATGGAATGGCATGGAATGGCATGGAATGGCATGGAATGGCATGGAATGGCATGGAATGGCATGGAATGGCATGGCACGGCATGGCACGGCATGGCACGGCATGGCACGGCATTGAATGGCATGGAATGGCATGGAATGGCATGGAATGGCATGGAATCGCATGGAATCGCATGGAATGGCATGGAATGGCATGGAATGGCATGGAATGGCATGGAATGGCATGGAATGGCATGGAATGGCATGGAATGGCATGGAATGGCATGGAATGGCATGGAATGGCATGGAATGGCATGGAATGGCATGGAATGGCATGGAATGGCATGGAATGGCATGGAATGGCATGGAATGGCATGGAATGGCATGGAATGGCATGGAATGGCATGGAATGGCATGGAATGGCATGGCACCCGCATGGCACCGGCATGGCACCGGCATGGCACCGGCATGGCACCGGCATGGCACGGCATGGCACCGGCATGGCACCGGCATGGCACCGGCATGGCACCGGCATGGCACGGCATGGCACGGCATGGCACGGCATGGCACGGCATGGCACCGGCATGGCACCGGCATGGCACCGGCATGGCACGGCATGGCACCGGCATGGCACGGCATGGCACCGGCATGGCACGGCATGGCACGGCATGGCACCGGCATGGCACGGCATGGCACCGGCATGGCACGGCATGGCACCGGCATGGCACGGCATGGCACCGGCATGGCACGGCATGGCACCGGCATGGCACGGCATGGCACCGGCATGGCACGGCATGGCACCGGCATGGCACGGCATGGCACCGGCATGGCACGGCATGGCACCGGCATGGCACGGCATGGCACCGGCATGGCACGGCATGGCACCGGCATGGCACGGCATGGCACCGGCATGGCACGGCATGGCACCGGCATGGCACGGCATGGCACCGGCATGGCACGGCATGGCACCGGCATGGCACGGCATGGCACCGGCATGGCACGGCATGGCACCGGCATGGCACGGCATGGCACGGCATGGCACCGGCATGGCACGGCATGGCACCGGCATGGCACGGCATGGCACCGGCATGGCACGGCATGGCACCGGCATGGCACGGCATGGCACGGCATGGAATGGCATTGAATGGCATTGAATGGCATGGAATGGCATGGAATGGCATGGAATGGCATGGAATGGCATGGCACCGCATGGCACGGCATGGCACGGCATGGCACGGCATGGCACGGCATTGAATGGCATGGAATGGCATGGAATGGCATGGAATGGCATGGAATGGCATGGAATGGCATGGAATGGCATGGAATGGCATGGAATGGCATGGAATGGCATGGAATGGCATGGAATGGCATGGAATGGCATGGAATGGCATGGAATTGCATGGAATGGCATGGAATGGCATGGAATGGCATGGAATGGCATGGCACCGGCATGGCACCGGCATGGCACCGGCATGGCACCGGCATGGCACGGCATGGCACCGGCATGGCACGGCATGGCACCGGCATGGCACGGCATGGCACGGCATGGCACGGCATGGCACGGCATGGCACGGCATGGCACGGCATGGCACGGCATGGCACGGCATGGCACGGCATGGCACGGCATGGCACGGCATGGCACGGCATGGCACGGCATGGCACGGCATGGCACGGCATGGAATGGCATTGAATGGCATTGAATGGCATGGAATGGCATGGAATGGCATGGAATGGCATGGAATGGCATGGAATGGCATGGAATGGCATGGAATGGCATGGCACGGCATGGCACGGCATGGCACGGCATGGCACGGCATTGAATGGCATGGAATGGCATGGAATGGCATGGAATGGCATGGAATGGCATGGAATGGCATGGAATGGCATGGAATGGCATGGAATGGCATGGAATGGCATGGAATGGCATGGAATGGCATGGAATGGCATGGAATGGCATGGAATGGCATGGAATGGCATGGAATGGCATGGAATGGCATGGAATGGCATGGAATGGCATGGAATGGCATGGAATGGCATGGAATGGCATGGAATGGCATGGAATGGCATGGAATGGCATGGAATGGCATGGAATGGCATGGAATGGCATGGAATGGCATGGAATGGCATGGAATTGCATGGAATGGCATGGAATGGCATGGAATGGCATGGAATGGCATGGCACCGGCATGGCACCGGCATGGCACCGGCATGGCACGGCATGGCACCGGCATGGCACGGCATGGCACTGGCATGGCACGGCATGGCACCGGCATGGCACCGGCATGGCACGGCATGGCACCGGCATGGCACGGCATGGCACCGGCATGGCACGGCATGGCACCGGCATGGCACGGCATGGCACCGGCATGGCACGGCATGGCACCGGCATGGCACGGCATGGCACCGGCATGGCACGGCATGGCACCGGCATGGCACGGCATGGCACCGGCATGGCACGGCATGGCACCGGCATGGCACGGCATGGCACCGGCATGGCACGGCATGGCACGGCATGGCACGGCATGGAATGGCATTGAATGGCATTGAATGGCATGGAATGGCATGGAATGGCATGGCACCGGCATGGCACCGCATGGCACGGCATGGCACGGCATGGCACGGCATTGAATGGCATGGAATGGCATGGAATGGCATGGAATGGCATGGCACCGGCATGGCACCGGCATGGCACCGGCATGGCACGGCATGGCACCGGCATGGCACGGCATGGCACCGGCATGGCACGGCATGGCACCGGCATGGCACGGCATGGCACCGGCATGGCACCGGCATGGCACGGCATGGCACCGGCATGGCACGGCATGGCACCGGCATGGCACGGCATGGCACCGGCATGGCACGGCATGGCACCGGCATGGCACGGCATGGCACCGGCATGGCACGGCATGGCACCGGCATGGCACGGCATGGCACCGGCATGGCACGGCATGGCACCGGCATGGCACGGCATGGCACCGGCATGGCACGGCATGGCACCGGCATGGCACGGCATGGCACCGGCATGGCACGGCATGGCACCGGCATGGCACGGCATGGCACGGCATGGCACGGCATGGAATGGCATTGAATGGCATTGAATGGCATGGAATGGCATGGAATGGCATGGCACCGGCATGGCACCGCATGGCACGGCATGGCACGGCATGGCACGGCATTGAATGGCATGGAATGGCATGGAATGGCATGGAATGGCATGGAATGGCATGGAATTGCATGGAATGGCATGGAATGGCATGGAATGGCATGGCACCGGCATGGAATGGCATGGAATGGCATGGCACCGGCATGGCACCGGCATGGAATGGCATGGAATGGCATGGAATGGCATGGAATGGCATGGAATGGCATGGAATGGCATGGAATGGCATGGAATGGCATGGAATGGCATGGAATGGCATGGAATGGCATGGAATGGCATGGAATGGCATGGAATGGCATGGAATGGCATGGAATGGCATGGAATGGCATGGAATGGCATGGAATGGCATGGAATGGCATGGCACCGGCATGGCACCGGCATGGCACCGGCATGGCACGGCATGGCACGGCATGGCACGGAATGGCATGGAATGGCATGGAATGGCATGGAATGGCATGGAATGGCATGGAATGGCATGGAATGGCATGGCACCGGCATGGCACCGGCATGGCACCGGCATGGCACCGGCATGGCACCGGCATGGCACCGGCATGGCACCGGCATGGCACCGGCATGGCACCGGCATGGCACCGGCATGGCACCGGCATGGCACCGGCATGGCACCGGCATGGCACCGGCATGGCACCGGCATGGCACCGGCATGGCACCGGCATGGCACCGGCATGGCACCGGCATGGCACGGCATGGCACCGGCATGGCACGGCATGGCACCGGCATGGCACGGCATGGCACCGGCATGGCACCGGCATGGCACGGCATGGCACCGGCATGGCACGGCATGGCACCGGCATGGCACGGCATGGCACCGGCATGGCACGGCATGGCACCGGCATGGCACGGCATGGCACCGGCATGGCACGGCATGGCACCGGCATGGCACGGCATGGCACCGGCATGGCACGGCATGGCACCGGCATGGCACGGCATGGCACCGGCATGGCACGGCATGGCACCGGCATGGCACGGCATGGCACCGGCATGGCACGGCATGGCACGGCATGGCACGGCATGGCACGGCATGGAATGGCATTGAATGGCATTGAATGGCATGGAATGGCATGGAATGGCATGGAATGGCATGGCACCGCATGGCACGGCATGGCACGGCATGGCACGGCATTGAATGGCATGGAATGGCATGGAATGGCATGGAATGGCATGGAATGGCATGGAATGGCATGGAATGGCATGGAATTGCATGGAATGGCATGGAATGGCATGGAATGGCATGGAATGGCATGGCACCGGCATGGAATGGCATGGAATGGCATGGAATGGCATGGAATGGCATGGAATGGCATGGAATGGCATGGAATGGCATGGAATGGCATGGAATGGCATGGAATGGCATGGAATGGCATGGAATGGCATGGAATGGCATGGAATGGCATGGCACCGGCATGGCACCGGCATGGCACCGGCATGGCACCGGCATGGCACCGGCATGGCACGGCATGGCACCGGCATGGCACGGCATGGCACGGCATGGCACGGAATGGCACGGAATGGCATGGAATGGCATGGAATGGCATGGAATGGCATGGAATGGCATGGAATGGCATGGCACCGGCATGGCACCGGCATGGCACCGGCATGGCACCGGCATGGCACCGGCATGGCACCGGCATGGCACCGGCATGGCACCGGCATGGCACCGGCATGGCACCGGCATCTCACCGGCATGGCACCGGCATGGCACCGGCATGGCACGGCATGGCACCGGCATGGCACCGGCATGGCACCGGCATGGCACCGGCATGGCACGGCATGGCACGGCATGGCACGGCATGGCACGGCATGGCACGGCATGGCACCGGCATGGCACCGGCATGGCACCGGCATGGCACCGGCATGGCACGGCATGGCACCGGCATGGCACGGCATGGCACCGGCATGGCACGGTATGGCACCGGCATGGCACGGCATGGCACCGGCATGGCACGGCACGGCACCGGCATGGCACGGCATGGCACCGGCATGGCACGGCATGGCACCGGCATGGCACGGCATGGCACCGGCATGGCACCGGCATGGCACGGCATGGCACCGGCATGGCACGGCATGGCACCGGCATGGCACGGCCTGGCACGGCATGGCACGGCATGGCACGGCATGGCACGGCATGGCACGGCATGGCACGGCATGGCACGGCATGGCACGGCATGGCACGGCATGGCACGGCATGGTACGGCATGGCACGGCATGGCACGGCATGGCACGGCATGGCACGGCATGGCACGGCATTGAATGGCATGGAATGGCATGGAATGGCATGGAATGGCATGGAATGGCATGGAATCGCATGGAATCGCATGGAATGGCATGGAATGGCATGGAATGGCATGGAATGGCATGGAATGGCATGGAATGGCATGGAATGGCATGGAATGGCATGGAATGGCATGGAATGGCATGGAATGGCATGGAATGGCATGGAATGGCATGGAATGGCATGGAATGGCATGGAATGGCATGGAATGGCATGGAATGGCATGGCACCGGCATGGCACCGGCATGGCACCGGCATGGCACCGGCATGGCACCGGCATGGCACCGGCATGGCACCGGCATGGCACGGCATGGCACCGGCATGGCACCGGCATGGCACCGGCATGGCACCGGCATGGCACGGCATGGCACGGCATGGCACGGCATGGCACGGCATGGCACGGCATGGCACGGCATGGCACCGGCATGGCACCGGCATGGCACCGGCATGGCACCGGCATGGCACCGGCATGGCACCGGCATGGCACGGCATGGCACCGGCATGGCACGGCATGGCACCGGCATGGCACGGTATGGCACCGGCATGGCACGGCATGGCACCGGCATGGCACGGCATGGCACCGGCATGGCACGGCATGGCACCGGCATGGCACGGCATGGCACCGGCATGGCACGGCATGGCACCGGCATGGCACGGCATGGCACCGGCATGGCACGGCATGGCACCGGCATGGCACGGCATGGCACCGGCATGGCACGGCATGGCACCGGCATGGCACGGCATGGCACCGGCATGGCACGGCATGGCACCGGCATGGCACGGCATGGCACCGGCATGGCACGGCATGGCACCGGCATGGCACGGCATGGCACCGGCATGGCACGGCATGGCACGGCATGGCACGGCATGGAATGGCATTGAATGGCATTGAATGGCATGGAATGGCATGGAATGGCATGGAATGGCATGGAATGGCATGGAATGGCATGGCACCGCATGGCACGGCATGGCACGGCATGGCACGGCATTGAATGGCATGGAATGGCATGGAATGGCATGGAATGGCATGGAATGGCATGGAATGGCATGGAATGGCATGGAATGGCATGGAATGGCATGGAATGGCATGGAATGGCATGGAATGGCATGGAATGGCATGGAATGGCATGGAATGGCATGGAATGGCATGGAATGGCATGGAATGGCATGGAATGGCATGGAATGGCATGGAATTGCATGGAATGGCATGGAATGGCATGGAATGGCATGGAATGGCATGGCACCGGCATGGCACCGGCATGGCACCGGCATGGCACGGCATGGCACCGGCATGGCACGGCATGGCACCGGCATGGCACGGCATGGCACCGGCATGGCACGGCATGGCACCGGCATGGCACGGCATGGCACCGGCATGGCACGGCATGGCACGGCATGGCACGGCATGGCACGGCATGGAATGGCATTGAATGGCATTGAATGGCATGGAATGGCATGGAATGGCATGGAATGGCATGGAATGGCATGGCACCGCATGGCACGGCATGGCACGGCATGGCACGGCATGGCACGGCATTGAATGGCATGGCACGGCATGGCACGGCATTGAATGGCATGGAATGGCATGGAATGGCATGGAATGGCATGGAATGGCATGGAATGGCATGGAATGGCATGGAATGGCATGGAATGGCATGGAATGGCATGGAATGGCATGGAATGGCATGGAATGGCATGGAATGGCATGGAATGGCATGGAATGGCATGGAATGGCATGGAATGGCATGGAATGGCATGGAATGGCATGGAATGGCATGGAATGGCATGGAATGGCATGGAATGGCATGGAATGGCATGGAATGGCATGGAATGGCATGGAATGGCATGGAATGGCATGGAATTGCATGGAATGGCATGGAATGGCATGGAATGGCATGGAATGGCATGGCACCGGCATGGCACGGCATGGCACCGGCATGGCACGGCATGGCACCGGCATGGCACGGCATGGCACCGGCATGGCACGGCATGGCACCGGCATGGCACCGGCATGGCACGGCATGGCACCGGCATGGCACGGCATGGCACCGGCATGGCACGGCATGGCACCGGCATGGCACGGCATGGCACCGGCATGGCACGGCATGGCACCGGCATGGCACGGCATGGCACGGCATGGCACGGCATGGAATGGCATTGAATGGCATTGAATGGCATGGAATGGCATGGAATGGCATGGAATGGCATGGAATGGCATGGCACCGGCATGGCACCGCATGGCACGGCATGGCACGGCATGGCACGGCATTGAATGGCATGGAATGGAATGGAATGGCATGGAATGGCATGGAATGGCATGGAATGGCATGGAATGGCATGGAATGGCATGGAATGGCATGGAATGGCATGGAATGGCATGGAATGGCATGGAATGGCATGGAATGGCATGGAATGGCATGGAATGGCATGGAATGGCATGGAATGGCATGGAATGGCATGGAATGGCATGGAATTGCATGGAATGGCATGGAATGGCATGGCACCGGCATGGAATGGCATGGAATGGCATGGCACCGGCATGGAATGGCATGGAATGGCATGGAATGGCATGGAATGGCATGGAATGGCATGGAATGGCATGGAATGGCATGGCACCGGCATGGCACCGGCATGGCACCGGCATGGCACGGCATTGCACGGCATGGCACGGCATGGCACGGAATGGCATGGAATGGCATGGAATGGCATGGAATGGCATGGAATGGCATGGAATGGCATGGAATGGCATGGAATGGCATGGAATGGCATGGAATGGCATGGCACCGGCATGGCACCGGCATGGCACCGGCATGGCACCGGCATGGCACCGGCATGGCACCGGCATGGCACCGGCATGGCACGGCATGGCACCGGCATGGCACCGGCATGGCACCGGCATGGCACCGGCATGGCACGGCATGGCACCGGCATGGCACGGCATGGCACGGCATGGCACGGCATGGCACGGCATGGCACGGCATGGCACGGCATGGCACGGCATGGCACGGCATGGCACGGCATGGCACGGCATGGAATGGCATTGAATGGCATTGAATGGCATGGAATGGCATGGAATGGCATGGAATGGCATGGGACGGCATGGCACCGGCATGGCACCGGCATGGCACCGGCATGGCACGGCATGGCACCGGCATGACACCGGCATGGCACGGCATGGCACCGGCATGGCACGGCATGGCACCGGCATGGCACGGCATGGCACCGGCATGACACGGCATGGCACCGGCATGGCACGGCATGGCACCGGCATGGCACGGCATGGCACCGGCATGGCACGGCATGGCACCGGCATGGCACCGGCATGGCACCGGCATGGCACGGCATGGCACCGGCATGACACCGGCATGGCACGGCATGGCACCGGCATGGCACCGGCATGGCACGGCATGGCACGGCATGGCACCGGCATGGCACCGGCATGGCACGGTATGGCACGGCATGGCACGGCATGGCACGGCATGGCACCGGCATGGCACCGGCATGGCACCGGCATGGCACCGGCATGGCACCGGCATGGCACCGGCATGGCACCGGCATGGCACCGGCATGGCACCGGCATGGCACCGGCATGGCACGGCATGGCACCGGCATGGCACGGTATGGCACCGGCATGGCACGGCATGGCACCGGCATGGCACGGCATGGCACCGGCATGGCACGGCATGGCACCGGCATGGCACGGCATGGCACCGGCATGGCACGGCATGGCACCGGCATGGCACGGCATGGCACCGGCATGGCACGGCATGGCACCGGCATGGCACGGCATGGCACCGGCATGGCACGGCATGGCACCGGCATGGCACGGCATGGCACCGGCATGGCACGGCATGGCACCGGCATGGCACGGCATGGCACCGGCATGGCACGGCATGGCACCGGCATGGCACGGCCTGGCACCGGCATGGCACGGCATGGCACCGGCATGGCACGGCATGGCACCGGCATGGCACGGCATGGCACCGGCATGGCACGGCATGGCACCGGCATGGCACCGGCATGGCACGGCATTGAATGGCATGGCACGGCATTGAATGGCATGGAATGGCATTGAATGGCATGGAATTGCATGGAATGGCATGGAATGGCATGGAATGGCATGGAATGGCACGGAATGGCATGGAATGGCATGGAATGGCATGGAATGGCATGGAATGGCATGGAATGGCATGGAATGGCATGGAATGGCATGGAATGGCATGGAATGGCATGGAATGGCATGGAATGGCATGGAATGGCATGGAATGGCATGGAATGGCATGGAATGGCATGGAATGGCATGGCACCGGCATGGAATGGCATGGAATGGCATGGCACGGCATGGCACGGCATGGCACGGAATGGCATGGAATGGCATGGAATGGCATGGAATGGCATGGAATGGCATGGAATGGCATGGAATGGCATGGAATGGCATGGAATGGCATGGAATGGCATGGAATGGCATGGAATGGCATGGCACCGGCATGGCACCGGCATGGCACGGCATGGCACGGCATGGCACGGCATGGCACGGCATGGCACCGGCATGGCACGGCATGGCACCGGCATGGCACGGCATGGCACGGCATGGCACGGCATGGCACGGCATGGCACGGCATGGCACCGGCATGGCACCGGCATGGCACCGGCATGGCACCGGCATGGCACCGGCATGGCACGGCATGGCACCGGCATGGCACGGCATGGCACCGGCATGGCACGGTATGGCACCGGCATGGCACGGCATGGCACCGGCATGGCACGGCATGGCACCGGCATGGCACGGCATGGCACCGGCATGGCACGGCATGGCACCGGCATGGCACGGCATGGCACCGGCATGGCACGGCATGGCACCGGCATGGCACGGCATGGCACCGGCATGGCACGGCATGGCACCGGCATGGCACGGCATGGCACCGGCATGGCACGGCATGGCACCGGCATGGCACGGCATGGCACCGGCATGGCACGGCATGGCACCGGCATGGCACGGCATGGCACCGGCATGGCACGGCATGGCACCGGCATGGCACGGCATGGCACCGGCATGGCACGGCCTGGCACCGGCATGGCACGGCATGGCACCGGCATGGCACGGCATGGCACCGGCATGGCACGGCATGGCACCGGCATGGCACGGCATGGCACCGGCATGGCACCGGCATGGCACGGCATTGAATGGCATGGCACGGCATTGAATGGCATGGAATGGCATTGAATGGCATGGAATTGCATGGAATGGCATGGAATGGCATGGAATGGCATGGAATGGCACGGAATGGCATGGAATGGCATGGAATGGCATGGAATGGCATGGAATGGCATGGAATGGCATGGAATGGCATGGAATGGCATGGAATGGCATGGAATGGCATGGAATGGCATGGAATGGCATGGAATGGCATGGAATGGCATGGAATGGCATGGAATGGCATGGAATGGCATGGAATGGCATGGAATGGCATGGAATGGCATGGAATGGCATGGAATGGCATGGAATGGCATGGCACCGGCATGGAATGGCATGGAATGGCATGGAATGGCATGGCACCGGCATGGCACCGGCATGGCACCGGCATGGCACGGCATGGCACGGCATGGCACGGAATGGCATGGAATGGCATGGAATGGCATGGAATGGCATGGAATGGCATGGAATGGCATGGAATGGCATGGAATGGCATGGAATGGCATGGAATGGCATGGAATGGCATGGAATGGCATGGAATGGCATGGAATGGCATGGAATGGCATGGCACCGGCATGGCACCGGCATGGCACGGCATGGCACGGCATGGCACGGCATGGCACGGCATGGCACGGCATGGCACCGGCATGGCACGGCATGGCACCGGCATGGCACGGCATGGCACGGCATGGCACGGCATGGCACGGCATGGAATGGCATTGAATGGCATTGAATGGCATGGAATGGCATGGAATGGCATGGAATGGCATGGAATGGCATGGAATGGCATGGAATGGCATGGAATGGCATGGAATGGCATGGAATGGCATGGAATGGCATGGAATGGCATGGAATGGCATGGAATGGCATGGAATGGCATGGAATGGCATGGAATGGCATGGAATGGCATGGAATGGCATGGAATGGCATGGAATGGCATGGAATGGCATGGAATGGCATGGAATGGCATGGAATGGCATGGAATGGCATGGAATGGCATGGAATGGCATGGAATGGCATGGAATTGCATGGAATGGCATGGCACCGGCATGGCACCGGCATGGCACCGGCATGGCACCGGCATGGCACCGGCATGGCACCGGCATGGCACCGGCATGGCACCGGCATGGCACCGGCATGGCACCGGCATGGCACCGGCATGGCACCGGCATGGCACGGCATGGCACGGCATGGCACCGGCATGGCACGGCATGGCACCGGCATGGCACGGCATGGCACCGGCATGGCACGGCATGGCACCGGCATGGCACGGCATGGCACCGGCATGGCACCGGCATGGCACGGCATGGCACCGGCATGGCACGGCATGGCACGGCATGGCACCGGCATGGCACGGCATGGCACCGGCATGGCACGGCATGGCACCGGCATGGCACGGCATGGCACCGGCATGGCACGGCATGGAATGGCATTGAATGGCATTGAATGGCATGGAATGGCATGGCACCGCATGGCACGGCATGGCACGGCATGGCACGGCATTGAATGGCATGGAATGGCATGGAATGGCATGGAATGGCATGGAATGGCATGGCACGGCATTGAATGGCATGGAATGGCATGGAATGGCATGGAATGGCATGGAATGGCATGGAATGGCATGGAATGGCATGGAATGGCATGGAATGGCATGGAATGGCATGGAATGGCATGGAATGGCATGGAATGGCACGGCATGGCACGGCATGGCACGGCATGGCACGGAATGGCATGGAATGGCATGGAATGGCATGGAATGGCATGGAATGGCATGGCACCGGCATGGCACCGGCATGGCACCGGCATGGCACCGGCATGGCACCGGCATGGCACCGGCATGGCACCGGCATGGCACCGGCATGGCACCGGCATGGCACCGGCATGGCACCGGCATGGCACCGGCATGGCACCGGCATGGCACCGGCATGGCACCGGCATGGCACGGCATGGCACCGGCATGGCACGGCATGGCACCGGCATGGCACGGCATGGCACGGCATGGCACGGCATGGCACGGCATGGCACGGCATGGAATGGCATTGAATGGCATTGAATGGCATGGAATGGCATGGAATGGCATGGAATGGCATGGAATGGCATGGAATGGCATGGAATGGCATGGAATGGCATGGAATGGCATGGAATGGCATGGAATGGCATGGAATGGCATGGAATGGCATGGAATGGCATGGAATGGCATGGAATGGCATGGAATGGCATGGAATGGCATGGAATGGCATGGAATGGCATGGAATGGCATGGAATGGCATGGAATGGCATGGAATGGCATGGAATGGCATGGAATGGCATGGAATGGCATGGAATGGCATGGAATGGCATGGAATGGCATGGAATGGCATGGAATGGCATGGAATGGCATGGAATGGCATGGAATGGCATGGAATGGCATGGAATGGCATGGAATGGCATGGAATGGCATGGAATGGCATGGAATGCCATGGAATTGCATGGAATGGCATGGAATGGCATGGAATGGCATGGAATGGCATGGCACCGGCATGGCACCGGCATGGCACCGGCATGGCACGGCATGGCACCGGCATGGCACGGCATGGCACCGGCATGGCACGGCATGGCACCGGCATGGCACGGCATGGCACCGGCATGGCACCGGCATGGCACGGCATGGCACCGGCATGGCACGGCATGGCACCGGCATGGCACGGCATGGCACCGGCATGGCACGGCATGGCACCGGCATGGCACCGGCATGGCACGGCATGGCACCGGCATGGCACGGCATGGCACCGGCATGGCACGGCATGGCACCGGCATGGCACGGCATGGCACCGGCATGGCACGGCATGGCACGGCATGGCACGGCATGGAATGGCATTGAATGGCATTGAATGGCATGGAATGGCATGGAATGGCATGGCACCGGCATGGCACCGCATGGCACGGCATGGCACGGCATGGCACGGCATGGCACGGCATTGAATGGCATGGAATGGCATGGAATGGCATGGAATGGCATGGAATGGCATGGAATGGCATGGAATGGCATGGAATGGCATGGAATGGCATGGAATGGCATGGAATTGCATGGAATGGCATGGAATGGCATGGAATGGCATGGAATGGCATGGCACCGGCATGGAATGGCATGGAATGGCATGGCACCGGCATGGAATGGCATGGAATGGCATGGAATGGCATGGAATGGCATGGAATGGCATGGAATGGCATGGAATGGCATGGAATGGCATGGAATGGCATGGCACCGGCATGGCACCGGCATGGCACCGGCATGGCACGGCATGGCACGGCATGGCACGGAATGGCATGGAATGGCATGGAATGGCATGGAATGGCATGGAATGGCATGGAATGGCATGGAATGGCATGGAATGGCATGGCACCGGCATGGCACCGGCATGGCACCGGCATGGCACCGGCATGGCACCGGCATGGCACGGCATGGAATGGCATGGAATTGCATGGAATGGCATGGAATGGCATGGAATGGCATGGAATGGCATGGCACCGGCATGGAATGGCATGGAATGGCATGGCACCGGCATGGAATGGCATGGAATGGCATGGAATGGCATGGAATGGCATGGAATGGCATGGAATGGCATGGAATGGCATGGAATGGCATGGAATGGCATGGAATGGCATGGAATGGCATGGCACCGGCATGGCACCGGCATGGCACCGGCATGGCACGGCATGGCACGGCATGGCACGGAATGGCATGGAATGGCATGGAATGGCATGGAATGGCATGGAATGGCATGGAATGGCATGGAATGGCATGGAATGGCATGGAATGGCATGGAATGGCATGGAATGGCATGGCACCGGCATGGCACCGGCATGGCACCGGCATGGCACGGCATGGCACCGGCATGGCACCGGCATGGCACCGGCATGGCACCGGCATGGCACGGCATGGCACCGGCATGGCACGGCATGGCACGGCATGGCACGGCATGGCACGGCATGGCACGGCATGGCACGGCATGGCACGGCATGGCACGGCATGGCACGGCATGGCACGGCATGGCACGGCATGGCACGGCATGGCACGGCATGGCACGGCATGGCACGGCATGGCACGGCATGGCACGGCATGGCACGGCATGGCACGGCATGGCACGGCATGGCACGGCATGGCACGGCATGGAATGGCATGGAATGGCATGGAATGGCATGGCACCGGCATGGCACCGGCATGGCACCGGCATGGCACCGGCATGGCACCGGCATGGCACCGGCATGGCACCGGCATGGCACCGGCATGGCACCGGCATGGCACCGGCATGGCACCGGCATGGCACCGGCATGGCACCGGCATGGCACCGGCATGGCACCGGCATGGCACGGCATGGCACCGGCATGGCACCGGCATGGCACCGGCATGGCACCGGCATGGCACCGGCATGGCACGGCATGGCACGGCATGGCACGGCATGGCACGGCATGGCACGGCATGGCACCGGCATGGCACCGGCATGGCACGGCATGGCACGGCCTGGCACGGCATGGCACGGCATGGCACGGCATGGCACGGCATGGCACGGCATGGCACGGCATGGCACGGCATGGCACGGCATGGCACGGCATGGCACGGCATGGCACGGCATGGCACGGCATGGCACGGCATGGCACGGCATGGCACGGCATGGCACGGCATGGCACGGCATGGCACGGCATGGCACGGCATGGAATGGCATTGAATGGCATTGAATGGCATGGAATGGCATGGAATGGCATGGAATGGCATGGAATGGCATGGAATGGCATGGAATGGCATGGAATGGCATGGCACGGCATGGCACGGCATGGCACGGCATTGAATGGCATGGAATGGCATGGAATGGCATGGAATGGCATGGAATGGCATGGAATGGCATGGAATGGCATGGAATGGCATGGAATGGCATGGAATGGCATGGAATGGCATGGAATGGCATGGAATGGCATGGAATGGCATGGAATGGCATGGAATGGCATGGAATGGCATGGAATGGCATGGAATGGCATGGAATGGCATGGAATGGCATGGAATGGCATGGAATGGCATGGAATGGCATGGAATGGCATGGAATGGCATGGAATGGCATGGAATGGCATGGAATGGCATGGAATGGCATGGAATGGCATGGAATGGCATGGAATGGCATGGAATGGCATGGAATGGCATGGAATTGCATGGAATGGCATGGAATGGCATGGAATGGCATGGAATGGCATGGAATGGCATGGAATGGCATGGCACCGGCATGGCAGCGGCATGGCACCGGCATGGCACGGCATGGCACCGGCATGGCACGGCATGGCACCGGCATGGCACGGCATGGCACCGGCATGGCACGGCATGGCACCGGCATGGCACGGCATGGCACCGGCATGGCACCGGCATGGCACGGCATGGCACCGGCATGGCACGGCATGGCACCGGCATGGCACGGCATGGCACCGGCATGGCACCGGCATGGCACGGCATGGCACCGGCATGGCACGGCATGGCACCGGCATGGCACGGCATGGCACCGGCATGGCACGGCATGGCACCGGCATGGCACGGCATGGAATGGCATTGAATGGCATTGAATGGCATGGAATGGCATGGAATGGCATGGCACCGGCATGGCACCGCATGGCACGGCATGGCACGGCATGGCACGGCATTGAATGGCATGGAATGGCATGGAATGGCATGGAATGGCATGGAATGGCATGGAATTGCATGGAATGGCATGGAATGGCATGGAATTGCATGGAATGGCATGGAATGGCATGGAATGGCATGGAATGGCATGGCACCGGCATGGAATGGCATGGAATGGCATGGCACCGGCATGGAATGGCATGGAATGGCATGGAATGGCATGGAATGGCATGGAATGGCATGGAATGGCATGGAATGGCATGGCACCGGCATGGCACCGGCATGGCACCGGCATGGCACCGGCATGGCACGGCATGGCACCGGCATGGCACGGAATGGCATGGAATGGCATGGAATGGCATGGAATGGCATGGAATGGCATGGAATGGCATGGAATGGCATGGCACCGGCATGGCACCGGCATGGCACCGGCATGGCACCGGCATGGCACCGGCATGGCACCGGCATGGCACCGGCATGGCACGGCATGGCACCGGCATGGCACCGGCATGGCACCGGCATGGCACCGGCATGGCACCGGCATGGCACCGGCATGGCACCGGCATGGCACCGGCATGGCACCGGCATGGCACCGGCATGGCACCGGCATGGCACCGGCATGGCACCGGCATGGCACCGGCATGGCACCGGCATGGCACCGGCATGGCACCGGCATGGCACCGGCATGGCACCGGCATGGCACCGGCATGGCACCGGCATGGCACCGGCATGGCACCGGCATGGCACCGGCATGGCACCGGCATGGCACCGGCATGGCACGGCATGGCACCGGCATGGCACCGGCATGGCACCGGCATGGCACCGGCATGGCACGGCATGGCACGGCATGGCACGGCATGGCACGGCATGGCACCGGCATGGCACCGGCATGGCACCGGCATGGCACCGGCATGGCACGGCATGGCACCGGCATGGCACGGCATGGCACCGGCATGGCACGGTATGGCACCGGCATGGCACGGCACGGCACCGGCATGGCACGGCACGGCACCGGCATGGCACGGCATGGCACCGGCATGGCACGGCATGGCACCGGCATGGCACGGCATGGCACCGGCATGGCACCGGCATGGCACGGCATGGCACCGGCATGGCACGGCATGGCACCGGCATGGAACGGCACGGCACCGGCATGGCACGGCATGGCACCGGCATGGCACGGCATGGCACCGGCATGGCACGGCATGGCACCGGCATGGCACCGGCATGGCACGGCATGGCACCGGCATGGCACGGCATGGCACCGGCATGGAACGGCATGGCACGGCATGGCACGGCATGGCACGGCATGGCACCGGCATGGCACCGGCATGGCACCGGCATGGCACCGGCATGGCACCGGCATGGCACGGCATGGCACCGGCATGGCACGGCATGGCACCGGCATGGCACGGTATGGCACCGGCATGGCACGGCATGGCACCGGCATGGCACGGCACGGCACCGGCATGGCACGGCATGGCACCGGCATGGCACGGCATGGCACCGGCATGGCACGGCATGGCACCGGCATGGCACCGGCATGGCACGGCATGGCACCGGCATGGCACGGCATGGCACCGGCATGGAACGGCATGGCACGGCATGGCACGGCATGGCACGGCATGGCACCGGCATGGCACCGGCATGGCACGGCATGGCACGGCCTGGCACGGCATGGCACGGCATGGCACGGCATGGCACGGCATGGCACGGCATGGCACGGCATGGCACGGCATGGCACGGCATGGCACGGCATGGCACGGCATGGCACGGCATGGCACGGCATGGAATGGCATTGAATGGCATTGAATGGCATGGAATGGCATGGAATGGCATGGAATGGCATGGAATGGCATGGAATGGCATGGAATGGCATGGAATGGCATGGAATGGCATGGAATGGCATGGCACGGCATGGCACGGCATGGCACGGCATTGAATGGCATGGAATGGCATGGAATGGCATGGAATGGCATGGAATCGCATGGAATCGCATGGAATGGCATGGAATGGCATGGAATGGCATGGAATGGCATGGAATGGCATGGAATGGCATGGAATGGCATGGAATGGCATGGAATGGCATGGAATGGCATGGAATGGCATGGAATGGCATGGAATGGCATGGAATGGCATGGAATGGCATGGAATGGCATGGAATGGCATGGAATGGCATGGAATGGCATGGAATGGCATGGCACCCGCATGGCACCGGCATGGCACCGGCATGGCACCGGCATGGCACCGGCATGGCACGGCATGGCACCGGCATGGCACCGGCATGGCACCGGCATGGCACCGGCATGGCACGGCATGGCACGGCATGGCACGGCATGGCACGGCATGGCACCGGCATGGCACCGGCATGGCACCGGCATGGCACGGCATGGCACCGGCATGGCACGGCATGGCACCGGCATGGCACGGCATGGCACGGCATGGCACCGGCATGGCACGGCATGGCACCGGCATGGCACGGCATGGCACCGGCATGGCACGGCATGGCACCGGCATGGCACGGCATGGCACCGGCATGGCACGGCATGGCACCGGCATGGCACGGCATGGCACCGGCATGGCACGGCATGGCACCGGCATGGCACGGCATGGCACCGGCATGGCACGGCATGGCACCGGCATGGCACGGCATGGCACCGGCATGGCACGGCATGGCACCGGCATGGCACGGCATGGCACCGGCATGGCACGGCATGGCACCGGCATGGCACGGCATGGCACCGGCATGGCACGGCATGGCACCGGCATGGCACGGCATGGCACGGCATGGAATGGCATTGAATGGCATTGAATGGCATGGAATGGCATGGAATGGCATGGAATGGCATGGAATGGCATGGCACCGCATGGCACGGCATGGCACGGCATGGCACGGCATGGCACGGCATTGAATGGCATGGAATGGCATGGAATGGCATGGAATGGCATGGAATGGCATGGAATGGCATGGAATGGCATGGAATGGCATGGAATGGCATGGAATGGCATGGAATGGCATGGAATGGCATGGAATGGCATGGAATTGCATGGAATGGCATGGAATGGCATGGAATGGCATGGAATGGCATGGCACCGGCATGGCACCGGCATGGCACCGGCATGGCACCGGCATGGCACGGCATGGCACCGGCATGGCACGGCATGGCACCGGCATGGCACGGCATGGCACGGCATGGCACGGCATGGCACGGCATGGCACGGCATGGCACGGCATGGCACGGCATGGCACGGCATGGCACGGCATGGCACGGCATGGCACGGCATGGCACGGCATGGCACGGCATGGCACGGCATGGCACGGCATGGCACGGCATGGAATGGCATTGAATGGCATTGAATGGCATGGAATGGCATGGAATGGCATGGAATGGCATGGAATGGCATGGAATGGCATGGAATGGCATGGAATGGCATGGCACGGCATGGCACGGCATGGCACGGCATGGCACGGCATTGAATGGCATGGAATGGCATGGAATGGCATGGAATGGCATGGAATGGCATGGAATGGCATGGAATGGCATGGAATGGCATGGAATGGCATGGAATGGCATGGAATGGCATGGAATGGCATGGAATGGCATGGAATGGCATGGAATGGCATGGAATGGCATGGAATGGCATGGAATGGCATGGAATGGCATGGAATGGCATGGAATGGCATGGAATGGCATGGAATGGCATGGAATGGCATGGAATGGCATGGAATTGCATGGAATGGCATGGAATGGCATGGAATGGCATGGAATGGCATGGCACCGGCATGGCACCGGCATGGCACCGGCATGGCACGGCATGGCACCGGCATGGCACGGCATGGCACCGGCATGGCACGGCATGGCACCGGCATGGCACCGGCATGGCACGGCATGGCACCGGCATGGCACGGCATGGCACCGGCATGGCACGGCATGGCACCGGCAT
The DNA here is from genome assembly GCA_963971235.1 of Cryptus armator. Classification (NCBI taxonomy): domain Eukaryota; kingdom Metazoa; phylum Arthropoda; class Insecta; order Hymenoptera; family Ichneumonidae; genus Cryptus; species Cryptus armator. The sequence continues at coordinate 94,691 of CAXARG010000215.1, read as the reverse complement.
GGCACGGCATGGCACCGGCATGGCACGGCATGGCACCGGCATGGCACGGCATGGCACCGGCATGGCACGGCATGGCACCGGCATGGCACGGCATGGCACCGGCATGGCACGGCATGGCACCGGCATGGCACGGCATGGCACCGGCATGGCACGGCATGGCACGGCATGGCACGGCATGGAATGGCATTGAATGGCATTGAATGGCATGGAATGGCATGGAATGGCATGGCACCGGCATGGCACCGCATGGCACGGCATGGCACGGCATGGCACGGCATTGAATGGCATGGAATGGCATGGAATGGCATGGAATGGCATGGCACCGGCATGGCACCGGCATGGCACCGGCATGGCACGGCATGGCACCGGCATGGCACGGCATGGCACCGGCATGGCACGGCATGGCACCGGCATGGCACGGCATGGCACCGGCATGGCACCGGCATGGCACGGCATGGCACCGGCATGGCACGGCATGGCACCGGCATGGCACGGCATGGCACCGGCATGGCACGGCATGGCACCGGCATGGCACGGCATGGCACCGGCATGGCACGGCATGGCACCGGCATGGCACGGCATGGCACCGGCATGGCACGGCATGGCACCGGCATGGCACGGCATGGCACCGGCATGGCACGGCATGGCACCGGCATGGCACGGCATGGCACGGCATGGCACGGCATGGAATGGCATTGAATGGCATTGAATGGCATGGAATGGCATGGAATGGCATGGCACCGGCATGGCACCGCATGGCACGGCATGGCACGGCATGGCACGGCATTGAATGGCATGGAATGGCATGGAATGGCATGGAATGGCATGGAATGGCATGGAATTGCATGGAATGGCATGGAATGGCATGGAATGGCATGGCACCGGCATGGAATGGCATGGAATGGCATGGCACCGGCATGGCACCGGCATGGAATGGCATGGAATGGCATGGAATGGCATGGAATGGCATGGAATGGCATGGAATGGCATGGAATGGCATGGAATGGCATGGAATGGCATGGAATGGCATGGAATGGCATGGAATGGCATGGAATGGCATGGAATGGCATGGAATGGCATGGAATGGCATGGAATGGCATGGAATGGCATGGCACCGGCATGGCACCGGCATGGCACCGGCATGGCACGGCATGGCACGGCATGGCACGGAATGGCATGGAATGGCATGGAATGGCATGGAATGGCATGGAATGGCATGGAATGGCATGGAATGGCATGGAATGGCATGGCACCGGCATGGCACCGGCATGGCACCGGCATGGCACCGGCATGGCACCGGCATGGCACCGGCATGGCACCGGCATGGCACCGGCATGGCACCGGCATGGCACCGGCATGGCACCGGCATGGCACCGGCATGGCACCGGCATGGCACCGGCATGGCACCGGCATGGCACCGGCATGGCACCGGCATGGCACCGGCATGGCACCGGCATGGCACCGGCATGGCACGGCATGGCACCGGCATGGCACGGCATGGCACCGGCATGGCACGGCATGGCACCGGCATGGCACCGGCATGGCACGGCATGGCACCGGCATGGCACGGCATGGCACCGGCATGGCACGGCATGGCACCGGCATGGCACGGCATGGCACCGGCATGGCACGGCATGGCACCGGCATGGCACGGCATGGCACCGGCATGGCACGGCATGGCACCGGCATGGCACGGCATGGCACCGGCATGGCACGGCATGGCACCGGCATGGCACGGCATGGCACCGGCATGGCACGGCATGGCACGGCATGGCACGGCATGGAATGGCATTGAATGGCATTGAATGGCATGGAATGGCATGGAATGGCATGGAATGGCATGGCACCGCATGGCACGGCATGGCACGGCATGGCACGGCATTGAATGGCATGGAATGGCATGGAATGGCATGGAATGGCATGGAATGGCATGGAATGGCATGGAATGGCATGGAATTGCATGGAATGGCATGGAATGGCATGGAATGGCATGGAATGGCATGGCACCGGCATGGAATGGCATGGAATGGCATGGCACCGGCATGGAATGGCATGGAATGGCATGGAATGGCATGGAATGGCATGGAATGGCATGGAATGGCATGGAATGGCATGGAATGGCATGGCACCGGCATGGCACCGGCATGGCACCGGCATGGCACCGGCATGGCACCGGCATGGCACGGCATGGCACCGGCATGGCACGGCATGGCACGGCATGGCACGGAATGGCACGGAATGGCATGGAATGGCATGGAATGGCATGGAATGGCATGGAATGGCATGGAATGGCATGGCACCGGCATGGCACCGGCATGGCACCGGCATGGCACCGGCATGGCACCGGCATGGCACCGGCATGGCACCGGCATGGCACCGGCATGGCACCGGCATGGCACCGGCATGGCACCGGCATGGCACCGGCATGGCACGGCATGGCACCGGCATGGCACCGGCATGGCACCGGCATGGCACCGGCATGGCACGGCATGGCACGGCATGGCACGGCATGGCACGGCATGGCACGGCATGGCACCGGCATGGCACCGGCATGGCACCGGCATGGCACCGGCATGGCACGGCATGGCACCGGCATGGCACGGCATGGCACCGGCATGGCACGGTATGGCACCGGCATGGCACGGCATGGCACCGGCATGGCACCGGCATGGCACCGGCATGGCACCGGCATGGCACCGGCATGGCACCGGCATGGCACGGCATGGCACCGGCATGGCACGGCATGGCACCGGCATGGCACGGTATGGCACCGGCATGGCACGGCATGGCACCGGCATGGCACGGCATGGCACCGGCATGGCACGGCATGGCACCGGCATGGCACGGCATGGCACCGGCATGGCACGGCATGGCACCGGCATGGCACGGCATGGCACCGGCATGGCACGGCATGGCACCGGCATGGCACGGCATGGCACCGGCATGGCACGGCATGGCACCGGCATGGCACGGCATGGCACCGGCATGGCACGGCATGGCACCGGCATGGCACGGCATGGCACCGGCATGGCACGGCATGGCACCGGCATGGCACGGCATGGCACCGGCATGGCACGGCCTGGCACCGGCATGGCACGGCATGGCACCGGCATGGCACGGCATGGCACCGGCATGGCACGGCATGGCACCGGCATGGCACGGCATGGCACCGGCATGGCACGGCATGGCACCGGCATGGCACCGGCATGGCACGGCATTGAATGGCATGGCACGGCATTGAATGGCATGGAATGGCATTGAATGGCATGGAATTGCATGGAATGGCATGGAATGGCATGGAATGGCATGGAATGGCACGGAATGGCATGGAATGGCATGGAATGGCATGGAATGGCATGGAATGGCATGGAATGGCATGGAATGGCATGGAATGGCATGGAATGGCATGGAATGGCATGGAATGGCATGGAATGGCATGGAATGGCATGGAATGGCATGGAATGGCATGGAATGGCATGGAATGGCATGGCACCGGCATGGAATGGCATGGAATGGCATGGAATGGCATGGCACCGGCATGGCACCGGCATGGCACCGGCATGGCACGGCATGGCACGGCATGGCACGGAATGGCATGGAATGGCATGGAATGGCATGGAATGGCATGGAATGGCATGGAATGGCATGGAATGGCATGGAATGGCATGGAATGGCATGGAATGGCATGGAATGGCATGGAATGGCATGGAATGGCATGGAATGGCATGGAATGGCATGGCACCGGCATGGCACCGGCATGGCACGGCATGGCACGGCATGGCACGGCATGGCACGGCATGGCACCGGCATGGCACGGCATGGCACCGGCATGGCACGGCATGGCACGGCATGGCACGGCATGGCACGGCATGGAATGGCATTGAATGGCATTGAATGGCATGGAATGGCATGGAATGGCATGGAATGGCATGGAATGGCATGGAATGGCATGGAATGGCATGGAATGGCATGGAATGGCATGGAATGGCATGGAATGGCATGGAATGGCATGGAATGGCATGGAATGGCATGGAATGGCATGGAATGGCATGGAATGGCATGGAATGGCATGGAATGGCATGGAATGGCATGGAATGGCATGGAATGGCATGGAATGGCATGGAATGGCATGGAATGGCATGGAATGGCATAATGGCATGGAATGGCATGGAATTGCATGGAATGGCATGGCACCGGCATGGCACCGGCATGGCACCGGCATGGCACCGGCATGGCACCGGCATGGCACCGGCATGGCACCGGCATGGCACCGGCATGGCACCGGCATGGCACCGGCATGGCACCGGCATGGCACCGGCATGGCACCGGCATGGCACCGGCATGGCACGGCATGGCACCGGCATGGCACGGCATGGCACCGGCATGGCACGGCATGGCACCGGCATGGCACGGCATGGCACCGGCATGGCACGGCATGGCACCGGCATGGCACGGCATGGCACCGGCATGGCACGGCATGGCACCGGCATGGCACGGCATGGCACCGGCATGGCACCGGCATGGCACGGCATGGCACCGGCATGGCACGGCATGGCACCGGCATGGCACGGCATGGCACCGGCATGGCACGGCATGGCACCGGCATGGCACGGCATGGCACCGGCATGGCACGGCATGGAATGGCATTGAATGGCATTGAATGGCATGGAATGGCATGGCACCGCATGGCACGGCATGGCACGGCATGGCACGGCATTGAATGGCATGGAACGGCATGGAATGGCATGGAATGGCATGGAATGGCATGGAATGGCATGGCACGGCATGGCACGGCATTGAATGGCATGGAATGGCATGGAATGGCATGGAATGGCATGGAATGGCATGGAATGGCATGGAATGGCATGGAATGGCATGGAATGGCATGGAATGGCATGGAATGGCATGGAATGGCATGGAATGGCATGGAATGGCACGGCATGGCACGGCATGGCACGGCATGGCACGGAATGGCATGGAATGGCATGGAATGGCATGGAATGGCATGGAATGGCATGGCACCGGCATGGCACCGGCATGGCACCGGCATGGCACCGGCATGGCACCGGCATGGCACCGGCATGGCACCGGCATGGCACCGGCATGGCACCGGCATGGCACCGGCATGGCACCGGCATGGCACCGGCATGGCACCGGCATGGCACCGGCATGGCACCGGCATGGCACGGCATGGCACCGGCATGGCACGGCATGGCACCGGCATGGCACGGCATGGCACGGCATGGCACGGCATGGCACGGCATGGCACGGCATGGAATGGCATTGAATGGCATTGAATGGCATGGAATGGCATGGAATGGCATGGAATGGCATGGAATGGCATGGAATGGCATGGAATGGCATGGAATGGCATGGAATGGCATGGAATGGCATGGAATGGCATGGAATGGCATGGAATGGCATGGAATGGCATGGAATGGCATGGAATGGCATGGAATGGCATGGAATGGCATGGAATGGCATGGAATGGCATGGAATGGCATGGAATGGCATGGAATGGCATGGAATGGCATGGAATGGCATGGAATGGCATGGAATGGCATGGAATGGCATGGAATGGCATGGAATGGCATGGAATGCCATGGAATTGCATGGAATGGCATGGAATGGCATGGAATGGCATGGAATGGCATGGCACCGGCATGGCACCGGCATGGCACCGGCATGGCACGGCATGGCACCGGCATGGCACGGCATGGCACCGGCATGGCACGGCATGGCACCGGCATGGCACGGCATGGCACCGGCATGGCACCGGCATGGCACGGCATGGCACCGGCATGGCACGGCATGGCACCGGCATGGCACGGCATGGCACCGGCATGGCACGGCATGGCACCGGCATGGCACCGGCATGGCACGGCATGGCACCGGCATGGCACGGCATGGCACCGGCATGGCACGGCATGGCACCGGCATGGCACGGCATGGCACCGGCATGGCACGGCATGGCACGGCATGGCACGGCATGGAATGGCATTGAATGGCATTGAATGGCATGGAATGGCATGGAATGGCATGGCACCGGCATGGCACCGCATGGCACGGCATGGCACGGCATGGCACGGCATGGCACGGCATTGAATGGCATGGAATGGCATGGAATGGCATGGAATGGCATGGAATGGCATGGAATGGCATGGAATGGCATGGAATTGCATGGAATGGCATGGAATGGCATGGAATGGCATGGAATGGCATGGCACCGGCATGGAATGGCATGGAATGGCATGGCACCGGCATGGAATGGCATGGAATGGCATGGAATGGCATGGAATGGCATGGAATGGCATGGAATGGCATGGAATGGCATGGAATGGCATGGAATGGCATGGCACCGGCATGGCACCGGCATGGCACCGGCATGGCACGGCATGGCACGGCATGGCACGGAATGGCATGGAATGGCATGGAATGGCATGGAATGGCATGGAATGGCATGGAATGGCATGGAATGGCATGGAATGGCATGGCACCGGCATGGCACCGGCATGGCACCGGCATGGCACCGGCATGGCACCGGCATGGCACGGCATGGAATGGCATGGAATTGCATGGAATGGCATGGAATGGCATGGAATGGCATGGAATGGCATGGCACCGGCATGGAATGGCATGGAATGGCATGGCACCGGCATGGAATGGCATGGAATGGCATGGAATGGCATGGAATGGCATGGAATGGCATGGAATGGCATGGAATGGCATGGAATGGCATGGAATGGCATGGAATGGCATGGAATGGCATGGCACCGGCATGGCACCGGCATGGCACCGGCATGGCACGGCATGGCACGGCATGGCACGGAATGGCACGGAATGGCATGGAATGGCATGGAATGGCATGGAATGGCATGGAATGGCATGGAATGGCATGGAATGGCATGGAATGGCATGGAATGGCATGGCACCGGCATGGCACCGGCATGGCACCGGCATGGCACGGCATGGCACCGGCATGGCACCGGCATGGCACCGGCATGGCACCGGCATGGCACGGCATGGCACCGGCATGGCACGGCATGGCACGGCATGGCACGGCATGGCACGGCATGGCACGGCATGGCACGGCATGGCACGGCATGGCACGGCATGGCACGGCATGGCACGGCATGGCACGGCATGGCACGGCATGGCACGGCATGGCACGGCATGGCACGGCATGGCACGGCATGGCACGGCATGGCACGGCATGGCACGGCATGGAATGGCATGGAATGGCATGGAATGGCATGGCACCGGCATGGCACCGGCATGGCACCGGCATGGCACCGGCATGGCACCGGCATGGCACCGGCATGGCACCGGCATGGCACCGGCATGGCACCGGCATGGCACCGGCATGGCACCGGCATGGCACCGGCATGGCACCGGCATGGCACCGGCATGGCACCGGCATGGCACCGGCATGGCACCGGCATGGCACGGCATGGCACCGGCATGGCACCGGCATGGCACCGGCATGGCACCGGCATGGCACCGGCATGGCACGGCATGGCACGGCATGGCACGGCATGGCACGGCATGGCACGGCATGGCACCGGCATGGCACCGGCATGGCACGGCATGGCACGGCCTGGCACGGCATGGCACGGCATGGCACGGCATGGCACGGCATGGCACGGCATGGCACGGCATGGCACGGCATGGCACGGCATGGCACGGCATGGCACGGCATGGCACGGCATGGCACGGCATGGCACGGCATGGCACGGCATGGCACGGCATGGCACGGCATGGCACGGCATGGCACGGCATGGAATGGCATTGAATGGCATTGAATGGCATGGAATGGCATGGAATGGCATGGAATGGCATGGAATGGCATGGAATGGCATGGAATGGCATGGAATGGCATGGCACGGCATGGCACGGCATGGCACGGCATTGAATGGCATGGAATGGCATGGAATGGCATGGAATGGCATGGAATGGCATGGAATGGCATGGAATGGCATGGAATGGCATGGAATGGCATGGAATGGCATGGAATGGCATGGAATGGCATGGAATGGCATGGAATGGCATGGAATGGCATGGAATGGCATGGAATGGCATGGAATGGCATGGAATGGCATGGAATGGCATGGAATGGCATGGAATGGCATGGAATGGCATGGAATGGCATGGAATGGCATGGAATGGCATGGAATGGCATGGAATGGCATGGAATGGCATGGAATGGCATGGAATGGCATGGAATGGCATGGAATTGCATGGAATGGCATGGAATGGCATGGAATGGCATGGAATGGCATGGAATGGCATGGAATGGCATGGCACCGGCATGGCAGCGGCATGGCACCGGCATGGCACGGCATGGCACCGGCATGGCACGGCATGGCACCGGCATGGCACGGCATGGCACCGGCATGGCACGGCATGGCACCGGCATGGCACGGCATGGCACCGGCATGGCACCGGCATGGCACGGCATGGCACCGGCATGGCACGGCATGGCACCGGCATGGCACGGCATGGCACCGGCATGGCACCGGCATGGCACGGCATGGCACCGGCATGGCACGGCATGGCACCGGCATGGCACGGCATGGCACCGGCATGGCACGGCATGGAATGGCATTGAATGGCATTGAATGGCATGGAATGGCATGGAATGGCATGGCACCGGCATGGCACCGCATGGCACGGCATGGCACGGCATGGCACGGCATTGAATGGCATGGAATGGCATGGAATGGCATGGAATGGCATGGAATGGCATGGAATTGCATGGAATGGCATGGAATGGCATGGAATTGCATGGAATGGCATGGAATGGCATGGAATGGCATGGAATGGCATGGCACCGGCATGGAATGGCATGGAATGGCATGGCACCGGCATGGAATGGCATGGAATGGCATGGAATGGCATGGAATGGCATGGAATGGCATGGAATGGCATGGAATGGCATGGCACCGGCATGGCACCGGCATGGCACCGGCATGGCACCGGCATGGCACGGCATGGCACCGGCATGGCACGGAATGGCATGGAATGGCATGGAATGGCATGGAATGGCATGGAATGGCATGGAATGGCATGGAATGGCATGGCACCGGCATGGCACCGGCATGGCACCGGCATGGCACCGGCATGGCACCGGCATGGCACCGGCATGGCACCGGCATGGCACGGCATGGCACCGGCATGGCACCGGCATGGCACCGGCATGGCACCGGCATGGCACCGGCATGGCACCGGCATGGCACCGGCATGGCACCGGCATGGCACCGGCATGGCACCGGCATGGCACCGGCATGGCACCGGCATGGCACCGGCATGGCACCGGCATGGCACCGGCATGGCACCGGCATGGCACCGGCATGGCACCGGCATGGCACCGGCATGGCACCGGCATGGCACCGGCATGGCACCGGCATGGCACCGGCATGGCACCGGCATGGCACCGGCATGGCACCGGCATGGCACGGCATGGCACCGGCATGGCACCGGCATGGCACCGGCATGGCACCGGCATGGCACGGCATGGCACGGCATGGCACGGCATGGCACGGCATGGCACCGGCATGGCACCGGCATGGCACCGGCATGGCACCGGCATGGCACGGCATGGCACCGGCATGGCACGGCATGGCACCGGCATGGCACGGTATGGCACCGGCATGGCACGGCACGGCACCGGCATGGCACGGCACGGCACCGGCATGGCACGGCATGGCACCGGCATGGCACGGCATGGCACCGGCATGGCACGGCATGGCACCGGCATGGCACCGGCATGGCACGGCATGGCACCGGCATGGCACGGCATGGCACCGGCATGGAACGGCACGGCACCGGCATGGCACGGCATGGCACCGGCATGGCACGGCATGGCACCGGCATGGCACGGCATGGCACCGGCATGGCACCGGCATGGCACGGCATGGCACCGGCATGGCACGGCATGGCACCGGCATGGAACGGCATGGCACGGCATGGCACGGCATGGCACGGCATGGCACCGGCATGGCACCGGCATGGCACCGGCATGGCACCGGCATGGCACCGGCATGGCACGGCATGGCACCGGCATGGCACGGCATGGCACCGGCATGGCACGGTATGGCACCGGCATGGCACGGCATGGCACCGGCATGGCACGGCACGGCACCGGCATGGCACGGCATGGCACCGGCATGGCACGGCATGGCACCGGCATGGCACGGCATGGCACCGGCATGGCACCGGCATGGCACGGCATGGCACCGGCATGGCACGGCATGGCACCGGCATGGAACGGCATGGCACGGCATGGCACGGCATGGCACGGCATGGCACCGGCATGGCACCGGCATGGCACGGCATGGCACGGCCTGGCACGGCATGGCACGGCATGGCACGGCATGGCACGGCATGGCACGGCATGGCACGGCATGGCACGGCATGGCACGGCATGGCACGGCATGGCACGGCATGGCACGGCATGGCACGGCATGGCACGGCATGGCACGGCATGGCACGGCATGGAATGGCATTGAATGGCATTGAATGGCATGGAATGGCATGGAATGGCATGGAATGGCATGGAATGGCATGGAATGGCATGGAATGGCATGGAATGGCATGGAATGGCATGGAATGGCATGGCACGGCATGGCACGGCATGGCACGGCATGGCACGGCATTGAATGGCATGGAATGGCATGGAATGGCATGGAATGGCATGGAATCGCATGGAATCGCATGGAATGGCATGGAATGGCATGGAATGGCATGGAATGGCATGGAATGGCATGGAATGGCATGGAATGGCATGGAATGGCATGGAATGGCATGGAATGGCATGGAATGGCATGGAATGGCATGGAATGGCATGGAATGGCATGGAATGGCATGGAATGGCATGGAATGGCATGGAATGGCATGGAATGGCATGGAATGGCATGGAATGGCATGGAATGGCATGGCACCCGCATGGCACCGGCATGGCACCGGCATGGCACCGGCATGGCACCGGCATGGCACGGCATGGCACCGGCATGGCACCGGCATGGCACCGGCATGGCACCGGCATGGCACGGCATGGCACGGCATGGCACGGCATGGCACGGCATGGCACCGGCATGGCACCGGCATGGCACCGGCATGGCACGGCATGGCACCGGCATGGCACGGCATGGCACCGGCATGGCACGGCATGGCACGGCATGGCACCGGCATGGCACGGCATGGCACCGGCATGGCACGGCATGGCACCGGCATGGCACGGCATGGCACCGGCATGGCACGGCATGGCACCGGCATGGCACGGCATGGCACCGGCATGGCACGGCATGGCACCGGCATGGCACGGCATGGCACCGGCATGGCACGGCATGGCACCGGCATGGCACGGCATGGCACCGGCATGGCACGGCATGGCACCGGCATGGCACGGCATGGCACCGGCATGGCACGGCATGGCACCGGCATGGCACGGCATGGCACCGGCATGGCACGGCATGGCACCGGCATGGCACGGCATGGCACCGGCATGGCACGGCATGGCACGGCATGGAATGGCATTGAATGGCATTGAATGGCATGGAATGGCATGGAATGGCATGGAATGGCATGGAATGGCATGGCACCGCATGGCACGGCATGGCACGGCATGGCACGGCATGGCACGGCATTGAATGGCATGGAATGGCATGGAATGGCATGGAATGGCATGGAATGGCATGGAATGGCATGGAATGGCATGGAATGGCATGGAATGGCATGGAATGGCATGGAATGGCATGGAATGGCATGGAATGGCATGGAATTGCATGGAATGGCATGGAATGGCATGGAATGGCATGGAATGGCATGGCACCGGCAGGCACCGGCATGGCACCGGCATGGCACCGGCATGGCACCGGCATGGCACGGCATGGCACCGGCATGGCACGGCATGGCACCGGCATGGCACGGCATGGCACGGCATGGCACGGCATGGCACGGCATGGCACGGCATGGCACGGCATGGCACGGCATGGCACGGCATGGCACGGCATGGCACGGCATGGCACGGCATGGCACGGCATGGCACGGCATGGCACGGCATGGCACGGCATGGCACGGCATGGAATGGCATTGAATGGCATTGAATGGCATGGAATGGCATGGAATGGCATGGAATGGCATGGAATGGCATGGAATGGCATGGAATGGCATGGAATGGCATGGCACGGCATGGCACGGCATGGCACGGCATGGCACGGCATTGAATGGCATGGAATGGCATGGAATGGCATGGAATGGCATGGAATGGCATGGAATGGCATGGAATGGCATGGAATGGCATGGAATGGCATGGAATGGCATGGAATGGCATGGAATGGCATGGAATGGCATGGAATGGCATGGAATGGCATGGAATGGCATGGAATGGCATGGAATGGCATGGAATGGCATGGAATGGCATGGAATGGCATGGAATGGCATGGAATGGCATGGAATGGCATGGAATGGCATGGAATGGCATGGAATTGCATGGAATGGCATGGAATGGCATGGAATGGCATGGAATGGCATGGCACCGGCATGGCACCGGCATGGCACCGGCATGGCACGGCATGGCACCGGCATGGCACGGCATGGCACCGGCATGGCACGGCATGGCACCGGCATGGCACCGGCATGGCACGGCATGGCACCGGCATGGCACGGCATGGCACCGGCATGGCACGGCATGGCACCGGCATGGCACGGCATGGCACCGGCATGGCACGGCATGGCACCGGCATGGCACGGCATGGCACCGGCATGGCACGGCATGGCACCGGCATGGCACGGCATGGCACCGGCATGGCACGGCATGGCACCGGCATGGCACGGCATGGCACCGGCATGGCACGGCATGGCACGGCATGGCACGGCATGGAATGGCATTGAATGGCATTGAATGGCATGGAATGGCATGGAATGGCATGGCACCGGCATGGCACCGCATGGCACGGCATGGCACGGCATGGCACGGCATTGAATGGCATGGAATGGCATGGAATGGCATGGAATGGCATGGAATGGCATGGCACCGGCATGGCACCGGCATGGCACCGGCATGGCACGGCATGGCACCGGCATGGCACGGCATGGCACCGGCATGGCACGGCATGGCACCGGCATGGCACGGCATGGCACCGGCATGGCACCGGCATGGCACGGCATGGCACCGGCATGGCACGGCATGGCACCGGCATGGCACGGCATGGCACCGGCATGGCACGGCATGGCACCGGCATGGCACGGCATGGCACCGGCATGGCACGGCATGGCACCGGCATGGCACGGCATGGCACCGGCATGGCACGGCATGGCACCGGCATGGCACGGCATGGCACCGGCATGGCACGGCATGGCACCGGCATGGCACGGCATGGCACCGGCATGGCACGGCATGGCACCGGCATGGCACGGCATGGCACGGCATGGCACGGCATGGAATGGCATTGAATGGCATTGAATGGCATGGAATGGCATGGAATGGCATGGCACCGGCATGGCACCGCATGGCACGGCATGGCACGGCATGGCACGGCATTGAATGGCATGGAATGGCATGGAATGGCATGGAATGGCATGGAATGGCATGGAATTGCATGGAATGGCATGGAATGGCATGGAATGGCATGGCACCGGCATGGAATGGCATGGAATGGCATGGCACCGGCATGGCACCGGCATGGAATGGCATGGAATGGCATGGAATGGCATGGAATGGCATGGAATGGCATGGAATGGCATGGAATGGCATGGAATGGCATGGAATGGCATGGAATGGCATGGAATGGCATGGAATGGCATGGAATGGCATGGAATGGCATGGAATGGCATGGAATGGCATGGAATGGCATGGCACCGGCATGGCACCGGCATGGCACCGGCATGGCACGGCATGGCACGGCATGGCACGGAATGGCATGGAATGGCATGGAATGGCATGGAATGGCATGGAATGGCATGGAATGGCATGGAATGGCATGGAATGGCATGGCACCGGCATGGCACCGGCATGGCACCGGCATGGCACCGGCATGGCACCGGCATGGCACCGGCATGGCACCGGCATGGCACCGGCATGGCACCGGCATGGCACCGGCATGGCACCGGCATGGCACCGGCATGGCACCGGCATGGCACCGGCATGGCACCGGCATGGCACCGGCATGGCACCGGCATGGCACCGGCATGGCACCGGCATGGCACCGGCATGGCACCGGCATGGCACGGCATGGCACCGGCATGGCACGGCATGGCACCGGCATGGCACGGCATGGCACCGGCATGGCACCGGCATGGCACGGCATGGCACCGGCATGGCACGGCATGGCACCGGCATGGCACGGCATGGCACCGGCATGGCACGGCATGGCACCGGCATGGCACGGCATGGCACCGGCATGGCACGGCATGGCACCGGCATGGCACGGCATGGCACCGGCATGGCACGGCATGGCACCGGCATGGCACGGCATGGCACCGGCATGGCACGGCATGGCACCGGCATGGCACGGCATGGCACGGCATGGCACGGCATGGAATGGCATTGAATGGCATTGAATGGCATGGAATGGCATGGAATGGCATGGAATGGCATGGCACCGCATGGCACGGCATGGCACGGCATGGCACGGCATTGAATGGCATGGAATGGCATGGAATGGCATGGAATGGCATGGAATGGCATGGAATGGCATGGAATGGCATGGAATTGCATGGAATGGCATGGAATGGCATGGAATGGCATGGAATGGCATGGCACCGGCATGGAATGGCATGGAATGGCATGGCACCGGCATGGAATGGCATGGAATGGCATGGAATGGCATGGAATGGCATGGAATGGCATGGAATGGCATGGAATGGCATGGAATGGCATGGCACCGGCATGGCACCGGCATGGCACCGGCATGGCACCGGCATGGCACCGGCATGGCACGGCATGGCACCGGCATGGCACGGCATGGCACGGCATGGCACGGAATGGCACGGAATGGCATGGAATGGCATGGAATGGCATGGAATGGCATGGAATGGCATGGCACCGGCATGGCACCGGCATGGCACCGGCATGGCACCGGCATGGCACCGGCATGGCACCGGCATGGCACCGGCATGGCACCGGCATGGCACCGGCATGGCACCGGCATGGCACCGGCATGGCACCGGCATGGCACGGCATGGCACCGGCATGGCACCGGCATGGCACCGGCATGGCACCGGCATGGCACGGCATGGCACGGCATGGCACGGCATGGCACGGCATGGCACGGCATGGCACCGGCATGGCACCGGCATGGCACCGGCATGGCACCGGCATGGCACGGCATGGCACCGGCATGGCACGGCATGGCACCGGCATGGCACGGTATGGCACCGGCATGGCACGGCATGGCACGGCATGGCACGGCATTGAATGGCATGGAATGGCATGGAATGGCATGGAATGGCATGGAATGGCATGGAATCGCATGGAATGGCATGGAATGGCATGGAATGGCATGGAATGGCATGGAATGGCATGGAATGGCATGGAATGGCATGGAATGGCATGGAATGGCATGGAATGGCATGGAATGGCATGGAATGGCATGGAATGGCATGGAATGGCATGGAATGGCATGGAATGGCATGGAATGGCATGGAATGGCATGGAATGGCATGGAATGGCATGGAATGGCATGGAATGGCATGGCACCGGCATGGCACCGGCATGGCACCGGCATGGCACCGGCATGGCACCGGCATGGCACCGGCATGGCACCGGCATGGCACGGCATGGCACCGGCATGGCACCGGCATGGCACCGGCATGGCACCGGCATGGCACGGCATGGCACGGCATGGCACGGCATGGCACGGCATGGCACGGCATGGCACGGCATGGCACGGCATGGCACCGGCATGGCACCGGCATGGCACCGGCATGGCACCGGCATGGCACCGGCATGGCACCGGCATGGCACGGCATGGCACCGGCATGGCACGGCATGGCACCGGCATGGCACGGTATGGCACCGGCATGGCACGGCATGGCACCGGCATGGCACGGCATGGCACCGGCATGGCACGGCATGGCACCGGCATGGCACGGCATGGCACCGGCATGGCACGGCATGGCACCGGCATGGCACGGCATGGCACCGGCATGGCACCGGCATGGCACCGGCATGGCACCGGCATGGCACCGGCATGGCACCGGCATGGCACCGGCATGGCACGGCATGGCACCGGCATGGCACGGCATGGCACCGGCATGGCACGGTATGGCACCGGCATGGCACGGCATGGCACCGGCATGGCACCGGCATGGCACGGCATGGCACCGGCATGGCACGGCATGGCACCGGCATGGCACGGCATGGCACCGGCATGGCACGGCATGGCACCGGCATGGCACGGCATGGCACCGGCATGGCACGGCATGGCACCGGCATGGCACGGCATGGCACCGGCATGGCACGGCATGGCACCGGCATGGCACGGCATGGCACCGGCATGGCACGGCATGGCACCGGCATGGCACGGCATGGCACCGGCATGGCACGGCATGGCACCGGCATGGCACGGCATGGCACGGCATGGCACGGCATGGAATGGCATTGAATGGCATTGAATGGCATGGAATGGCATGGAATGGCATGGAATGGCATGGAATGGCATGGAATGGCATGGCACCGCATGGCACGGCATGGCACGGCATGGCACGGCATTGAATGGCATGGAATGGCATGGAATGGCATGGAATGGCATGGAATGGCATGGAATGGCATGGAATGGCATGGAATGGCATGGAATGGCATGGAATGGCATGGAATGGCATGGAATGGCATGGAATGGCATGGAATTGCATGGAATGGCATGGAATGGCATGGAATGGCATGGAATGGCATGGAATGGCATGGAATGGCATGGCACCGGCATGGCACCGGCATGGCACCGGCATGGCACCGGCATGGCACGGCATGGCACCGGCATGGCACGGCATGGCACCGGCATGGCACGGCATGGCACGGCATGGCACGGCATGGCACGGCATGGCACGGCATGGCACGGCATGGCACGGCATGGCACGGCATGGCACGGCATGGCACGGCATGGCACGGCATGGCACGGCATGGCACGGCATGGCACGGCATGGCACGGCATGGAATGGCATTGAATGGCATTGAATGGCATGGAATGGCATGGAATGGCATGGAATGGCATGGAATGGCATGGAATGGCATGGAATGGCATGGAATGGCATGGCACGGCATGGCACGGCATGGCACGGCATGGCACGGCATTGAATGGCATGGAATGGCATGGAATGGCATGGAATGGCATGGAATGGCATGGAATGGCATGGAATGGCATGGAATGGCATGGAATGGCATGGAATGGCATGGAATGGCATGGAATGGCATGGAATGGCATGGAATGGCATGGAATGGCATGGAATGGCATGGAATGGCATGGAATGGCATGGAATGGCATGGAATGGCATGGAATGGCATGGAATGGCATGGAATGGCATGGAATGGCATGGAATTGCATGGAATGGCATGGAATGGCATGGCACCGGCATGGCACCGGCATGGCACCGGCATGGCACCGGCATGGCACCGGCATGGCACCGGCATGGCACGGCATGGCACCGGCATGGCACGGCATGGCACCGGCATGGCACCGGCATGGCACGGCATGGCACCGGCATGGCACGGCATGGCACCGGCATGGCACGACATGGCACCGGCATGGCACGGCATGGCACCGGCATGGCACGGCATGGCACCGGCATGGCACGGCATGGCACCGGCATGGCACGGCATGGCACCGGCATGGCACGGCATGGCACCGGCATGGCACGGCATGGCACCGGCATGGCACGGCATGGCACGGCATGGCACGACATGGAATGGCATTGAATGGCATTGAATGGCATGGAATGGCATGGAATGGCATGGCACCGGCATGGCACCGCATGGCACGGCATGGCACGGCATGGCACGGCATTGAATGGCATGGAATGGCATGGAATGGCATGGAATGGCATGGCACCGGCATGGCACCGGCATGGCACCGGCATGGCACGGCATGGCACCGGCATGGCACGGCATGGCACCGGCATGGCACGGCATGGCACCGGCATGGCACGGCATGGCACCGGCATGGCACGGCATGGCACCGGCATGGCACCGGCATGGCACGGCATGGCACCGGCATGGCACGGCATGGCACCGGCATGGCACGGCATGGCACCGGCATGGCACGGCATGGCACCGGCATGGCACGGCATGGCACCGGCATGGCACGGCATGGCACCGGCATGGCACGGCATGGCACCGGCATGGCACGGCATGGCACCGGCATGGCACGGCATGGCACCGGCATGGCACGGCATGGCACCGGCATGGCACGGCATGGCACCGGCATGGCACGGCATGGCACGGCATGGCACGGCATGGAATGGCATTGAATGGCATTGAATGGCATGGAATGGCATGGAATGGCATGGCACCGGCATGGCACCGCATGGCACGGCATGGCACGGCATGGCACGGCATTGAATGGCATGGAATGGCATGGAATGGCATGGAATGGCATGGAATGGCATGGAATTGCATGGAATGGCATGGAATGGCATGGAATGGCATGGCACCGGCATGGAATGGCATGGAATGGCATGGCACCGGCATGGCACCGGCATGGAATGGCATGGAATGGCATGGAATGGCATGGAATGGCATGGAATGGCATGGAATGGCATGGAATGGCATGGAATGGCATGGAATGGCATGGAATGGCATGGAATGGCATGGAATGGCATGGAATGGCATGGAATGGCATGGAATGGCATGGAATGGCATGGAATGGCATGGAATGGCATGGCACCGGCATGGCACCGGCATGGCACCGGCATGGCACGGCATGGCACGGCATGGCACGGAATGGCATGGAATGGCATGGAATGGCATGGAATGGCATGGAATGGCATGGAATGGCATGGAATGGCATGGAATGGCATGGCACCGGCATGGCACCGGCATGGCACCGGCATGGCACCGGCATGGCACCGGCATGGCACCGGCATGGCACCGGCATGGCACCGGCATGGCACCGGCATGGCACCGGCATGGCACCGGCATGGCACCGGCATGGCACCGGCATGGCACCGGCATGGCACCGGCATGGCACCGGCATGGCACGGCATGGCACCGGCATGGCACGGCATGGCACCGGCATGGCACGGCATGGCACCGGCATGGCACCGGCATGGCACGGCATGGCACCGGCATGGCACGGCATGGCACCGGCATGGCACGGCATGGCACCGGCATGGCACGGCATGGCACCGGCATGGCACGGCATGGCACCGGCATGGCACGGCATGGCACCGGCATGGCACGGCATGGCACCGGCATGGCACGGCATGGCACCGGCATGGCACGGCATGGCACCGGCATGGCACGGCATGGCACCGGCATGGCACGGCATGGCACCGGCATGGCACGGCATGGCACCGGCATGGCACGGCATGGCACGGCATGGCACGGCATGGAATGGCATTGAATGGCATTGAATGGCATGGAATGGCATGGAATGGCATGGAACGGCATGGCACGGCATGGCACGGCATTGAATGGCATGGAATGGCATGGAATGGCATGGAATGGCATGGAATGGCATGGAATGGCATGGAATGGCATGGAATTGCATGGAATGGCATGGAATGGCATGGAATGGCATGGAATGGCATGGCACCGGCATGGAATGGCATGGAATGGCATGGCACCGGCATGGAATGGCATGGAATGGCATGGAATGGCATGGAATGGCATGGAATGGCATGGAATGGCATGGAATGGCATGGAATGGCATGGCACCGGCATGGCACCGGCATGGCACCGGCATGGCACCGGCATGGCACCGGCATGGCACGGCATGGCACCGGCATGGCACGGCATGGCACGGCATGGCACGGAATGGCACGGAATGGCATGGAATGGCATGGAATGGCATGGAATGGCATGGAATGGCATGGAATGGCATGGCACCGGCATGGCACCGGCATGGCACCGGCATGGCACCGGCATGGCACCGGCATGGCACCGGCATGGCACCGGCATGGCACCGGCATGGCACCGGCATGGCACCGGCATGGCACCGGCATGGCACGGCATGGCACCGGCATGGCACCGGCATGGCACCGGCATGGCACCGGCATGGCACGGCATGGCACGGCATGGCACGGCATGGCACGGCATGGCACGGCATGGCACCGGCATGGCACCGGCATGGCACCGGCATGGCACCGGCATGGCACGGCATGGCACCGGCATGGCACGGCATGGCACCGGCATGGCACGGTATGGCACCGGCATGGCACGGCATGGCACCGGCATGGCACGGCACGGCACCGGCATGGCACGGCATGGCACCGGCATGGCACGGCATGGCACCGGCATGGCACGGCATGGCACCGGCATGGCACCGGCATGGCACGGCATGGCACCGGCATGGAACGGCATGGCACGGCATGGCACGGCATGGCACGGCATGGCACCGGCATGGCACCGGCATGGCACGGCATGGCACGGCCTGGCACGGCATGGCACGGCATGGCACGGCATGGCACGGCATGGCACGGCATGGCACGGCATGGCACGGCATGGCACGGCATGGCACGGCATGGCACGGCATGGTACGGCATGGCACGGCATGGCACGGCATGGCACGGCATGGCACGGCATGGCACGGCATTGAATGGCATGGAATGGCATGGAATGGCATGGAATGGCATGGAATGGCATGGAATGGCATGGAATCGCATGGAATGGCATGGAATGGCATGGAATGGCATGGAATGGCATGGAATGGCATGGAATGGCATGGAATGGCATGGAATCGCATGGAATCGCATGGAATGGCATGGAATGGCATGGAATGGCATGGAATGGCATGGAATGGCATGGAATGGCATGGAATGGCATGGAATGGCATGGAATGGCATGGAATGGCATGGAATGGCATGGAATGGCATGGAATGGCATGGAATGGCATGGAATGGCATGGAATGGCATGGCACCGGCATGGCACCGGCATGGCACCGGCATGGCACCGGCATGGCACCGGCATGGCACCGGCATGGCACCGGCATGGCACGGCATGGCACCGGCATGGCACCGGCATGGCACCGGCATGGCACCGGCATGGCACGGCATGGCACGGCATGGCACGGCATGGCACGGCATGGCACGGCATGGCACGGCATGGCACCGGCATGGCACCGGCATGGCACCGGCATGGCACCGGCATGGCACCGGCATGGCACCGGCATGGCACGGCATGGCACCGGCATGGCACGGCATGGCACCGGCATGGCACGGTATGGCACCGGCATGGCACGGCATGGCACCGGCATGGCACGGCATGGCACCGGCATGGCACGGCATGGCACCGGCATGGCACGGCATGGCACCGGCATGGCACGGCATGGCACCGGCATGGCACGGCATGGCACCGGCATGGCACGGCATGGCACCGGCATGGCACGGCATGGCACCGGCATGGCACGGCATGGCACCGGCATGGCACGGCATGGCACCGGCATGGCACGGCATGGCACCGGCATGGCACGGCATGGCACCGGCATGGCACGGCATGGCACCGGCATGGCACGGCATGGCACCGGCATGGCACGGCATGGCACGGCATGGCACGGCATGGAATGGCATTGAATGGCATTGAATGGCATGGAATGGCATGGAATGGCATGGAATGGCATGGAATGGCATGGAATGGCATGGCACCGCATGGCACCGCATGGCACGGCATGGCACGGCATGGCACGGCATTGAATGGCATGGAATGGCATGGAATGGCATGGAATGGCATGGAATGGCATGGAATGGCATGGAATGGCATGGAATGGCATGGAATGGCATGGAATGGCATGGAATGGCATGGAATGGCATGGAATGGCATGGAATGGCATGGAATGGCATGGAATGGCATGGAATGGCATGGAATGGCATGGAATGGCATGGAATGGCATGGAATGGCATGGAATTGCATGGAATGGCATGGAATGGCATGGAATGGCATGGAATGGCATGGCACCGGCATGGCACCGGCATGGCACCGGCATGGCACGGCATGGCACCGGCATGGCACGGCATGGCACCGGCATGGCACGGCATGGCACCGGCATGGCACGGCATGGCACCGGCATGGCACGGCATGGCACCGGCATGGCACGGCATGGCACGGCATGGCACGGCATGGCACGGCATGGAATGACATTGAATGGCATTGAATGGCATGGAATGGCATGGAATGGCATGGAATGGCATGGAATGGCATGGCACCGCATGGCACGGCATGGCACGGCATGGCACGGCATGGCACGGCATTGAATGGCATGGCACGGCATGGCACGGCATTGAATGGCATGGAATGGCATGGAATGGCATGGAATGGCATGGAATGGCATGGAATGGCATGGAATGGCATGGAATGGCATGGAATGGCATGGAATGGCATGGAATGGCATGGAATGGCACGGAATGGCATGGAATGGCATGGAATGGCATGGAATGGCATGGAATGGCATGGAATGGCATGGAATGGCATGGAATGGCATGGAATGGCATGGAATGGCATGGAATGGCATGGAATGGCATGGAATGGCATGGAATTGCATGGAATGGCATGGAATGGCATGGAATGGCATGGAATGGCATGGCACCGGCATGGCACGGCATGGCACCGGCATGGCACGGCATGGCACCGGCATGGCACGGCATGGCACCGGCATGGCACGGCATGGCACCGGCATGGCACCGGCATGGCACGGCATGGCACCGGCATGGCACGGCATGGCACCGGCATGGCACGGCATGGCACCGGCATGGCACGGCATGGCACCGGCATGGCACGGCATGGCACGGCATGGCACGGCATGGAATGGCATTGAATGGCATTGAATGGCATGGAATGGCATGGAATGGCATGGAATGGCATGGAATGGCATGGCACCGGCATGGCACCGCATGGCACGGCATGGCACGGCATGGCACGGCATGGCACGGCATGGCACGGCATTGAATGGCATGGAATGGAATGGAATGGCATGGAATGGCATGGAATGGCATGGAATGGCATGGAATGGCATGGAATGGCATGGAATGGCATGGAATGGCATGGAATGGCATGGAATGGCATGGAATGGCATGGAATGGCATGGAATGGCATGGAATGGCATGGAATGGCATGGAATGGCATGGAATGGCATGGAATTGCATGGAATGGCATGGAATGGCATGGCACCGGCATGGAATGGCATGGAATGGCATGGCACCGGCATGGAATGGCATGGAATGGCATGGAATGGCATGGAATGGCATGGAATGGCATGGAATGGCATGGAATGGCATGGCACCGGCATGGCACCGGCATGGCACCGGCATGGCACGGCATTGCACGGCATGGCACGGCATGGCACGGAATGGCATGGAATGGCATGGAATGGCATGGAATGGCATGGAATGGCATGGTATGGCATGGAATGGCATGGAATGGCATGGAATGGCATGGAATGGCATGGCACCGGCATGGCACCGGCATGGCACCGGCATGGCACCGGCATGGCACCGGCATGGCACCGGCATGGCACCGGCATGGCACCGGCATGGCACGGCATGGCACCGGCATGGCACCGGCATGGCACCGGCATGGCACCGGCATGGCACGGCATGGCACCGGCATGGCACGGCATGGCACGGCATGGCACGGCATGGCACGGCATGGCACGGCATGGCACGGCATGGCACGGCATGGCACGGCATGGCACGGCATGGAATGGCATTGAATGGCATTGAATGGCATGGAATGGCATGGAATGGCATGGAATGGCATGGGACGGCATGGCACCGGCATGGCACCGGCATGGCACCGGCATGGCACGGCATGGCACCGGCATGACACCGGCATGGCACGGCATGGCACCGGCATGGCACGGCATGGCACCGGCATGGCACGGCATGGCACCGGCATGACACGGCATGGCACCGGCATGGCACGGCATGGCACCGGCATGGCACGGCATGGCACCGGCATGGCACGGCATGGCACCGGCATGGCACGGCATGGCACCGGCATGGCACCGGCATGGCACCGGCATGGCACGGCATGGCACCGGCATGACACCGGCATGGCACGGCATGGCACCGGCATGGCACCGGCATGGCACGGCATGGCACGGCATGGCACCGGCATGGCACCGGCATGGCACGGTATGGCACGGCATGGCACCGGCATGGCACGGCATGGCACGGCATGGCACGGCATGGCACGGCATGGCACGGCATGGCACCGGCATGGCACCGGCATGGCACCGGCATGGCACCGGCATGGCACCGGCATGGCACCGGCATGGCACCGGCATGGCACCGGCATGGCACCGGCATGGCACCGGCATGGCACGGCATGGCACCGGCATGGCACGGTATGGCACCGGCATGGCACGGCATGGCACCGGCATGGCACGGCATGGCACCGGCATGGCACGGCATGGCACCGGCATGGCACGGCATGGCACCGGCATGGCACGGCATGGCACCGGCATGGCACGGCATGGCACCGGCATGGCACGGCATGGCACCGGCATGGCACGGCATGGCACCGGCATGGCACGGCATGGCACCGGCATGGCACGGCATGGCACCGGCATGGCACGGCATGGCACCGGCATGGCACGGCATGGCACCGGCATGGCACGGCCTGGCACCGGCATGGCACGGCATGGCACCGGCATGGCACGGCATGGCACCGGCATGGCACGGCATGGCACCGGCATGGCACGGCATGGCACCGGCATGGCACCGGCATGGCACGGCATTGAATGGCATGGCACGGCATTGAATGGCATGGAATGGCATTGAATGGCATGGAATTGCATGGAATGGCATGGAATGGCATGGAATGGCATGGAATGGCACGGAATGGCATGGAATGGCATGGAATGGCATGGAATGGCATGGAATGGCATGGAATGGCATGGAATGGCATGGAATGGCATGGAATGGCATGGAATGGCATGGAATGGCATGGAATGGCATGGAATGGCATGGAATGGCATGGAATGGCATGGAATGGCATGGAATGGCATGGAATGGCATGGAATGGCATGGCACCGGCATGGAATGGCATGGAATGGCATGGAATGGCATGGCACCGGCATGGCACGGCATGGCACGGAATGGCATGGAATGGCATGGAATGGCATGGAATGGCATGGAATGGCATGGAATGGCATGGAATGGCATGGAATGGCATGGAATGGCATGGAATGGCATGGAATGGCATGGCACCGGCATGGCACCGGCATGGCACGGCATGGCACGGCATGGCACGGCATGGCACGGCATGGCACCGGCATGGCACGGCATGGCACCGGCATGGCACGGCATGGCACGGCATGGCACGGCATGGCACGGCATGGCACGGCATGGCACCGGCATGGCACCGGCATGGCACCGGCATGGCACCGGCATGGCACCGGCATGGCACGGCATGGCACCGGCATGGCACGGCATGGCACCGGCATGGCACGGTATGGCACCGGCATGGCACGGCATGGCACCGGCATGGCACGGCATGGCACCGGCATGGCACGGCATGGCACCGGCATGGCACGGCATGGCACCGGCATGGCACGGCATGGCACCGGCATGGCACGGCATGGCACCGGCATGGCACGGCATGGCACCGGCATGGCACGGCATGGCACCGGCATGGCACGGCATGGCACCGGCATGGCACGGCATGGCACCGGCATGGCACGGCCTGGCACCGGCATGGCACGGCATGGCACCGGCATGGCACGGCATGGCACCGGCATGGCACGGCATGGCACCGGCATGGCACGGCATGGCACCGGCATGGCACCGGCATGGCACGGCATTGAATGGCATGGCACGGCATTGAATGGCATGGAATGGCATTGAATGGCATGGAATTGCATGGAATGGCATGGAATGGCATGGAATGGCATGGAATGGCACGGAATGGCATGGAATGGCATGGAATGGCATGGAATGGCATGGAATGGCATGGAATGGCATGGAATGGCATGGAATGGCATGGAATGGCATGGAATGGCATGGAATGGCATGGAATGGCATGGAATGGCATGGAATGGCATGGAATGGCATGGAATGGCATGGAATGGCATGGAATGGCATGGAATGGCATGGAATGGCATGGAATGGCATGGAATGGCATGGAATGGCATGGAATGGCATGGCACCGGCATGGAATGGCATGGAATGGCATGGAATGGCATGGCACCGGCATGGCACCGGCATGGCACCGGCATGGCACGGCATGGCACGGCATGGCACGGAATGGCATGGAATGGCATGGAATGGCATGGAATGGCATGGAATGGCATGGAATGGCATGGAATGGCATGGAATGGCATGGAATGGCATGGAATGGCATGGAATGGCATGGAATGGCATGGAATGGCATGGAATGGCATGGAATGGCATGGCACCGGCATGGCACCGGCATGGCACGGCATGGCACGGCATGGCACGGCATGGCACGGCATGGCACCGGCATGGCACGGCATGGCACCGGCATGGCACGGCATGGCACGGCATGGCACGGCATGGCACGGCATGGAATGGCATTGAATGGCATTGAATGGCATGGAATGGCATGGAATGGCATGGAATGGCATGGAATGGCATGGAATGGCATGGAATGGCATGGAATGGCATGGAATGGCATGGAATGGCATGGAATGGCATGGAATGGCATGGAATGGCATGGAATGGCATGGAATGGCATGGAATGGCATGGAATGGCATGGAATGGCATGGAATGGCATGGAATGGCATGGAATGGCATGGAATGGCATGGAATGGCATGGAATGGCATGGAATGGCATGGAATGGCATGGAATGGCATGGAATGGCATGGAATGGCATGGAATGGCATGGAATGGCATGGAATTGCATGGAATGGCATGGCACCGGCATGGCACCGGCATGGCACCGGCATGGCACCGGCATGGCACCGGCATGGCACCGGCATGGCACCGGCATGGCACCGGCATGGCACCGGCATGGCACCGGCATGGCACCGGCATGGCACCGGCATGGCACCGGCATGGCACCGGCATGGCACCGGCATGGCACCGGCATGGCACGGCATGGCACCGGCATGGCACGGCATGGCACCGGCATGGCACGGCATGGCACCGGCATGGCACGGCATGGCACCGGCATGGCACGGCATGGCACCGGCATGGCACGGCATGGCACCGGCATGGCACGGCATGGCACCGGCATGGCACCGGCATGGCACGGCATGGCACCGGCATGGCACGGCATGGCACCGGCATGGCACGGCATGGCACCGGCATGGCACGGCATGGCACCGGCATGGCACGGCATGGCACCGGCATGGCACGGCATGGAATGGCATTGAATGGCATTGAATGGCATGGAATGGCATGGCACCGCATGGCACGGCATGGCACGGCATGGCACGGCATTGAATGGCATGGAACGGCATGGAATGGCATGGAATGGCATGGAATGGCATGGAATGGCATGGCACGGCATGGCACGGCATTGAATGGCATGGAATGGCATGGAATGGCATGGAATGGCATGGAATGGCATGGAATGGCATGGAATGGCATGGAATGGCATGGAATGGCATGGAATGGCATGGAATGGCATGGAATGGCATGGAATGGCATGGAATGGCATGGAATGGCACGGCATGGCACGGCATGGCACGGCATGGCACGGAATGGCATGGAATGGCATGGAATGGCATGGAATGGCATGGAATGGCATGGAATGGCATGGAATGGCATGGCACCGGCATGGCACCGGCATGGCACCGGCATGGCACCGGCATGGCACCGGCATGGCACCGGCATGGCACCGGCATGGCACCGGCATGGCACCGGCATGGCACCGGCATGGCACCGGCATGGCACCGGCATGGCACCGGCATGGCACCGGCATGGCACCGGCATGGCACCGGCATGGCACCGGCATGGCACGGCATGGCACCGGCATGGCACGGCATGGCACCGGCATGGCACGGCATGGCACGGCATGGCACGGCATGGCACGGCATGGCACGGCATGGCACGGCATGGCACGGCATGGAATGGCATTGAATGGCATTGAATGGCATGGAATGGCATGGAATGGCATGGAATGGCATGGAATGGCATGGAATGGCATGGAATGGCATGGAATGGCATGGAATGGCATGGAATGGCATGGAATGGCATGGAATGGCATGGAATGGCATGGAATGGCATGGAATGGCATGGAATGGCATGGAATGGCATGGAATGGCATGGAATGGCATGGAATGGCATGGAATGGCATGGAATGGCATGGAATGGCATGGAATGGCATGGAATGGCATGGAATGGCATGGAATGGCATGGAATGGCATGGAATGGCATGGAATGGCATGGAATGGCATGGAATGGCATGGAATGCCATGGAATTGCATGGAATGGCATGGAATGGCATGGAATGGCATGGAATGGCATGGCACCGGCATGGCACCGGCATGGCACCGGCATGGCACGGCATGGCACCGGCATGGCACGGCATGGCACCGGCATGGCACGGCATGGCACCGGCATGGCACGGCATGGCACCGGCATGGCACCGGCATGGCACGGCATGGCACCGGCATGGCACGGCATGGCACCGGCATGGCACGGCATGGCACCGGCATGGCACGGCATGGCACCGGCATGGCACCGGCATGGCACGGCATGGCACCGGCATGGCACGGCATGGCACCGGCATGGCACGGCATGGCACCGGCATGGCACGGCATGGCACCGGCATGGCACGGCATGGCACGGCATGGCACGGCATGGAATGGCATTGAATGGCATTGAATGGCATGGAATGGCATGGAATGGCATGGCACCGGCATGGCACCGCATGGCACGGCATGGCACGGCATGGCACGGCATGGCACGGCATTGAATGGCATGGAATGGCATGGAATGGCATGGAATGGCATGGAATGGCATGGAATGGCATGGAATTGCATGGAATGGCATGGAATGGCATGGAATGGCATGGAATGGCATGGCACCGGCATGGAATGGCATGGAATGGCATGGCACCGGCATGGAATGGCATGGAATGGCATGGAATGGCATGGAATGGCATGGAATGGCATGGAATGGCATGGAATGGCATGGAATGGCATGGAATGGCATGGAATGGCATGGCACCGGCATGGCACCGGCATGGCACCGGCATGGCACGGCATGGCACGGCATGGCACGGAATGGCATGGAATGGCATGGAATGGCATGGAATGGCATGGAATGGCATGGAATGGCATGGAATGGCATGGAATGGCATGGAATGGCATGGCACCGGCATGGCACCGGCATGGCACCGGCATGGCACCGGCATGGCACCGGCATGGCACGGCATGGCACCGGCATGGCACGGCATGGCACCGGCATGGCACGGCATGGCACCGGCATGGCACGGCATGGCACCGGCATGGCACGGCATGGCACCGGCATGGCACGGCATGGCACCGGCATGGCACGGCATGGCACCGGCATGGCACGACATGGCACGGCATGGCACGGCATGGAATGGCATTGAATGGCATTGAATGGCATGAATGGCATGGAATGGCATGGAATGGCATGGAATGGCATGGCACCGCATGGCACGGCATGGCACGGCATGGCACGGCATGGCACGGCATTGAATGGCATGGAATGGCATGGAATGGCATGGAATGGCATGGAATGGCATGGAATGGCATGGAATGGCATGGAATGGCATGGAATGGCATGGAATTGCATGGAATGGCATGGAATGGCATGGAATGGCATGGAATGGCATGGCACCGGCATGGCACCGGCATGGCACCGGCATGGCACGGCATGGCACCGGCATGGCACGGCATGGCACCGGCATGGCACGGCATGGCACCGGCATGGCACGGCATGGCACGGCATGGCACGGCATGGCACGGCATGGCACGGCATGGCACGGCATGGCACGGCATGGCACGGCATGGCACGGCATGGCACGGCATGGCACGGCATGGCACGGCATGGCACGGCATGGCACGGCATGGCACGGCATGGAATGGCATTGAATGGCATTGAATGGCATGGAATGGCATGGAATGGCATGGAATGGCATGGAATGGCATGGAATGGCATGGAATGGCATGGAATGGCATGGAATGGCATGGCACGGCATGGCACGGCATGGCACGGCATGGCACGGCATTGAATGGCATGGAATGGCATGGAATGGCATGGAATGGCATGGAATGGCATGGAATGGCATGGAATGGCATGGAATGGCATGGAATGGCATGGAATGGCATGGAATGGCATGGAATGGCATGGAATGGCATGGAATGGCATGGAATGGCATGGAATGGCATGGAATGGCATGGAATGGCATGGAATGGCATGGAATGGCATGGAATGGCATGGAATGGCATGGAATGGCATGGAATGGCATGGAATGGCATGGAATTGCATGGAATGGCATGGAATGGCATGGAATGGCATGGAATGGCATGGCACCGGCATGGCACCGGCATGGCACCGGCATGGCACGGCATGGCACCGGCATGGCACGGCATGGCACCGGCATGGCACGGCATGGCACCGGCATGGCACCGGCATGGCACGGCATGGCACCGGCATGGCACGGCATGGCACCGGCATGGCACGGCATGGCACCGGCATGGCACGGCATGGCACCGGCATGGCACGGCATGGCACCGGCATGGCACGGCATGGCACCGGCATGGCACGGCATGGCACCGGCATGGCACGGCATGGCACCGGCATGGCACGGCATGGCACCGGCATGGCACGGCATGGCACCGGCATGGCACGGCATGGCACCGGCATGGCACGGCATGGCACGGCATGGCACGGCATGGAATGGCATTGAATGGCATTGAATGGCATGGAATGGCATGGAATGGCATGGCACCGGCATGGCACCGCATGGCACGGCATGGCACGGCATGGCACGGCATTGAATGGCATGGAATGGCATGGAATGGCATGGAATGGCATGGCACCGGCATGGCACCGGCATGGCACCGGCATGGCACGGCATGGCACCGGCATGGCACGGCATGGCACCGGCATGGCACGGCATGGCACCGGCATGGCACGGCATGGCACCGGCATGGCACCGGCATGGCACGGCATGGCACCGGCATGGCACGGCATGGCACCGGCATGGCACGGCATGGCACCGGCATGGCACGGCATGGCACCGGCATGGCACGGCATGGCACCGGCATGGCACGGCATGGCACCGGCATGGCACGGCATGGCACCGGCATGGCACGGCATGGCACCGGCATGGCACGGCATGGCACCGGCATGGCACGGCATGGCACCGGCATGGCACGGCATGGCACCGGCATGGCACGGCATGGCACGGCATGGCACGGCATGGAATGGCATTGAATGGCATTGAATGGCATGGAATGGCATGGAATGGCATGGCACCGGCATGGCACCGCATGGCACGGCATGGCACGGCATGGCACGGCATTGAATGGCATGGAATGGCATGGAATGGCATGGAATGGCATGGAATGGCATGGAATTGCATGGAATGGCATGGAATGGCATGGAATGGCATGGCACCGGCATGGAATGGCATGGAATGGCATGGCACCGGCATGGCACCGGCATGGAATGGCATGGAATGGCATGGAATGGCATGGAATGGCATGGAATGGCATGGAATGGCATGGAATGGCATGGAATGGCATGGAATGGCATGGAATGGCATGGAATGGCATGGAATGGCATGGAATGGCATGGAATGGCATGGAATGGCATGGAATGGCATGGAATGGCATGGCACCGGCATGGCACCGGCATGGCACCGGCATGGCACGGCATGGCACGGCATGGCACGGAATGGCATGGAATGGCATGGAATGGCATGGAATGGCATGGAATGGCATGGAATGGCATGGAATGGCATGGAATGGCATGGCACCGGCATGGCACCGGCATG
Source organism: Cryptus armator (assembly GCA_963971235.1). Classification (NCBI taxonomy): domain Eukaryota; kingdom Metazoa; phylum Arthropoda; class Insecta; order Hymenoptera; family Ichneumonidae; genus Cryptus; species Cryptus armator. The sequence goes on along the minus strand of CAXARG010000215.1, from coordinate 62,605 downwards.
GCACCGGCATGGCACCGGCATGGCACCGGCATGGCACCGGCATGGCACCGGCATGGCACCGGCATGGCACCGGCATGGCACCGGCATGGCACCGGCATGGCACCGGCATGGCACCGGCATGGCACCGGCATGGCACCGGCATGGCACCGGCATGGCACCGGCATGGCACCGGCATGGCACCGGCATGGCACCGGCATGGCACCGGCATGGCACCGGCATGGCACCGGCATGGCACCGGCATGGCACGGCATGGCACGGCATGGCACCGGCATGGCACCGGCATGGCACGGCATGGCACCGGCATGGCACGGCATGGCACCGGCATGGCACGGCATGGCACCGGCATGGCACGGCATGGCACCGGCATGGCACCGGCATGGCACCGGCATGGCACGGCATGGCACCGGCATGGCACGGCATGGCACCGGCATGGCACGGCATGGCACGGCATGGCACGGCATGGAATGGCATTGAATGGCATTGAATGGCATGGAATGGCATGGAATGGCATGGCACCGGCATGGCACCGCATGGCACGGCATGGCACGGCATGGCACGGCATTGAATGGCATGGAATGGCATGGAATGGCATGGAATGGCATGGAATGGCATGGAATGGCATGGAATGGCATGGAATTGCATGGAATGGCATGGAATGGCATGGAATGGCATGGAATGGCATGGCACCGGCATGGAATGGCATGGAATGGCATGGAATGGCATGGAATGGCATGGAATGGCATGGAATGGCATGGAATGGCATGGAATGGCATGGAATGGCATGGAATGGCATGGAATGGCATGGCACCGGCATGGCACCGGCATGGCACCGGCATGGCACCGGCATGGCACCGGCATGGCACGGCATGGCACCGGCATGGCACGGCATGGCACGGCATGGCACGGAATGGCATGGAATGGCATGGAATGGCATGGAATGGCATGGAATGGCATGGAATGGCATGGAATGGCATGGCACCGGCATGGCACCGGCATGGCACCGGCATGGCACCGGCATGGCACCGGCATGGCACCGGCATGGCACCGGCATGGCACCGGCATGGCACCGGCATGGCACCGGCATGGCACCGGCATGGCACCGGCATGGCACCGGCATGGCACCGGCATGGCACCGGCATGGCACCGGCATGGCACCGGCATGGCACCGGCATGGCACCGGCATGGCACCGGCATGGCACCGGCATGGCACCGGCATGGCACGGCATGGCACGGCATGGCACGGCATGGCACGGCATGGCACGGCATGGCACCGGCATGGCACCGGCATGGCACGGCATGGCACCGGCATGGCACGGCATGGCACCGGCATGGCACGGTATGGCACCGGCATGGCACGGCATGGCACCGGCATGGCACGGCACGGCACCGGCATGGCACGGCATGGCACCGGCATGGCACGGCATGGCACCGGCATGGCACGGCATGGCACCGGCATGGCACCGGCATGGCACGGCATGGCACCGGCATGGCACGGCATGGCACCGGCATGGAACGGCATGGCACGGCATGGCACGGCATGGCACGGCATGGCACCGGCATGGCACCGGCATGGCACGGCATGGCACGGCCTGGCACGGCATGGCACGGCATGGCACGGCATGGCACGGCATGGCACGGCATGGCACGGCATGGCACGGCATGGCACGGCATGGCACGGCATGGCACGGCATGGCACGGCATGGTACGGCATGGCACGGCATGGCACGGCATGGCACGGCATGGCACGGCATGGCACGGCATGGCACGGCATTGAATGGCATGGAATGGCATGGAATGGCATGGAATGGCATGGAATGGCATGGAATGGCATGGAATCGCATGGAATCGCATGGAATGGCATGGAATGGCATGGAATGGCATGGAATGGCATGGAATGGCATGGAATGGCATGGAATGGCATGGAATGGCATGGAATGGCATGGAATGGCATGGAATGGCATGGAATGGCATGGAATGGCATGGAATGGCATGGAATGGCATGGAATGGCATGGAATGGCATGGAATGGCATGGAATGGCATGGAATGGCATGGCACCGGCATGGCACCGGCATGGCACCGGCATGGCACCGGCATGGCACCGGCATGGCACCGGCATGGCACGGCATGGCACCGGCATGGCACCGGCATGGCACCGGCATGGCACCGGCATGGCACGGCATGGCACGGCATGGCACGGCATGGCACGGCATGGCACGGCATGGCACCGGCATGGCACCGGCATGGCACCGGCATGGCACCGGCATGGCACGGCATGGCACCGGCATGGCACGGCATGGCACCGGCATGGCACGGTATGGCACCGGCATGGCACGGCATGGCACCGGCATGGCACGGCATGGCACCGGCATGGCACGGCATGGCACCGGCATGGCACGGCATGGCACCGGCATGGCACGGCATGGCACCGGCATGGCACGGCATGGCACCGGCATGGCACCGGCATGGCACCGGCATGGCACCGGCATGGCACGGCATGGCACCGGCATGGCACGGCATGGCACCGGCATGGCACGGTATGGCACCGGCATGGCACGGCATGGCACCGGCATGGCACGGCATGGCACCGGCATGGCACGGCATGGCACCGGCATGGCACGGCATGGCACCGGCATGGCACGGCATGGCACCGGCATGGCACGGCATGGCACCGGCATGGCACGGCATGGCACCGGCATGGCACGGCATGGCACCGGCATGGCACGGCATGGCACCGGCATGGCACGGCATGGCACGGCATGGCACGGCATGGAATGGCATTGAATGGCATTGAATGGCATGGAATGGCATGGAATGGCATGGAATGGCATGGAATGGCATGGAATGGCATGGCACCGCATGGCACGGCATGGCACGGCATGGCACGGCATGGCACGGCATTGAATGGCATGGAATGGCATGGAATGGCATGGAATGGCATGGAATGGCATGGAATGGCATGGAATGGCATGGAATGGCATGGAATGGCATGGAATGGCATGGAATGGCATGGAATGGCATGGAATGGCATGGAATGGCATGGAATGGCATGGAATGGCATGGAATGGCATGGAATGGCATGGAATGGCATGGAATTGCATGGAATGGCATGGAATGGCATGGAATGGCATGGAATGGCATGGCACCGGCATGGCACCGGCATGGCACCGGCATGGCACGGCATGGCACCGGCATGGCACGGCATGGCACCGGCATGGCACGGCATGGCACCGGCATGGCACGGCATGGCACCGGCATGGCACGGCATGGCACGGCATGGCACGGCATGGCACGGCATGGCACGGCATGGCACGGCATGGAATGGCATTGAATGGCATTGAATGGCATGGAATGGCATGGAATGGCATGGAATGGCATGGAATGGCATGGAATGGCATGGAATGGCATGGAATGGCATGGAATGGCATGGCACCGCATGGCACGGCATGGCACGGCATGGCACGGCATGGCACGGCATTGAATGGCATGGAATGGCATGGAATGGCATGGAATGGCATGGAATGGCATGGAATGGCATGGAATGGCATGGAATGGCATGGAATGGCATGGAATGGCATGGAATGGCATGGAATGGCATGGAATGGCATGGAATGGCATGGAATGGCATGGAATGGCATGGAATGGCATGGAATGGCATGGAATGGCATGGAATGGCATGGAATGGCATGGAATGGCATGGAATGGCATGGAATGGCATGGAATGGCATGGAATGGCATGGAATGGCATGGAATGGCATGGAATGGCATGGAATGGCATGGAATGGCATGGAATGGCATGGAATGGCATGGAATGGCATGGAATGGCATGGAATGGCATGGAATGGCATGGAATGGCATGGAATGGCATGGAATTGCATGGAATGGCATGGAATGGCATGGAATGGCATGGAATGGCATGGCACCGGCATGGCACGGCATGGCACCGGCATGGCACGGCATGGCACCGGCATGGCACGGCATGGCACCGGCATGGCACGGCATGGCACCGGCATGGCACGGCATGGCACCGGCATGGCACCGGCATGGCACGGCATGGCACCGGCATGGCACGGCATGGCACCGGCATGGCACGGCATGGCACCGGCATGGCACGGCATGGCACCGGCATGGCACGGCATGGCACCGGCATGGCACGGCATGGCACGGCATGGCACGGCATGGAATGGCATTGAATGGCATTGAATGGCATGGAATGGCATGGAATGGCATGGAATGGCATGGAATGGCATGGCACCGGCATGGCACCGCATGGCACGGCATGGCACGGCATGGCACGGCATTGAATGGCATGGAATGGAATGGAATGGCATGGAATGGCATGGAATGGCATGGAATGGCATGGAATGGCATGGAATGGCATGGAATGGCATGGAATGGCATGGAATGGCATGGAATGGCATGGAATGGCATGGAATGGCATGGAATGGCATGGAATGGCATGGAATTGCATGGAATGGCATGGAATGGCATGGCACCGGCATGGAATGGCATGGAATGGCATGGCACCGGCATGGAATGGCATGGAATGGCATGGAATGGCATGGAATGGCATGGAATGGCATGGAATGGCATGGAATGGCATGGCACCGGCATGGCACCGGCATGGCACCGGCATGGCACGGCATGGCACGGCATGGCACGACATGGCACGGCATGGCACGACATGGCACGGAATGGCATGGAATGGCATGGAATGGCATGGAATGGCATGGAATGGCATGGAATGGCATGGAATGGCATGGAATGGCATGGAATGGCATGGAATGGCATGGCACCGGCATGGCACCGGCATGGCACCGGCATGGCACCGGCATGGCACCGGCATGGCACCGGCATGGCACGGCATGGCACCGGCATGGCACCGGCATGGCACCGGCATGGCACCGGCATGGCACGGCATGGCACCGGCATGGCACGGCATGGCACGGCATGGCACGGCATGGCACGGCATGGCACGGCATGGCACGGCATGGCACGGCATGGAATGGCATTGAATGGCATTGAATGGCATGGAATGGCATGGAATGGCATGGAATGGCATGGGACGGCATGGCACCGGCATGGCACCGGCATGGCACCGGCATGGCACGGCATGGCACCGGCATGACACCGGCATGGCACGGCATGGCACCGGCATGGCACGGCATGGCACCGGCATGGCACGGCATGGCACCGGCATGACACGGCATGGCACCGGCATGGCACGGCATGGCACCGGCATGGCACGGCATGGCACCGGCATGGCACGGCATGGCACCGGCATGGCACGGCATGGCACCGGCATGGCACGGCATGGCACCGGCATGGCACCGGCATGGCACCGGCATGGCACGGCATGGCACCGGCATGACACCGGCATGGCACGGCATGGCACCGGCATGGCACCGGCATGGCACGGCATGGCACGGCATGGCACCGGCATGGCACCGGCATGGCACGGTATGGCACGGCATGGCACCGGCATGGCACGGCATGGCACGGCATGGCACGGCATGGCACCGGCATGGCACCGGCATGGCACCGGCATGGCACCGGCATGGCACCGGCATGGCACCGGCATGGCACCGGCATGGCACCGGCATGGCACGGCATGGCACCGGCATGGCACGGCATGGCACCGGCATGGCACGGTATGGCACCGGCATGGCACGGCATGGCACCGGCATGGCACGGCATGGCACCGGCATGGCACGGCATGGCACCGGCATGGCACGGCATGGCACCGGCATGGCACGGCATGGCACCGGCATGGCACGGCATGGCACCGGCATGGCACGGCATGGCACCGGCATGGCACGGCATGGCACCGGCATGGCACGGCATGGCACCGGCATGGCACGGCATGGCACCGGCATGGCACGGCCTGGCACCGGCATGGCACGGCATGGCACCGGCATGGCACGGCATGGCACCGGCATGGCACGGCATGGCACCGGCATGGCACGGCATGGCACCGGCATGGCACGGCATTGAATGGCATGGCACGGCATTGAATGGCATGGAATGGCATTGAATGGCATGGAATTGCATGGAATGGCATGGAATGGCATGGAATGGCATGGAATGGCACGGAATGGCATGGAATGGCATGGAATGGCATGGAATGGCATGGAATGGCATGGAATGGCATGGAATGGCATGGAATGGCATGGAATGGCATGGAATGGCATGGAATGGCATGGAATGGCATGGAATGGCATGGAATGGCATGGAATGGCATGGAATGGCATGGAATGGCATGGAATGGCATGGAATGGCATGGAATGGCATGGCACCGGCATGGAATGGCATGGAATGGCATGGAATGGCATGGCACCGGCATGGCACCGGCATGGCACCGGCATGGCACGGCATGGCACGGCATGGCACGGAATGGCATGGAATGGCATGGAATGGCATGGAATGGCATGGAATGGCATGGAATGGCATGGAATGGCATGGAATGGCATGGAATGGCATGGAATGGCATGGCACCGGCATGGCACCGGCATGGCACGGCATGGCACGGCATGGCACGGCATGGCACGGCATGGCACCGGCATGGCACGGCATGGCACCGGCATGGCACGGCATGGCACGGCATGGCACGGCATGGCACGGCATGGCACGGCATGGCACCGGCATGGCACCGGCATGGCACCGGCATGGCACCGGCATGGCACGGCATGGCACCGGCATGGCACCGGCATGGCACGGCATTGAATGGCATGGCACCGGCATGGCACGGCATGGCACCGGCATGGCACGGCATGGCACGGCATGGCACGGCATGGCACGGCATGGAATGGCATTGAATGGCATTGAATGGCATGGAATGGCATGGAATGGCATGGAATGGCATGGAATGGCATGGAATGGCATGGAATGGCATGGAATGGCATGGAATGGCATGGAATGGCATGGAATGGCATGGAATGGCATGGAATGGCATGGAATGGCATGGAATGGCATGGAATGGCATGGAATGGCATGGAATGGCATGGAATGGCATGGAATGGCATGGAATGGCATGGAATGGCATGGAATGGCATGGAATGGCATGGAATGGCATGGAATGGCATGGAATGGCATGGAATGGCATGGAATTGCATGGAATGGCATGGCACCGACATGGCACCGGCATGGCACCGGCATGGCACCGGCATGGCACCGGCATGGCACCGGCATGGCACCGGCATGGCACCGGCATGGCACCGGCATGGCACCGGCATGGCACCGGCATGGCACCGGCATGGCACCGGCATGGCACCGGCATGGCACCGGCATGGCACCGGCATGGCACCGGCATGGCACGGCATGGCACCGGCATGGCACGGCATGGCACCGGCATGGCACGGCATGGCACCGGCATGGCACGGCATGGCACCGGCATGGCACGGCATGGCACCGGCATGGCACGGCATGGCACCGGCATGGCACCGGCATGGCACGGCATGGCACCGGCATGGCACGGCATGGCACCGGCATGGCACGGCATGGCACCGGCATGGCACGGCATGGCACCGGCATGGCACGGCATGGCACCGGCATGGCACGGCATGGAATGGCATTGAATGGCATTGAATGGCATGGAATGGCATGGCACCGCATGGCACGGCATGGCACGGCATGGCACGGCATTGAATGGCATGGAACGGCATGGAATGGCATGGAATGGCATGGAATGGCATGGAATGGCATGGCACGGCATGGCACGGCATTGAATGGCATGGAATGGCATGGAATGGCATGGAATGGCATGGAATGGCATGGAATGGCATGGAATGGCATGGAATGGCATGGAATGGCATGGAATGGCATGGAATGGCATGGAATGGCACGGCATGGCACGGCATGGCACGGCATGGCACGGAATGGCATGGAATGGCATGGAATGGCATGGAATGGCATGGAATGGCATGGAATGGCATGGAATGGCATGGCACCGGCATGGCACCGGCATGGCACCGGCATGGCACCGGCATGGCACCGGCATGGCACCGGCATGGCACCGGCATGGCACCGGCATGGCACCGGCATGGCACCGGCATGGCACCGGCATGGCACCGGCATGGCACCGGCATGGCACCGGCATGGCACCGGCATGGCACCGGCATGGCACCGGCATGGCACCGGCATGGCACGGCATGGCACCGGCATGGCACGGCATGGCACCGGCATGGCACGGCATGGCACGGCATGGCACGGCATGGCACGGCATGGCACGGCATGGAATGGCATTGAATGGCATTGAATGGCATGGAATGGCATGGAATGGCATGGAATGGCATGGAATGGCATGGAATGGCATGGAATGGCATGGAATGGCATGGAATGGCATGGAATGGCATGGAATGGCATGGAATGGCATGGAATGGCATGGAATGGCATGGAATGGCATGGAATGGCATGGAATGGCATGGAATGGCATGGAATGGCATGGAATGGCATGGAATGGCATGGAATGGCATGGAATGGCATGGAATGGCATGGAATGGCATGGAATGGCATGGAATGGCATGGAATGGCATGGAATGGCATGGAATGGCATGGAATGGCATGGAATGGCATGGAATGGCATGGAATGGCATGGAATGGCATGGAATGGCATGGAATGCCATGGAATTGCATGGAATGGCATGGAATGGCATGGAATGGCATGGAATGGCATGGCACCGGCATGGCACCGGCATGGCACCGGCATGGCACGGCATGGCACCGGCATGGCACGGCATGGCACCGGCATGGCACGGCATGGCACCGGCATGGCACGGCATGGCACCGGCATGGCACCGGCATGGCACGGCATGGCACCGGCATGGCACGGCATGGCACCGGCATGGCACGGCATGGCACCGGCATGGCACCGGCATGGCACGGCATTGAATGGCATGGCACCGGCATGGCACGGCATGGCACCGGCATGGCACGGCATGGCACGGCATGGCACGGCATGGCACGGCATGGAATGGCATTGAATGGCATTGAATGGCATGGAATGGCATGGAATGGCATGGAATGGCATGGAATGGCATGGAATGGCATGGAATGGCATGGAATGGCATGGAATGGCATGGAATGGCATGGAATGGCATGGAATGGCATGGAATGGCATGGAATGGCATGGAATGGCATGGAATGGCATGGAATGGCATGGAATGGCATGGAATGGCATGGAATGGCATGGAATGGCATGGAATGGCATGGAATGGCATGGAATGGCATGGAATTGCATGGAATGGCATGGAATGGCATGGAATGGCATGGAATGGCATGGAATGGCATGGAATGGCATGGAATGGCATGGCACCGGCATGGCACCGGCATGGCACCGGCATGGCACCGGCATGGCACCGGCATGGCACCGGCATGGCACGGCATGGCACCGGCATGGCACCGGCATGGCACCGGCATGGCACCGGCATGGCACGGCATGGCACGGCATGGCACGGCATGGCACGGCATGGCACGGCATGGCACCGGCATGGCACCGGCATGGCACCGGCATGGCACCGGCATGGCACGGCATGGCACCGGCATGGCACGGCATGGCACCGGCATGGCACGGTATGGCACCGGCATGGCACGGCATGGCACCGGCATGGCACGGCATGGCACCGGCATGGCACGGCATGGCACCGGCATGGCACGGCATGGCACCGGCATGGCACCGGCATGGCACCGGCATGGCACCGGCATGGCACGGCATGGCACCGGCATGGCACGGCATGGCACCGGCATGGCACGGTATGGCACCGGCATGGCACGGCATGGCACCGGCATGGCACGGCATGGCACCGGCATGGCACGGCATGGCACCGGCATGGCACGGCATGGCACCGGCATGGCACGGCATGGCACCGGCATGGCACGGCATGGCACCGGCATGGCACGGCATGGCACCGGCATGGCACGGCATGGCACCGGCATGGCACGGCATGGCACCGGCATGGCACGGCATGGCACCGGCATGGCACGGCATGGCACCGGCATGGCACGGCATGGCACCGGCATGGCACGGCATGGCACCGGCATGGCACGGCATGGCACCGGCATGGCACGGCATGGCACCGGCATGGCACGGCATGGCACGGCATGGAATGGCATTGAATGGCATTGAATGGCATGGAATGGCATGGAATGGCATGGAATGGCATGGAATGGCATGGAATGGCATGGCACCGCATGGCACGGCATGGCACGGCATGGCACGGCATGGCACGGCATTGAATGGCATGGAATGGCATGGAATGGCATGGAATGGCATGGAATGGCATGGAATGGCATGGAATGGCATGGAATGGCATGGAATGGCATGGAATGGCATGGAATGGCATGGAATGGCATGGAATGGCATGGAATGGCATGGAATGGCATGGAATGGCATGGAATGGCATGGAATGGCATGGAATGGCATGGAATTGCATGGAATGGCATGGAATGGCATGGAATGGCATGGAATGGCATGGCACCGGCATGGCACCGGCATGGCACCGGCATGGCACGGCATGGCACCGGCATGGCACGGCATGGCACCGGCATGGCACGGCATGGCACCGGCATGGCACGGCATGGCACCGGCATGGCACGGCATGGCACGGCATGGCACGGCATGGCACGGCATGGCACGGCATGGCACGGCATGGAATGGCATTGAATGGCATTGAATGGCATGGAATGGCATGGAATGGCATGGAATGGCATGGAATGGCATGGAATGGCATGGAATGGCATGGAATGGCATGGAATGGCATGGCACCGCATGGCACGGCATGGCACGGCATGGCACGGCATTGAATGGCATGGAATGGCATGGAATGGCATGGAATGGCATGGAATGGCATGGAATGGCATGGAATGGCATGGAATGGCATGGAATGGCATGGAATGGCATGGAATGGCATGGAATGGCATGGAATGGCATGGAATGGCATGGAATGGCATGGAATGGCATGGAATGGCATGGAATGGCATGGAATGGCATGGAATGGCATGGAATGGCATGGAATGGCATGGAATGGCATGGAATGGCATGGAATGGCATGGAATGGCATGGAATGGCATGGAATGGCATGGAATGGCATGGAATGGCATGGAATGGCATGGAATGGCATGGAATGGCATGGAATGGCATGGAATGGCATGGAATGGCATGGAATGGCATGGAATGGCATGGAATGGCATGGAATTGCATGGAATGGCATGGAATGGCATGGAATGGCATGGAATGGCATGGCACCGGCATGGCACGGCATGGCACCGGCATGGCACGGCATGGCACCGGCATGGCACGGCATGGCACCGGCATGGCACGGCATGGCACCGGCATGGCACCGGCATGGCACGGCATGGCACCGGCATGGCACGGCATGGCACCGGCATGGCACGGCATGGCACGGCATGGCACCGGCATGGCACGGCATGGCACCGGCATGGCACGGCATGGCACCGGCATGGCACGGCATGGCACGGCATGGCACGGCATGGAATGGCATTGAATGGCATTGAATGGCATGGAATGGCATGGAATGGCATGGAATGGCATGGAATGGCATGGCACCGGCATGGCACCGCATGGCACGGCATGGCACGGCATGGCACGGCATTGAATGGCATGGAATGGAATGGAATGGCATGGAATGGCATGGAATGGCATGGAATGGCATGGAATGGCATGGAATGGCATGGAATGGCATGGAATGGCATGGAATGGCATGGAATGGCATGGAATGGCATGGAATGGCATGGAATGGCATGGAATGGCATGGAATGGCATGGAATGGCATGGAATTGCATGGAATGGCATGGAATGGCATGGCACCGGCATGGAATGGCATGGAATGGCATGGCACCGGCATGGAATGGCATGGAATGGCATGGAATGGCATGGAATGGCATGGAATGGCATGGAATGGCATGGAATGGCATGGCACCGGCATGGCACCGGCATGGCACCGGCATGGCACGGCATGGCACGGCATGGCACGACATGGCACGGAATGGCATGGAATGGCATGGAATGGCATGGAATGGCATGGAATGGCATGGAATGGCATGGAATGGCATGGAATGGCATGGAATGGCATGGAATGGCATGGCACCGGCATGGCACCGGCATGGCACCGGCATGGCACCGGCATGGCACCGGCATGGCACGGCATGGCACCGGCATGGCACCGGCATGGCACCGGCATGGCACCGGCATGGCACGGCATGGCACCGGCATGGCACGGCATGGCACGGCATGGCACGGCATGGCACGGCATGGCACGGCATGGCACGGCATGGCACGGCATGGAATGGCATTGAATGGCATTGAATGGCATGGAATGGCATGGAATGGCATGGAATGGCATGGGACGGCATGGCACCGGCATGGCACCGGCATGGCACCGGCATGGCACGGCATGGCACCGGCATGACACCGGCATGGCACGGCATGGCACCGGCATGGCACGGCATGGCACCGGCATGGCACGGCATGGCACCGGCATGACACGGCATGGCACCGGCATGGCACGGCATGGCACCGGCATGGCACGGCATGGCACCGGCATGGCACGGCATGGCACCGGCATGGCACGGCATGGCACCGGCATGGCACCGGCATGGCACCGGCATGGCACGGCATGGCACCGGCATGACACCGGCATGGCACGGCATGGCACCGGCATGGCACCGGCATGGCACGGCATGGCACGGCATGGCACCGGCATGGCACCGGCATGGCACGGTATGGCACGGCATGGCACCGGCATGGCACGGCATGGCACGGCATGGCACGGCATGGCACCGGCATGGCACCGGCATGGCACCGGCATGGCACCGGCATGGCACCGGCATGGCACCGGCATGGCACCGGCATGGCACCGGCATGGCACGGCATGGCACCGGCATGGCACGGCATGGCACCGGCATGGCACGGTATGGCACCGGCATGGCACGGCATGGCACCGGCATGGCACGGCATGGCACCGGCATGGCACGGCATGGCACCGGCATGGCACGGCATGGCACCGGCATGGCACGGCATGGCACCGGCATGGCACGGCATGGCACCGGCATGGCACGGCATGGCACCGGCATGGCACGGCATGGCACCGGCATGGCACGGCATGGCACCGGCATGGCACGGCATGGCACCGGCATGGCACGGCCTGGCACCGGCATGGCACGGCATGGCACCGGCATGGCACGGCATGGCACCGGCATGGCACGGCATGGCACCGGCATGGCACGGCATGGCACCGGCATGGCACGGCATTGAATGGCATGGCACGGCATTGAATGGCATGGAATGGCATTGAATGGCATGGAATTGCATGGAATGGCATGGAATGGCATGGAATGGCATGGAATGGCACGGAATGGCATGGAATGGCATGGAATGGCATGGAATGGCATGGAATGGCATGGAATGGCATGGAATGGCATGGAATGGCATGGAATGGCATGGAATGGCATGGAATGGCATGGAATGGCATGGAATGGCATGGAATGGCATGGAATGGCATGGAATGGCATGGAATGGCATGGAATGGCATGGAATGGCATGGAATGGCATGGAATGGCATGGCACCGGCATGGAATGGCATGGAATGGCATGGAATGGCATGGCACCGGCATGGCACCGGCATGGCACCGGCATGGTACGGCATGGCACGGCATGGCACGGAATGGCATGGAATGGCATGGAATGGCATGGAATGGCATGGAATGGCATGGAATGGCATGGAATGGCATGGAATGGCATGGAATGGCATGGAATGGCATGGCACCGGCATGGCACCGGCATGGCACGGCATGGCACGGCATGGCACGGCATGGCACGGCATGGCACCGGCATGGCACGGCATGGCACCGGCATGGCACGGCATGGCACGGCATGGCACGGCATGGCACGGCATGGCACGGCATGGCACCGGCATGGCACCGGCATGGCACCGGCATGGCACCGGCATGGCACGGCATGGCACCGGCATGGCACCGGCATGGCACGGCATTGAATGGCATGGCACCGGCATGGCACGGCATGGCACCGGCATGGCACGGCATGGCACGGCATGGCACGGCATGGCACGGCATGGAATGGCATTGAATGGCATTGAATGGCATGGAATGGCATGGAATGGCATGGAATGGCATGGAATGGCATGGAATGGCATGGAATGGCATGGAATGGCATGGAATGGCATGGAATGGCATGGAATGGCATGGAATGGCATGGAATGGCATGGAATGGCATGGAATGGCATGGAATGGCATGGAATGGCATGGAATGGCATGGAATGGCATGGAATGGCATGGAATGGCATGGAATGGCATGGAATGGCATGGAATGGCATGGAATGGCATGGAATGGCATGGAATTGCATGGAATGGCATGGCACCGACATGGCACCGGCATGGCACCGGCATGGCACCGGCATGGCACCGGCATGGCACCGGCATGGCACCGGCATGGCACCGGCATGGCACCGGCATGGCACCGGCATGGCACCGGCATGGCACCGGCATGGCACCGGCATGGCACCGGCATGGCACCGGCATGGCACCGGCATGGCACCGGCATGGCACCGGCATGGCACCGGCATGGCACGGCATGGCACCGGCATGGCACGGCATGGCACCGGCATGGCACGGCATGGCACCGGCATGGCACGGCATGGCACCGGCATGGCACGGCATGGCACCGGCATGGCACCGGCATGGCACGGCATGGCACCGGCATGGCACGGCATGGCACCGGCATGGCACGGCATGGCACCGGCATGGCACGGCATGGCACCGGCATGGCACGGCATGGCACCGGCATGGCACGGCATGGAATGGCATTGAATGGCATTGAATGGCATGGAATGGCATGGCACCGCATGGCACGGCATGGCACGGCATGGCACGGCATTGAATGGCATGGAACGGCATGGAATGGCATGGAATGGCATGGAATGGCATGGAATGGCATGGCACGGCATGGCACGGCATTGAATGGCATGGAATGGCATGGAATGGCATGGAATGGCATGGAATGGCATGGAATGGCATGGAATGGCATGGAATGGCATGGAATGGCATGGAATGGCATGGAATGGCACGGCATGGCACGGCATGGCACGGCATGGCACGGAATGGCATGGAATGGCATGGAATGGCATGGAATGGCATGGAATGGCATGGAATGGCATGGAATGGCATGGCACCGGCATGGCACCGGCATGGCACCGGCATGGCACCGGCATGGCACCGGCATGGCACCGGCATGGCACCGGCATGGCACCGGCATGGCACCGGCATGGCACCGGCATGGCACCGGCATGGCACCGGCATGGCACCGGCATGGCACCGGCATGGCACCGGCATGGCACCGGCATGGCACCGGCATGGCACGGCATGGCACCGGCATGGCACGGCATGGCACCGGCATGGCACGGCATGGCACGGCATGGCACGGCATGGCACGGCATGGCACGGCATGGAATGGCATTGAATGGCATTGAATGGCATGGAATGGCATGGAATGGCATGGAATGGCATGGAATGGCATGGAATGGCATGGAATGGCATGGAATGCCATGGAATTGCATGGAATGGCATGGAATGGCATGGAATGGCATGGAATGGCATGGCACCGGCATGGCACCGGCATGGCACCGGCATGGCACGGCATGGCACCGGCATGGCACGGCATGGCACCGGCATGGCACGGCATGGCACCGGCATGGCACGGCATGGCACCGGCATGGCACCGGCATGGCACGGCATGGCACCGGCATGGCACGGCATGGCACCGGCATGGCACGGCATGGCACCGGCATGGCACCGGCATGGCACGGCATTGAATAGCATGGCACCGGCATGGCACGGCATGGCACCGGCATGGCACGGCATGGCACGGCATGGCACGGCATGGCACGGCATGGAATGGCATTGAATGGCATTGAATGGCATGGAATGGCATGGAATGGCATGGAATGGCATGGAATGGCATGGAATGGCATGGAATGGCATGGAATGGCATGGAATGGCATGGAATGGCATGGAATGGCATGGAATGGCATGGAATGGCATGGAATGGCATGGAATGGCATGGAATGGCATGGAATGGCATGGAATGGCATGGAATGGCATGGAATGGCATGGAATGGCATGGAATGGCATGGAATGGCATGGAATGGCATGGAATTGCATGGAATGGCATGGCACCGGCATGGCACCGGCATGGCACCGGCATGGCACCGGCATGGCACCGGCATGGCACCGGCATGGCACCGGCATGGCACCGGCATGGCACCGGCATGGCACCGGCATGGCACCGGCATGGCACCGGCATGGCACCGGCATGGCACCGGCATGGCACCGGCATGGCACCGGCATGGCACCGGCATGGCACCGGCATGGCACCGGCATGGCACCGGCATGGCACGGCATGGCACCGGCATGGCACGGCATGGCACCGGCATGGCACGGCATGGCACCGGCATGGCACGGCATGGCACCGGCATGGCACGGCATGGCACCGGCATGGCACCGGCATGGCACGGCATGGCACCGGCATGGCACGGCATGGCACCGGCATGGCACCGGCATGGCACGGCATGGCACCGGCATGGCACGGCATGGCACCGGCATGGCACGGCATGGCACCGGCATGGCACGGCATGGAATGGCATTGAATGGCATTGAATGGCATGGAATGGCATGGCACCGCATGGCACGGCATGGCACGGCATGGCACGGCATTGAATGGCATGGAACGGCATGGAATGGCATGGAATGGCATGGAATGGCATGGAATGGCATGGCACGGCATGGCACGGCATTGAATGGCATGGAATGGCATGGAATGGCATGGAATGGCATGGAATGGCATGGAATGGCATGGAATGGCATGGAATGGCATGGAATGGCACGGAATGGCATGGAATGGCACGGCATGGCACGGCATGGCACGGCATGGCACGGAATGGCATGGAATGGCATGGAATGGCATGGAATGGCATGGAATGGCATGGAATGGCATGGAATGGCATGGCACCGGCATGGCACCGGCATGGCACCGGCATGGCACCGGCATGGCACCGGCATGGCACCGGCATGGCACCGGCATGGCACCGGCATGGCACCGGCATGGCACCGGCATGGCACCGGCATGGCACCGGCATGGCACCGGCATGGCACCGGCATGGCACCGGCATGGCACCGGCATGGCACCGGCATGGCACGGCATGGCACCGGCATGGCACGGCATGGCACCGGCATGGCACGGCATGGCACGGCATGGCACGGCATGGCACGGCATGGCACGGCATGGAATGGCATTGAATGGCATTGAATGGCATGGAATGGCATGGAATGGCATGGAATGGCATGGAATGGCATGGAATGGCATGGAATGGCATGGAATGGCATGGAATGGCATGGAATGGCATGGAATGGCATGGAATGGCATGGAATGGCATGGAATGGCATGGAATGGCATGGAATGGCATGGAATGGCATGGAATGGCATGGAATGGCATGGAATGGCATGGAATGGCATGGAATGGCATGGAATGGCATGGAATGGCATGGAATGGCATGGAATGGCATGGAATGGCATGGAATGGCATGGAATGGCATGGAATGGCATGGAATTGCATGGAATGGCATGGAATGGCATGGAATGGCATGGAATGGCATGGCACCGGCATGGCACCGGCATGGCACCGGCATGGCACGGCATGGCACCGGCATGGCACGGCATGGCACCGGCATGGCACGGCATGGCACCGGCATGGCACGGCATGGCACCGGCATGGCACCGGCATGGCACGGCATGGCACCGGCATGGCACGGCATGGCACCGGCATGGCACGGCATGGCACCGGCATGGCACGGCATGGTACCGGCATGGCACCGGCATGGCACGGCATGGCACCGGCATGGCACGGCATGGCACCGGCATGGCACGGCATGGCACCGGCATGGCACGGCATGGCACCGGCATGGCACGGCATGGCACGGCATGGCACGGCATGGAATGGCATGGAATGGCATTGAATGGCATTGAATGGCATGGAATGGCATGGAATGGCATGGCACCGGCATGGCACCGCATGGCACGGCATGGCACGGCATGGCACGGCATTGAATGGCATGGAATGGCATGGAATGGCATGGAATGGCATGGAATGGCATGGAATGGCATGGAATGGCATGGAATTGCATGGAATGGCATGGAATGGCATGGAATGGCATGGAATGGCATGGCACCGGCATGGAATGGCATGGAATGGCATGGAATGGCATGGAATGGCATGGAATGGCATGGAATGTCATGGAATGGCATGGAATGGCATGGAATGGCATGGAATGGCATGGAATGGCATGGAATGGCATGGAATGGCATGGCACCGGCATGGCACCGGCATGGCACCGGCATGGCACGGCATGGCACGGCATGGCACGGAATGGCATGGAATGGCATGGAATGGCATGGAATGGCATGGAATGGCATGGAATGGCATGGAATGGCATGGAATGGCATGGAATGGCATGGAATGGCATGGAATGGCATGGAATGGCATGGCACCGGCATGGCACCGGCATGGCATCGGCATGGCACCGGCATGGCACCGGCATGGCACCGGCATGGCACCGGCATGGCACCGGCATGGCACCGGCATGGCACCGGCATGGCACCGGCATGGCACCGGCATGGCACGGCATGGCACCGGCATGGCACCGGCATGGCACCGGCATGGCACCGGCATGGCACGGCATGGCACGGCATGGCACCGGCATGGCACGGCATGGCACCGGCATGGCACGGCATGGCACCGGCATGGCACGGCATGGCACCGGCATGGCACGGCATGGCACCGGCATGGCACGGCATGGCACCGGCATGGCACGGCATGGCACCGGCATGGCACCGGCATGGCACCGGCATGGCACCGGCATGGCACCGGCATGGCACCGGCATGGCACCGGCATGGCACCGGCATGGCACGGCATGGCACCGGCATGGCACCGGCATGGCACCGGCATGGCACCGGCATGGCACGGCATGGCACGGCATGGCACCGGCATGGCACGGCATGGCACCGGCATGGCACGGCATGGCACCGGCATGGCACGGCATGGCACCGGCATGGCACGGCATGGCACCGGCATGGCACGGCATGGCACCGGCATGGCACGGCATGGCACCGGCATGGCACGGCATGGCACGGCATGGCACGGCATGGAATGGCATTGAATGGCATTGAATGGCATGGAATGGCATGAATGGCATGGCACCGGCATGGCACCGCATGGCACGGCATGGCACGGCATGGCACGGCATTGAATGGCATGGAATGGCATGGAATGGCATGGAATGGCATGGAATGGCATGGAATTGCATGGAATGGCATGGAATGGCATGGAATGGCATGGCACCGGCATGGAATGGCATGGAATGGCATGGCACCGGCATGGAATGGCATGGAATGGCATGGAATGGCATGGAATGGCATGGAATGGCATGGAATGGCATGGAATGGCATGGAATGGCATGGAATGGCATGGAATGGCATGGAATGGCATGGAATGGCATGGAATGGCATGGAATGGCATGGAATGGCATGGAATGGCATGGCACCGGCATGGCACCGGCATGGCACCGGCATGGCACCGGCATGGCACGGCATGGCACGGCATGGCACGGCATGGCACGGAATGGCATGGAATGGCATGGAATGGCATGGAATGGCATGGAATGGCATGGAATGGCATGGAATGGCATGGAATGGCATGGAATGGCATGGCACCGGCATGGCACCGGCATGGCACCGGCATGGCACCGGCATGGCACGGCATGGCACCGGCATGGCACCGGCATGGCACGGCATGGCACCGGCATGGCACGGCATGGCACCGGCATGGCACCGGCATGGCACGGCATGGCACCGGCATGGCACGGCATGGCACCGGCATGGCACGGCATGGCACCGGCATGGCACGGCATGGAATGGCATTGAATGGCATTGAATGGCATGGAATGGCATGGCACCGCATGGCACGGCATGGCACGGCATGGCACGGCATTGAATGGCATGGAACGGCATGGAATGGCATGGAATGGCATGGAATGGCATGGAATGGCATGGCACGGCATGGCACGGCATTGAATGGCATGGAATGGCATGGAATGGCATGGAATGGCATGGAATGGCATGGAATGGCATGGAATGGCATGGAATGGCATGGAATGGCATGGAATGGCATGGAATGGCACGGCATGGCACGGCATGGCACGGCATGGCACGGAATGGCATGGAATGGCATGGAATGGCATGGAATGGCATGGAATGGCATGGAATGGCATGGAATGGCATGGCACCGGCATGGCACCGGCATGGCACCGGCATGGCACCGGCATGGCACCGGCATGGCACCGGCATGGCACCGGCATGGCACCGGCATGGCACCGGCATGGCACCGGCATGGCACCGGCATGGCACCGGCATGGCACCGGCATGGCACGGCATGGCACCGGCATGGCACGGCATGGCACCGGCATGGCACGGCATGGCACGGCATGGCACGGCATGGCACGGCATGGCACGGCATGGAATGGCATTGAATGGCATTGAATGGCATGGAATGGCATGGAATGGCATGGAATGGCATGGAATGGCATGGAATGGCATGGAATGGCATGGAATGGCATGGAATGGCATGGAATGGCATGGAATGGCATGGAATGGCATGGAATGGCATGGAATGGCATGGAATGGCATGGAATGGCATGGAATGGCATGGAATGGCATGGAATGGCATGGAATGGCATGGAATGGCATGGAATGGCATGGAATGGCATGGAATGGCATGGAATGGCATGGAATGGCATGGAATGGCATGGAATGGCATGGAATGGCATGGAATGGCATGGAATGGCATGGAATGGCATGGAATGGCATGGAATGGCATGGAATGGCATGGAATGCCATGGAATTGCATGGAATGGCATGGAATGGCATGGAATGGCATGGAATGGCATGGCACCGGCATGGCACCGGCATGGCACCGGCATGGCACGGCATGGCACCGGCATGGCACGGCATGGCACCGGCATGGCACGGCATGGCACCGGCATGGCACGGCATGGCACCGGCATGGCACCGGCATGGCACGGCATGGCACCGGCATGGCACGGCATGGCACCGGCATGGCACGGCATGGCACCGGCATGGCACGGCATGGCACCGGCATGGCACCGGCATGGCACGGCATGGCACCGGCATGGCACGGCATGGCACCGGCATGGCACGGCATGGCACCGGCATGGCACGGCATGGCACCGGCATGGCACGGCATGGCACGGCATGGCACGGCATGGAATGGCATTGAATGGCATGGAATGGCATGGAATGGCATGGCACCGGCATGGCACCGCATGGCACGGCATGGCACGGCATGGCACGGCATTGAATGGCATGGAATGGCATGGAATGGCATGGAATGGCATGGAATGGCATGGAATGGCATGGAATGGCATGGAATTGCATGGAATGGCATGGAATGGCATGGAATGGCATGGAATGGCATGGCACCGGCATGGAATGGCATGGAATGGCATGGAATGGCATGGAATGGCATGGAATGGCATGGAATGGCATGGAATGGCATGGAATGGCATGGAATGGCATGGAATGGCATGGAATGGCATGGAATGGCATGGCACCGGCATGGCACCGGCATGGCACCGGCATGGCACGGCATGGCACGGCATGGCACGGAATGGCATGGAATGGCATGGAATGGCATGGAATGGCATGGAATGGCATGGAATGGCATGGAATGGCATGGAATGGCATGGAATGGCATGGAATGGCATGGAATGGCATGGAATGGCATGGAATGGCATGGAATGGCATGGCACCGGCATGGCACCGGCATGGCACCGGCATGGCACCGGCATGGCACCGGCATGGCACCGGCATGGCACCGGCATGGCACCGGCATGGCACCGGCATGGCACCGGCATGGCACCGGCATGGCACCGGCATGGCACGGCATGGCACCGGCATGGCACCGGCATGGCACCGGCATGGCACCGGCATGGCACGGCATGGCACGGCATGGCACGGCATGGCACGGCATGGCACCGGCATGGCACCGGCATGGCACCGGCATGGCACCGGCATGGCACGGCATGGCACCGGCATGGCACGGCATGGCACCGGCATGGCACGGCATGGCACCGGCATGGCACGGTATGGCACCGGCATGGCACGGCATGGCACCGGTATGGCACGGCATGGCACCGGCATGGCACGGCATGGCACGGCATGGCACCGGCATGGCACGGCATGGCACCGGCATGGCACCGGCATGGCACGGTATGGCACCGGCATGGCACGGCATGGCACCGGCATGGCACGGCATGGCACCGGCATGGCACGGCATGGCACCGGCATGGCACGGCATGGCACGGCATGGCACGGCATGGCACGGCATGGCACGGCATGGCACGGCATGGCACGGCATGGCACGGCATGGCACGGCATGGCACGGCATGGCACGGCATGGCACGGCATGGCACGGCATGGCACGGCATGGCACGGCATGGAATGGCATTGAATGGCATTGAATGGCATGGAATGGCATGGAATGGCATGGAATGGCATGGAATGGCATGGAATGGCATGGAATGGCATGGCACGGCATGGCACGGCATGGCACGGCATGGCACGGCATGGCACGGCATTGAATGGCATGGAATGGCATGGAATGGCATGGAATGGCATGGAATGGCATGGAATGGCATGGAATGGCATGGAATGGCATGGAATGGCATGGAATGGCATGGAATGGCATGGAATGGCATGGAATGGCATGGAATGGCATGGAATGGCATGGAATGGCATGGAATGGCATGGAATGGCATGGAATGGCATGGAATGGCATGGAATGGCATGGAATGGCATGGAATGGCATGGAATTGCATGGAATGGCATGGAATGGCATGGAATGGCATGGAATGGCATGGAATGGCATGGAATGGCATGGAATGGCATGGCACCGGCATGGCACCGGCATGGCACCGGCATGGCACGGCATGGCACCGGCATGGCACGGCATGGCACCGGCATGGCACGGCATGGCACCGGCATGGCACGGCATGGCACCGGCATGGCACCGGCATGGCACGGCATGGCACCGGCATGGCACGGCATGGCACCGGCATGGCACGGCATGGCACCGGCATGGCACGGCATGGCACGGCATGGCACCGGCATGGCACGGCATGGCACCGGCATGGCACGGCATGGCACCGGCATGGCACGGCATGGCACCGGCATGGCACGGCATGGCACCGGCATGGCACGGCATGGCACGGCATGGCACGGCATGGAATGGCATTGAATGGCATTGAATGGCATGGAATGGCATGGAATGGCATGGCACCGGCATGGCACCGCATGGCACGGCATGGCACGGCATGGCACGGCATTGAATGGCATGGAATGGCATGGAATGGCATGGAATGGCATGGCACCGGCATGGCACGGCATGGCACCGGCATGGCACGGCATGGCACCGGCATGGCACGGCATGGCACCGGCATGGCACCGGCATGGCACGGCATGGCACCGGCATGGCACGGCATGGCACCGGCATGGCACGGCATGGCACCGGCATGGCACGGCATGGCACCGGCATGGCACGGCATGGCACCGGCATGGCACGGCATGGCACCGGCATGGCACGGCATGGCACCGGCATGGCACGGCATGGCACCGGCATGGCACGGCATGGCACGGCATGGCACGGCATGGAATGGCATTGAATGGCATTGAATGGCATGGAATGGCATGAATGGCATGGCACCGGCATGGCACCGCATGGCACGGCATGGCACGGCATGGCACGGCATTGAATGGCATGGAATGGCATGGAATGGCATGGAATGGCATGGAATGGCATGGAATTGCATGGAATGGCATGGAATGGCATGGAATGGCATGGCACCGGCATGGAATGGCATGGAATGGCATGGCACCGGCATGGAATGGCATGGAATGGCATGGAATGGCATGGAATGGCATGGAATGGCATGGAATGGCATGGAATGGCATGGAATGGCATGGAATGGCATGGAATGGCATGGAATGGCATGGAATGGCATGGAATGGCATGGAATGGCATGGAATGGCATGGAATGGCATGGAATGGCATGGAATGGCATGGCACCGGCATGGCACCGGCATGGCACCGGCATGGCACCGGCATGGCACCGGCATGGCACGGCATGGCACGGCATGGCACGGAATGGCATGGAATGGCATGGAATGGCATGGAATGGCATGGAATGGCATGGAATGGCATGGAATGGCATGGAATGGCATGGAATGGCATGGCACCGGCATGGCACCGGCATGGCACCGGCATGGCACCGGCATGGCACCGGCATGGCACCGGCATGGCACCGGCATGGCACCGGCATGGCACCGGCATGGCACCGGCATGGCACCGGCATGGCACCGGCATGGCACCGGCATGGCACCGGCATGGCACCGGCATGGCACCGGCATGGCACCGGCATGGCACCGGCATGGCACGGCATGGCACCGGCATGGCACGGCATGGCACCGGCATGGCACGGCATGGCACCGGCATGGCACGGCATGGCACCGGCATGGCACCGGCATGGCACGGCATGGCACCGGCATGGCACGGCATGGCACCGGCATGGCACGGCATGGCACCGGCATGGCACGGCATGGCACCGGCATGGCACGGCATGGCACCGGCATGGCACGGCATGGCACCGGCATGGCACGGCATGGCACCGGCATGGCACGGCATGGCACCGGCATGGCACGGCATGGCACCGGCATGGCACGGCATGGCACGGCATGGCACGGCATGGAATGGCATTGAATGGCATTGAATGGCATGGAATGGCATGGAATGGCATGGCACCGGCATGGCACCGCATGGCACGGCATGGCACGGCATGGCACGGCATTGAATGGCATGGAATGGCATGGAATGGCATGGAATGGCATGGAATGGCATGGAATGGCATGGAATTGCATGGAATGGCATGGAATGGCATGGAATGGCATGGAATGGCATGGCACCGGCATGGAATGGCATGGAATGGCATGGCACCGGCATGGAATGGCATGGAATGGCATGGAATGGCATGGAATGGCATGGAATGGCATGGAATGGCATGGCACCGGCATGGCACCGGCATGGCACCGGCATGGCACCGGCATGGCACCGGCATGGCACGGCATGGCACCGGCATGGCACGGCATGGCACGGCATGGCACGGAATGGCATGGAATGGCATGGAATGGCATGGAATGGCATGGAATGGCATGGAATGGCATGGCACCGGCATGGCACCG
Source organism: Cryptus armator (assembly GCA_963971235.1). NCBI lineage: Eukaryota > Metazoa > Arthropoda > Insecta > Hymenoptera > Ichneumonidae > Cryptus > Cryptus armator. Next base: position 37,216 of record CAXARG010000215.1, on the reverse strand, counting down.
GCATGGCACCGGCATGGCACGGCATGGCACCGGCATGGCACCGGCATGGCACCGGCATGGCACCGGCATGGCACGGCATGGCACCGGCATGGCACGGCATGGCACCGGCATGGCACGGCATGGCACCGGCATGGCACGGCATGGCACGGCATGGCACGGCATGGCACGGCATGGCACGGCATGGCACGGCATGGAATGGCATTGAATGGCATTGAATGGCATGGAATGGCATGGAATGGCATGGAATGGCATGGAATGGCATGGAATGGCATGGAATGGCATGGAATGGCATGGCACCGCATGGCACGGCATGGCACGGCATGGCACGGCATGGCACGGCATTGAATGGCATGGAATGGCATGGAATGGCATGGAATGGCATGGAATGGCATGGAATGGCATGGAATGGCATGGAATGGCATGGAATGGCATGGAATGGCATGGAATGGCATGGAATGGCATGGAATGGCATGGAATGGCATGGAATGGCATGGAATGGCATGGAATGGCATGGAATGGCATGGAATGGCATGGAATGGCATGGAATGGCATGGAATGGCATGGAATGGCATGGAATGGCATGGAATGGCATGGAATGGCATGGAATGGCATGGAATGGCATGGAATGGCATGGAATGGCATGGAATGGCATGGAATTGCATGGAATGGCATGGAATGGCATGGAATGGCATGGAATGGCATGGCACCGGCATGGCACGGCATGGCACCGGCATGGCACGGCATGGCACCGGCATGGCACGGCATGGCACCGGCATGGCACGGCATGGCACCGGCATGGCACCGGCATGGCACGGCATGGCACCGGCATGGCACGGCATGGCACCGGCATGGCACGGCATGGCACCGGCATGGCACGGCATGGCACCGGCATGGCACGGCATGGCACCGGCATGGCACGGCATGGCACCGGCATGGCACGGCATGGCACGGCATGGCACGGCATGGAATGGCATTGAATGGCATTGAATGGCATGGAATGGCATGGAATGGCATGGAATGGCATGGAATGGCATGGCACCGGCATGGCACCGCATGGCACGGCATGGCACGGCATGGCACGGCATTGAATGGCATGGAATGGAATGGAATGGCATGGAATGGCATGGAATGGCATGGAATGGCATGGAATGGCATGGAATGGCATGGAATGGCATGGAATGGCATGGAATGGCATGGAATGGCATGGAATGGCATGGAATGGCATGGAATGGCATGGAATGGCATGGAATGGCATGGAATTGCATGGAATGGCATGGAATGGCATGGCACCGGCATGGAATGGCATGGAATGGCATGGCACCGGCATGGAATGGCATGGAATGGCATGGAATGGCATGGAATGGCATGGAATGGCATGGAATGGCATGGAATGGCATGGCACCGGCATGGCACCGGCATGGCACCGGCATGGCACGGCATGGCACGGCATGGCACGACATGGCACGGAATGGCATGGAATGGCATGGAATGGCATGGAATGGCATGGAATGGCATGGAATGGCATGGAATGGCATGGAATGGCATGGAATGGCATGGAATGGCATGGAATGGCATGGAATGGCATGGCACCGGCATGGAATGGCATGGAATGGCATGGAATGGCATGGCACCGGCATGGCACCGGCATGGCACCGGCATGGCACGGCATGGCATGGAATGGCATGGAATGGCATGGAATGGCATGGAATGGCACGGCATGGCACGGCATGGCACGGCATGGCACGGAATGGCATGGAATGGCATGGAATGGCATGGAATGGCATGGAATGGCATGGAATGGCATGGCACCGGCATGGCACCGGCATGGCACCGGCATGGCACCGGCATGGCACCGGCATGGCACCGGCATGGCACCGGCATGGCACCGGCATGGCACCGGCATGGCACCGGCATGGCACCGGCATGGCACCGGCATGGCACCGGCATGGCACCGGCATGGCACCGGCATGGCACCGGCATGGCACCGGCATGGCACCGGCATGGCACCGGCATGGCACGGCATGGCACCGGCATGGCACGGCATGGCACCGGCATGGCACGGCATGGCACGGCATGGCACGGCATGGCACGGCATGGCACGGCATGGAATGGCATTGAATGGCATTGAATGGCATGGAATGGCATGGAATGGCATGGAATGGCATGGAATGGCATGGAATGGCATGGAATGGCATGGAATGGCATGGAATGGCATGGAATGGCATGGAATGGCATGGAATGGCATGGAATGGCATGGAATGGCATGGAATGGCATGGAATGGCATGGAATGGCATGGAATGGCATGGAATGGCATGGAATGGCATGGAATGGCATGGAATGGCATGGAATGGCATGGAATGGCATGGAATGGCATGGAATGGCATGGAATGGCATGGAATGGCATGGAATGGCATGGAATGGCATGGAATGGCATGGAATGGCATGGAATGGCATGGAATGGCATGGAATGGCATGGAATGGCATGGAATGGCATGGAATGCCATGGAATTGCATGGAATGGCATGGAATGGCATGGAATGGCATGGAATGGCATGGCACCGGCATGGCACCGGCATGGCACCGGCATGGCACGGCATGGCACCGGCATGGCACGGCATGGCACCGGCATGGCACGGCATGGCACCGGCATGGCACGGCATGGCACCGGCATGGCACCGGCATGGCACGGCATGGCACCGGCATGGCACGGCATGGCACCGGCATGGCACGGCATGGCACCGGCATGGCACGGCATGGCACCGGCATGGCACGGCATGGCACCGGCATGGCACGGCATGGAATGGCATTGAATGGCATTGAATGGCATGGAATGGCATGGCACCGCATGGCACGGCATGGCACGGCATGGCACGGCATTGAATGGCATGGAACGGCATGGAATGGCATGGAATGGCATGGAATGGCATGGAATGGCATGGCACGGCATGGCACGGCATTGAATGGCATGGAATGGCATGGAATGGCATGGAATGGCATGGAATGGCATGGAATGGCATGGAATGGCATGGAATGGCATGGAATGGCATGGAATGGCACGGCATGGCACGGCATGGCACGGCATGGCACGGAATGGCATGGAATGGCATGGAATGGCATGGAATGGCATGGAATGGCATGGAATGGCATGGAATGGCATGGCACCGGCATGGCACCGGCATGGCACCGGCATGGCACCGGCATGGCACCGGCATGGCACCGGCATGGCACCGGCATGGCACCGGCATGGCACCGGCATGGCACCGGCATGGCACCGGCATGGCACCGGCATGGCACCGGCATGGCACCGGCATGGCACCGGCATGGCACCGGCATGGCACCGGCATGGCACCGGCATGGCACGGCATGGCACCGGCATGGCACGGCATGGCACCGGCATGGCACGGCATGGCACGGCATGGCACGGCATGGCACGGCATGGCACGGCATGGAATGGCATTGAATGGCATTGAATGGCATGGAATGGCATGGAATGGCATGGAATGGCATGGAATGGCATGGAATGGCATGGAATGGCATGGAATGGCATGGAATGGCATGGAATGGCATGGAATGGCATGGAATGGCATGGAATGGCATGGAATGGCATGGAATGGCATGGAATGGCATGGAATGGCATGGAATGGCATGGAATGGCATGGAATGGCATGGAATGGCATGGAATGGCATGGAATGGCATGGAATGGCATGGAATGGCATGGAATGGCATGGAATGGCATGGAATGGCATGGAATGGCATGGAATGGCATGGAATGGCATGGAATGGCATGGAATGGCATGGAATGGCATGGAATGGCATGGAATGGCATGGAATGGCATGGAATGGCATGGAATGGCATGGAATGGCATGGAATGGCATGGAATGCCATGGAATTGCATGGAATGGCATGGAATGGCATGGAATGGCATGGAATGGCATGGCACCGGCATGGCACCGGCATGGCACCGGCATGGCACGGCATGGCACCGGCATGGCACGGCATGGCACCGGCATGGCACGGCATGGCACCGGCATGGCACGGCATGGCACCGGCATGGCACCGGCATGGCACGGCATGGCACCGGCATGGCACGGCATGGCACCGGCATGGCACGGCATGGCACCGGCATGGCACCGGCATGGCACCGGCATGGCACCGGCATGGCACCGGCATGGCACCGGCATGGCACCGGCATGGCACCGGCATGGCACCGGCATGGCACGGCATGGCACCGGCATGGCACGGCATGGCACCGGCATGGCACGGCATGGCACGGCATGGCACGGCATGGAATGGCATTGAATGGCATTGAATGGCATGGAATGGCATGGAATGGCATGGAATGGCATGGAATGGCATGGAATGGCATGGAATGGCATGGAATGGCATGGAATGGCATGGAATGGCATGGAATGGCATGGAATGGCATGGAATGGCATGGAATGGCATGGAATGGCATGGAATGGCATGGAATGGCATGGAATGGCATGGAATGGCATGGAATGGCATGGAATGGCATGGAATGGCATGGAATGGCATGGAATGGCATGGAATGGCATGGAATGGCATGGAATGGCATGGAATGGCATGGAATGGCATGGAATGGCATGGAATGGCATGGAATGGCATGGAATGGCATGGAATGGCATGGAATGCCATGGAATTGCATGGAATGGCATGGAATGGCATGGAATGGCATGGAATGGCATGGCACCGGCATGGCACCGGCATGGCACGGCATGGCACCGGCATGGCACGGCATGGCACCGGCATGGCACGGCATGGCACCGGCATGGCACGGCATGGCACCGGCATGGCACCGGCATGGCACGGCATGGCACCGGCATGGCACGGCATGGCACCGGCATGGCACGGCATGGCACCGGCATGGCACGGCATGGCACCGGCATGGCACCGGCATGGCACGGCATGGCACCGGCATGGCACGGCATGGCACCGGCATGGCACGGCATGGCACCGGCATGGCACGGCATGGCACCGGCATGGCACGGCATGGCACCGGCATGGCACGGCATGGCACGGCATGGCACGGCATGGAATGGCATGGAATGGCATTGAATGGCATTGAATGGCATGGAATGGCATGGAATGGCATGGCACCGGCATGGCACCGCATGGCACGGCATGGCACGGCATGGCACGGCATTGAATGGCATGGAATGGCATGGAATGGCATGGAATGGCATGGAATGGCATGGAATGGCATGGAATGGCATGGAATTGCATGGAATGGCATGGAATGGCATGGAATGGCATGGAATGGCATGGCACCGGCATGGAATGGCATGGAATGGCATGGAATGGCATGGAATGGCATGGAATGGCATGGAATGGCATGGAATGGCATGGAATGGCATGGAATGGCATGGAATGGCATGGAATGGCATGGCACCGGCATGGCACCGGCATGGCACCGGCATGGCACGGCATGGCACGGCATGGCACGGAATGGCATGGAATGGCATGGAATGGCATGGAATGGCATGGAATGGCATGGAATGGCATGGAATGGCATGGAATGGCATGGAATGGCATGGAATGGCATGGAATGGCATGGAATGGCATGGCACCGGCATGGCACCGGCATGGCACCGGCATGGCACCGGCATGGCACCGGCATGGCACCGGCATGGCACCGGCATGGCACCGGCATGGCACCGGCATGGCACCGGCATGGCACCGGCATGGCACCGGCATGGCACGGCATGGCACCGGCATGGCACCGGCATGGCACCGGCATGGCACCGGCATGGCACGGCATGGCACGGCATGGCACGGCATGGCACGGCATGGCACCGGCATGGCACCGGCATGGCACCGGCATGGCACCGGCATGGCACGGCATGGCACCGGCATGGCACGGCATGGCACCGGCATGGCACGGCATGGCACCGGCATGGCACGGTATGGCACCGGCATGGCACGGCATGGCACCGGTATGGCACGGCATGGCACCGGCATGGCACGGCATGGCACGGCATGGCACCGGCATGGCACGGCATGGCACCGGCATGGCACCGGCATGGCACGGTATGGCACCGGCATGGCACGGCATGGCACCGGCATGGCACGGCATGGCACCGGCATGGCACGGCATGGCACCGGCATGGCACGGCATGGCACGGCATGGCACGGCATGGCACGGCATGGCACGGCATGGCACGGCATGGCACGGCATGGCACGGCATGGCACGGCATGGCACGGCATGGCACGGCATGGCACGGCATGGCACGGCATGGCACGGCATGGCACGGCATGGCACGGCATGGCACGGCATGGAATGGCATTGAATGGCATTGAATGGCATGGAATGGCATGGAATGGCATGGAATGGCATGGAATGGCATGGAATGGCATGGAATGGCATGGCACGGCATGGCACGGCATGGCACGGCATGGCACGGCATGGCACGGCATTGAATGGCATGGAATGGCATGGAATGGCATGGAATGGCATGGAATGGCATGGAATGGCATGGAATGGCATGGAATGGCATGGAATGGCATGGAATGGCATGGAATGGCATGGAATGGCATGGAATGGCATGGAATGGCATGGAATGGCATGGAATGGCATGGAATGGCATGGAATGGCATGGAATGGCATGGAATGGCATGGAATGGCATGGAATGGCATGGAATGGCATGGAATTGCATGGAATGGCATGGAATGGCATGGAATGGCATGGAATGGCATGGAATGGCATGGAATGGCATGGCACCGGCATGGCACCGGCATGGCACCGGCATGGCACGGCATGGCACCGGCATGGCACGGCATGGCACCGGCATGGCACGGCATGGCACCGGCATGGCACGGCATGGCACCGGCATGGCACCGGCATGGCACGGCATGGCACCGGCATGGCACGGCATGGCACCGGCATGGCACGGCATGGCACCGGCATGGCACGGCATGGCACGGCATGGCACCGGCATGGCACGGCATGGCACCGGCATGGCACGGCATGGCACCGGCATGGCACGGCATGGCACCGGCATGGCACGGCATGGCACCGGCATGGCACGGCATGGCACGGCATGGCACGGCATGGAATGGCATTGAATGGCATTGAATGGCATGGAATGGCATGGAATGGCATGGCACCGGCATGGCACCGCATGGCACGGCATGGCACGGCATGGCACGGCATTGAATGGCATGGAATGGCATGGAATGGCATGGAATGGCATGGCACCGGCATGGCACGGCATGGCACCGGCATGGCACGGCATGGCACCGGCATGGCACGGCATGGCACCGGCATGGCACGGCATGGCACCGGCATGGCACGGCATGGCACCGGCATGGCACGGCATGGCACCGGCATGGCACCGGCATGGCACGGCATGGCACCGGCATGGCACGGCATGGCACCGGCATGGCACGGCATGGCACCGGCATGGCACGGCATGGCACCGGCATGGCACGGCATGGCACCGGCATGGCACGGCATGGCACCGGCATGGCACGGCATGGCACCGGCATGGCACGGCATGGCACCGGCATGGCACGGCATGGCACCGGCATGGCACGGCATGGCACGGCATGGCACGGCATGGAATGGCATTGAATGGCATTGAATGGCATGGAATGGCATGAATGGCATGGCACCGGCATGGCACCGCATGGCACGGCATGGCACGGCATGGCACGGCATTGAATGGCATGGAATGGCATGGAATGGCATGGAATGGCATGGAATGGCATGGAATGGCATGGAATGGCATGGCACCGGCATGGAATGGCATGGAATGGCATGGCACCGGCATGGAATGGCATGGAATGGCATGGAATGGCATGGAATGGCATGGAATGGCATGGAATGGCATGGAATGGCATGGAATGGCATGGAATGGCATGGAATGGCATGGAATGGCATGGAATGGCATGGAATGGCATGGAATGGCATGGAATGGCATGGCACCGGCATGGCACGGCATGGCACGGCATGGCACGGAATGGCATGGAATGGCATGGAATGGCATGGAATGGCATGGAATGGCATGGAATGGCATGGAATGGCATGGAATGGCATGGAATGGCATGGCACCGGCATGGCACCGGCATGGCACCGGCATGGCACCGGCATGGCACCGGCATGGCACCGGCATGGCACCGGCATGGCACCGGCATGGCACCGGCATGGCACCGGCATGGCACCGGCATGGCACCGGCATGGCACCGGCATGGCACCGGCATGGCACCGGCATGGCACCGGCATGGCACCGGCATGGCACCGGCATGGCACCGGCATGGCACCGGCATGGCACCGGCATGGCACCGGCATGGCACGGCATGGCACCGGCATGGCACGGCATGGCACCGGCATGGCACGGCATGGCACCGGCATGGCACGGCATGGCACCGGCATGGCACCGGCATGGCACGGCATGGCACCGGCATGGCACGGCATGGCACCGGCATGGCACGGCATGGCACCGGCATGGCACGGCATGGCACCGGCATGGCACGGCATGGCACCGGCATGGCACGGCATGGCACCGGCATGGCACGGCATGGCACCGGCATGGCACGGCATGGCACCGGCATGGCACGGCATGGCACGGCATGGCACGGCATGGAATGGCATTGAATGGCATTGAATGGCATGGAATGGCATGGAATGGCATGGCACCGGCATGGCACCGCATGGCACGGCATGGCACGGCATGGCACGGCATTGAATGGCATGGAATGGCATGGAATGGCATGGAATGGCATGGAATGGCATGGAATGGCATGGAATTGCATGGAATGGCATGGAATGGCATGGAATGGCATGGAATGGCATGGCACCGGCATGGAATGGCATGGAATGGCATGGCACCGGCATGGAATGGCATGGAATGGCATGGAATGGCATGGAATGGCATGGAATGGCATGGAATGGCATGGAATGGCATGGAATGGCATGGCACCGGCATGGCACCGGCATGGCACCGGCATGGCACCGGCATGGCACCGGCATGGCACGGCATGGCACCGGCATGGCACGGCATGGCACGGCATGGCACGGAATGGCATGGAATGGCATGGAATGGCATGGAATGGCATGGAATGGCATGGAATGGCATGGCACCGGCATGGCACCGGCATGGCACCGGCATGGCACCGGCATGGCACCGGCATGGCACCGGCATGGCACCGGCATGGCACCGGCATGGCACCGGCATGGCACCGGCATGGCACCGGCATGGCACGGCATGGCACCGGCATGGCACCGGCATGGCACCGGCATGGCACCGGCATGGCACGGCATGGCACGGCATGGCACGGCATGGCACGGCATGGCACGGCATGGCACGGCATGGCACCGGCATGGCACCGGCATGGCACCGGCATGGCACCGGCATGGCACGGCATGGCACCGGCATGGCACGGCATGGCACCGGCATGGCACGGTATGGCACCGGCATGGCACGGCATGGCACCGGCATGGCACGGCACGGCACCGGCATGGCACGGCATGGCACCGGCATGGCACGGCATGGCACCGGCATGGCACGGCATGGCACCGGCATGGCACCGGCATGGCACCGGCATGGCACGGCATGGCACCGGCATGGCACGGCATGGCACCGGCATGGAACGGCATGGCACGGCATGGCACGGCATGGCACGGCATGGCACCGGCATGGCACCGGCATGGCACGGCATGGCACGGCCTGGCACGGCATGGCACGGCATGGCACGGCATGGCACGGCATGGCACGGCATGGCACGGCATGGCACGGCATGGCACGGCATGGCACGGCATGGCACGGCATGGCACGGCATGGCACGGCATGGCACGGCATGGCACGGCATGGCACGGCATGGTACGGCATGGCACGGCATGGCACGGCATGGCACGGCATGGCACGGCATGGCACGGCATTGAATGGCATGGAATGGCATGGAATGGCATGGAATGGCATGGAATGGCATGGAATCGCATGGAATCGCATGGAATGGCATGGAATGGCATGGAATGGCATGGAATGGCATGGAATGGCATGGAATGGCATGGAATGGCATGGAATGGCATGGAATGGCATGGAATGGCATGGAATGGCATGGAATGGCATGGAATGGCATGGAATGGCATGGAATGGCATGGCACCGGCATGGCACCGGCATGGCACCGGCATGGCACCGGCATGGCACCGGCATGGCACCGGCATGGCACCGGCATGGCACCGGCATGGCACCGGCATGGCACCGGCATGGCACCGGCATGGCACCGGCATGGCACGGCATGGCACCGGCATGGCACCGGCATGGCACCGGCATGGCACCGGCATGGCACGGCATGGCACGGCATGGCACGGCATGGCACGGCATGGCACGGCATGGCACCGGCATGGCACCGGCATGGCACCGGCATGGCACCGGCATGGCACCGGCATGGCACCGGCATGGCACGGCATGGCACCGGCATGGCACGGCATGGCACCGGCATGGCACGGTATGGCACCGGCATGGCACGGCATGGCACCGGCATGGCACGGCATGGCACCGGCATGGCACGGCATGGCACCGGCATGGCACGGCATGGCACCGGCATGGCACGGCATGGCACCGGCATGGCACGGCATGGCACCGGCATGGCACGGCATGGCACCGGCATGGCACGGCATGGCACCGGCATGGCACGGCATGGCACCGGCATGGCACGGCATGGCACCGGCATGGCACGGCATGGCACCGGCATGGCACGGCATGGCACGGCATGGCACGGCATGGAATGGCATTGAATGGCATTGAATGGCATGGAATGGCATGGAATGGCATGGAATGGCATGGAATGGCATGGAATGGCATGGCACCGCATGGCACGGCATGGCACGGCATGGCACGGCATGGCACGGCATTGAATGGCATGGAATGGCATGGAATGGCATGGAATGGCATGGAATGGCATGGAATGGCATGGAATGGCATGGAATGGCATGGAATGGCATGGAATGGCATGGAATGGCATGGAATGGCATGGAATGGCATGGAATGGCATGGAATGGCATGGAATGGCATGGAATGGCATGGAATGGCATGGAATGGCATGGAATGGCATGGAATGGCATGGAATTGCATGGAATGGCATGGAATGGCATGGAATGGCATGGAATGGCATGGCACCGGCATGGCACCGGCATGGCACCGGCATGGCACGGCATGGCACCGGCATGGCACGGCATGGCACCGGCATGGCACGGCATGGCACCGGCATGGCACGGCATGGCACGGCATGGCACGGCATGGCACGGCATGGCACGGCATGGAATGGCATTGAATGGCATTGAATGGCATGGAATGGCATGGAATGGCATGGAATGGCATGGAATGGCATGGAATGGCATGGAATGGCATGGAATGGCATGGCACCGCATGGCACGGCATGGCACGGCATGGCACGGCATGGCACGGCATTGAATGGCATGGAATGGCATGGAATGGCATGGAATGGCATGGAATGGCATGGAATGGCATGGAATGGCATGGAATGGCATGGAATGGCATGGAATGGCATGGAATGGCATGGAATGGCATGGAATGGCATGGAATGGCATGGAATGGCATGGAATGGCATGGAATGGCATGGAATGGCATGGAATGGCATGGAATGGCATGGAATGGCATGGAATGGCATGGAATGGCATGGAATGGCATGGAATGGCATGGAATGGCATGGAATGGCATGGAATGGCATGGAATGGCATGGAATGGCATGGAATGGCATGGAATGGCATGGAATGGCATGGAATGGCATGGAATGGCATGGAATGGCATGGAATGGCATGGAATGGCATGGAATGGCATGGAATGGCATGGAATGGCATGGAATGGCATGGAATGGCATGGAATTGCATGGAATGGCATGGAATGGCATGGAATGGCATGGAATGGCATGGAATGGCATGGAATGGCATGGCACCGGCATGGCACGGCATGGCACCGGCATGGCACGGCATGGCACCGGCATGGCACGGCATGGCACCGGCATGGCACGGCATGGCACCGGCATGGCACGGCATGGCACCGGCATGGCACCGGCATGGCACGGCATGGCACCGGCATGGCACGGCATGGCACCGGCATGGCACGGCATGGCACCGGCATGGCACGGCATGGCACCGGCATGGCACGGCATGGCACCGGCATGGCACGGCATGGCACGGCATGGCACGGCATGGAATGGCATTGAATGGCATTGAATGGCATGGAATGGCATGGAATGGCATGGAATGGCATGGAATGGCATGGAATGGCATGGCACCGCATGGCACGGCATGGCACGGCATGGCACGGCATTGAATGGCATGGAATGGAATGGAATGGCATGGAATGGCATGGAATGGCATGGAATGGCATGGAATGGCATGGAATGGCATGGAATGGCATGGAATGGCATGGAATGGCATGGAATGGCATGGAATGGCATGGAATGGCATGGAATGGCATGGAATGGCATGGAATGGCATGGAATGGCATGGAATGGCATGGAATGGCATGGAATGGCATGGAATGGCATGGAATGGCATGGAATGGCATGGAATGGCATGGAATGGCATGGAATTGCATGGAATGGCATGGAATTGCATGGAATGGCATGGAATGGCATGGCACCGGCATGGAATGGCATGGAATGGCATGGCACCGGCATGGAATGGCATGGAATGGCATGGAATGGCATGGAATGGCATGGAATGGCATGGAATGGCATGGAATGGCATGGCACCGGCATGGCACCGGCATGGCACCGGCATGGCACGGCATGGCACGGCATGGCACGGCATGGCACGGAATGGCATGGAATGGCATGGAATGGCATGGAATGGCATGGAATGGCATGGAATGGCATGGAATGGCATGGAATGGCATGGAATGGCATGGAATGGCATGGCACCGGCATGGCACCGGCATGGCACCGGCATGGCACCGGCATGGCACCGGCATGGCACCGGCATGGCACCGGCATGGCACGGCATGGCACCGGCATGGCACCGGCATGGCACCGGCATGGCACCGGCATGGCACGGCATGGCACCGGCATGGCACGGCATGGCACGGCATGGCACGGCATGGCACGGCATGGCACGGCATGGCACGGCATGGCACGGCATGGCACGGCATGGAATGGCATTGAATGGCATTGAATGGCATGGAATGGCATGGAATGGCATGGAATGGCATGGCACGGCATGGCACCGGCATGGCACCGGCATGGCACGGCATGGCACCGGCATGACACCGGCATGGCACGGCATGGCACCGGCATGGCACGGCATGGCACCGGCATGGCACGGCATGGCACCGGCATGACACGGCATGGCACCGGCATGGCACGGCATGGCACCGGCATGGCACGGCATGGCACCGGCATGGCACGGCATGGCACCGGCATGGCACGGCATGGCACCGGCATGGCACCGGCATGGCACCGGCATGGCACGGCATGGCACCGGCATGACACCGGCATGGCACGGCATGGCACCGGCATGGCACCGGCATGGCACGGCATGGCACCGGCATGGCACGGCATGGCACCGGCATGGCACGGCATGGCACCGGCATGGCACGGCATGGCACCGGCATGGCACGGCATGGCACCGGCATGGCACGGCATGGCACCGGCATGGCACGGCATGGCACCGGCATGGCACGGCATGGCACCGGCATGGCACGGCATGGCACCGGCATGGCACGGCATGGCACCGGCATGGCACGGCATGGCACCGGCATGGCACGGCCTGGCACCGGCATGGCACGGCATGGCACCGGCATGGCACGGCATGGCACCGGCATGGCACGGCATGGCACCGGCATGGCACGGCATTGAATGGCATGGCACGGCATTGAATGGCATGGAATGGCATTGAATGGCATGGAATTGCATGGAATGGCATGGAATGGCATGGAATGGCATGGAATGGCACGGAATGGCATGGAATGGCATGGAATGGCATGGAATGGCATGGAATGGCATGGAATGGCATGGAATGGCATGGAATGGCATGGAATGGCATGGAATGGCATGGAATGGCATGGAATGGCATGGAATGGCATGGCACCGGCATGGAATGGCATGGAATGGCATGGAATGGCATGGCACCGGCATGGCACCGGCATGGCACGGCATGGCACGGCATGGCACGGAATGGCATGGAATGGCATGGAATGGCATGGAATGGCATGGAATGGCATGGAATGGCATGGAATGGCATGGAATGGCATGGAATGGCATGGAATGGCATGGCACCGGCATGGCACCGGCATGGCACGGCATGGCACGGCATGGCACGGCATGGCACGGCATGGCACCGGCATGGCACGGCATGGCACCGGCATGGCACGGCATGGCACGGCATGGCACGGCATGGCACGGCATGGAATGGCATTGAATGGCATTGAATGGCATGGAATGGCATGGAATGGCATGGAATGGCATGGAATGGCATGGAATGGCATGGAATGGCATGGAATGGCATGGAATGGCATGGAATGGCATGGAATGGCATGGAATGGCATGGAATGGCATGGAATGGCATGGAATGGCATGGAATGGCATGGAATGGCATGGAATGGCATGGAATGGCATGGAATGGCATGGAATGGCATGGAATGGCATGGAATGGCATGGAATGGCATGGAATTGCATGGAATGGCATGGAATGGCATGGAATGGCATGGCACCGGCATGGCACCGGCATGGCACCGGCATGGCACCGGCATGGCACCGGCATGGCACCGGCATGGCACGGCATGGCACCGGCATGGCACGGCATGGCACCGGCATGGCACGGCATGGCACCGGCATGGCACGGCATGGCACCGGCATGGCACGGCATGGCACCGGCATGGCACGGCATGGCACCGGCATGGCACGGCATGGCACCGGCATGGCACCGGCATGGCACGGCATGGCACCGGCATGGCACGGCATGGCACCGGCATGGCACGGCATGGCACCGGCATGGCACGGCATGGAATGGCATTGAATGGCATTGAATGGCATGGAATGGCATGGCACCGCATGGCACGGCATGGCACGGCATGGCACGGCATTGAATGGCATGGAACGGCATGGAATGGCATGGAATGGCATGGAATGGCATGGAATGGCATGGCACGGCATGGCACGGCATTGAATGGCATGGAATGGCATGGAATGGCATGGAATGGCATGGAATGGCATGGAATGGCATGGAATGGCATGGAATGGCATGGAATGGCATGGAATGGCATGGAATGGCATGGAATGGCATGGAATGGCACGGCATGGCACGGCATGGCACGGCATGGCACGGAATGGCATGGAATGGCATGGAATGGCATGGAATGGCATGGAATGGCATGGAATGGCATGGAATGGCATGGAATGGCATGGCACCGGCATGGCACCGGCATGGCACCGGCATGGCACCGGCATGGCACCGGCATGGCACCGGCATGGCACCGGCATGGCACCGGCATGGCACCGGCATGGCACCGGCATGGCACCGGCATGGCACCGGCATGGCACCGGCATGGCACCGGCATGGCACCGGCATGGCACCGGCATGGCACCGGCATGGCACCGGCATGGCACCGGCATGGCACCGGCATGGCACCGGCATGGCACCGGCATGGCACCGGCATGGCACCGGCATGGCACCGGCATGGCACCGGCATGGCACCGGCATGGCACCGGCATGGCACCGGCATGGCACCGGCATGGCACCGGCATGGCACCGGCATGGCACCGGCATGGCACCGGCATGGCACCGGCATGGCACCGGCATGGCACCGGCATGGCACCGGCATGGCACCGGCATGGCACCGGCATGGCACCGGCATGGCACCGGCATGGCACCGGCATGGCACCGGCATGGCACCGGCATGGCACCGGCATGGCACCGGCATGGCACCGGCATGGCACCGGCATGGCACCGGCATGGCACGGCATGGCACCGGCATGGCACGGAATGGCATGGAATGGCATGGAATGGCATGGAATGGCATGGAATGGCATGGAATGGCATGGAATGGCATGGAATGGCATGGAATTGCATGGAATGGCATGGAATGGCATGGAATGGCATGGAATGGCATGGCACCGGCATGGCACCGGCATGGCACCGGCATGGCACGGCATGGCACCGGCATGGCACGGCATGGCACCGGCATGGCACGGCATGGAATGGCATGGAATTGCATGGAATGGCATGGAATGGCATGGAATGGCATGGCACCGGCATGGAATGGCATGGAATGGCATGGCACCGGCATGGAATGGCATGGAATGGCATGGAATGGCATGGAATGGCATGGAATGGCATGGAATGGCATGGAATGGCATGGAATGGCATGGAATGGCATGGAATGGCATGGAATGGCATGGCACCGGCATGGCACCGGCATGGCACCGGCATGGCACGGCATGGCACGGCATGGCACGGAATGGCATGGAATGGCATGGAATGGCATGGAATGGCATGGAATGGCATGGAATGGCATGGAATGGCATGGAATGGCATGGAATGGCATGGAATGGCATGGCACCGGCATGGCACCGGCATGGCACCGGCATGGCACGGCATGGCACCGGCATGGCACCGGCATGGCACCGGCATGGCACCGGCATGGCACGGCATGGCACCGGCATGGCACGGCATGGCACGGCATGGCACGGCATGGCACGGCATGGCACGGCATGGCACGGCATGGCACGGCATGGCACGGCATGGCACGGCATGGCACGGCATGGCACGGCATGGCACGGCATGGCACGGCATGGCACGGCATGGCACGGCATGGCACGGCATGGCACGGCATGGCACGGCATGGCACGGCATGGAATGGCATGGAATGGCATGGCACCGGCATGGCACCGGCATGGCACCGGCATGGCACCGGCATGGCACCGGCATGGCACCGGCATGGCACCGGCATGGCACCGGCATGGCACCGGCATGGCACCGGCATGGCACCGGCATGGCACCGGCATGGCACGGCATGGCACCGGCATGGCACCGGCATGGCACCGGCATGGCACCGGCATGGCACCGGCATGGCACGGCATGGCACGGCATGGCACGGCATGGCACGGCATGGCACGGCATGGAATGGCATTGAATGGCATTGAATGGCATGGAATGGCATGGAATGGCATGGAATGGCATGGAATGGCATGGAATGGCATGGAATGGCATGGAATGGCATGGCACGGCATGGCACGGCATGGCACGGCATTGAATGGCATGGAATGGCATGGAATGGCATGGAATGGCATGGAATGGCATGGAATGGCATGGAATGGCATGGAATGGCATGGAATGGCATGGAATGGCATGGAATGGCATGGAATGGCATGGAATGGCATGGAATGGCATGGAATGGCATGGAATGGCATGGAATGGCATGGAATGGCATGGAATGGCATGGAATGGCATGGAATGGCATGGAATTGCATGGAATGGCATGGAATGGCATGGAATGGCATGGAATGGCATGGCACCGGCATGGCACCGGCATGGCACCGGCATGGCACGGCATGGCACCGGCATGGCACGGCATGGCACCGGCATGGCACGGCATGGCACCGGCATGGCACGGCATGGCACCGGCATGGCACGGCATGGCACCGGCATGGCACCGGCATGGCACGGCATGGCACCGGCATGGCACGGCATGGCACCGGCATGGCACGGCATGGCACCGGCATGGCACCGGCATGGCACGGCATGGCACCGGCATGGCACGGCATGGCACCGGCATGGCACGGCATGGCACCGGCATGGCACGGCATGGCACCGGCATGGCACGGCATGGAATGGCATTGAATGGCATTGAATGGCATGGAATGGCATGGAATGGCATGGCACCGGCATGGCACCGCATGGCACGGCATGGCACGGCATGGCACGGCATTGAATGGCATGGAATGGCATGGAATGGCATGGAATGGCATGGAATGGCATGGAATTGCATGGAATGGCATGGAATGGCATGGAATTGCATGGAATGGCATGGAATGGCATGGAATGGCATGGAATGGCATGGCACCGGCATGGAATGGCATGGAATGGCATGGCACCGGCATGGAATGGCATGGAATGGCATGGAATGGCATGGAATGGCATGGAATGGCATGGAATGGCATGGAATGGCATGGCACCGGCATGGCACCGGCATGGCACCGGCATGGCACCGGCATGGCACGGCATGGCACCGGCATGGCACGGAATGGCATGGAATGGCATGGAATGGCATGGAATGGCATGGAATGGCATGGAATGGCATGGAATGGCATGGCACCGGCATGGCACCGGCATGGCACCGGCATGGCACCGGCATGGCACCGGCATGGCACGGCATGGCACCGGCATGGCACCGGCATGGCACCGGCATGGCACCGGCATGGCACCGGCATGGCACCGGCATGGCACCGGCATGGCACCGGCATGGCACCGGCATGGCACCGGCATGGCACCGGCATGGCACCGGCATGGCACCGGCATGGCACCGGCATGGCACCGGCATGGCACCGGCATGGCACCGGCATGGCACCGGCATGGCACCGGCATGGCACCGGCATGGCACCGGCATGGCACCGGCATGGCACCGGCATGGCACCGGCATGGCACCGGCATGGCACCGGCATGGCACCGGCATGGCACCGGCATGGCACCGGCATGGCACCGGCATGGCACCGGCATGGCACCGGCATGGCACCGGCATGGCACCGGCATGGCACCGGCATGGCACCGGCATGGCACCGGCATGGCACCGGCATGGCACCGGCATGGCACCGGCATGGCACCGGCATGGCACCGGCATGGCACCGGCATGGCACCGGCATGGCACGGCATGGCACCGGCATGGCACCGGCATGGCACCGGCATGGCACCGGCATGGCACGGCATGGCACGGCATGGCACGGCATGGCACGGCATGGCACGGCATGGCACCGGCATGGCACCGGCATGGCACCGGCATGGCACCGGCATGGCACGGCATGGCACCGGCATGGCACGGCATGGCACCGGCATGGCACGGTATGGCACCGGCATGGCACGGCACGGCACCGGCATGGCACGGCACGGCACCGGCATGGCACGGCATGGCACCGGCATGGCACGGCATGGCACCGGCATGGCACGGCATGGCACCGGCATGGCACCGGCATGGCACGGCATGGCACCGGCATGGCACGGCATGGTACCGGCATGGAACGGCATGGCACGGCATGGCACGGCATGGCACGGCATGGCACCGGCATGGCACCGGCATGGCACCGGCATGGCACCGGCATGGCACCGGCATGGCACGGCATGGCACCGGCATGGCACGGCATGGCACCGGCATGGCACGGTATGGCACCGGCATGGCACGGCACGGCACCGGCATGGCACGGCACGGCACCGGCATGGCACGGCATGGCACCGGCATGGCACGGCATGGCACCGGCATGGCACGGCATGGCACCGGCATGGCACCGGCATGGCACGGCATGGCACCGGCATGGCACGGCATGGCACCGGCATGGAACGGCATGGCACGGCATGGCACGGCATGGCACGGCATGGCACCGGCATGGCACCGGCATGGCACGGCATGGCACGGCCTGGCACGGCATGGCACGGCATGGCACGGCATGGCACGGCATGGCACGGCATGGCACGGCATGGCACGGCATGGCACGGCATGGCACGGCATGGCACGGCATGGCACGGCATGGCACGGCATGGCACGGCATGGCACGGCATGGAATGGCATTGAATGGCATTGAATGGCATGGAATGGCATGGAATGGCATGGAATGGCATGGAATGGCATGGAATGGCATGGCACGGCATGGCACGGCATGGCACGGCATGGCACGGCATTGAATGGCATGGAATGGCATGGAATGGCATGGAATGGCATGGAATGGCATGGAATCGCATGGAATGGCATGGAATGGCATGGAATGGCATGGAATGGCATGGAATGGCATGGAATGGCATGGAATGGCATGGAATGGCATGGAATGGCATGGAATGGCATGGAATGGCATGGAATGGCATGGAATGGCATGGAATGGCATGGAATGGCATGGAATGGCATGGAATGGCATGGAATGGCATGGAATGGCATGGAATGGCATGGAATGGCATGGAATGGCATGGAATGGCATGGAATGGCATGGAATGGCATGGCACCCGCATGGCACCGGCATGGCACCGGCATGGCACCGGCATGGCACCGGCATGGCACGGCATGGCACCGGCATGGCACCGGCATGGCACCGGCATGGCACCGGCATGGCACGGCATGGCACGGCATGGCACGGCATGGCACGGCATGGCACCGGCATGGCACCGGCATGGCACCGGCATGGCACGGCATGGCACCGGCATGGCACGGCATGGCACCGGCATGGCACGGCATGGCACGGCATGGCACCGGCATGGCACGGCATGGCACCGGCATGGCACGGCATGGCACCGGCATGGCACGGCATGGCACCGGCATGGCACGGCATGGCACCGGCATGGCACGGCATGGCACCGGCATGGCACGGCATGGCACCGGCATGGCACGGCATGGCACCGGCATGGCACGGCATGGCACCGGCATGGCACGGCATGGCACCGGCATGGCACGGCATGGCACGGCATGGCACGGCATGGAATGGCATTGAATGGCATTGAATGGCATGGAATGGCATGGAATGGCATGGAATGGCATGGAATGGCATGGCACCGCATGGCACGGCATGGCACGGCATGGCACGGCATGGCACGGCATTGAATGGCATGGAATGGCATGGAATGGCATGGAATGGCATGGAATGGCATGGAATGGCATGGAATGGCATGGAATGGCATGGAATGGCATGGAATGGCATGGAATGGCATGGAATTGCATGGAATGGCATGGAATGGCATGGAATGGCATGGAATGGCATGGCACCGGCATGGCACCGGCATGGCACCGGCATGGCACGGCATGGCACCGGCATGGCACGGCATGGCACCGGCATGGCACGGCATGGCACCGGCATGGCACGGCATGGCACGGCATGGCACGGCATGGCACGGCATGGCACGGCATGGCACGGCATGGCACGGCATGGAATGGCATTGAATGGCATTGAATGGCATGGAATGGCATGGAATGGCATGGCACCGGCATGGCACCGGCATGGCACCGGCATGGCACCGGCATGGCACCGGCATGGCACCGGCATGGCACCGGCATGGCACCGGCATGGCACCGGCATGGCACCGGCATGGCACGGCATGGCACCGGCATGGCACGGCATGGCACGGCATGGCACGGCATGGCACGGCATGGCACGGCATGGCACGGCATGGCACGGCATGGAATGGCATTGAATGGCATTGAATGGCATGGAATGGCATGGAATGGCATGGAATGGCATGGCACGGCATGGCACCGGCATGGCACCGGCATGGCACGGCATGGCACCGGCATGACACCGGCATGGCACGGCATGGCACCGGCATGGCACGGCATGGCACCGGCATGGCACGGCATGGCACCGGCATGACACGGCATGGCACCGGCATGGCACGGCATGGCACCGGCATGGCACGGCATGGCACCGGCATGGCACGGCATGGCACCGGCATGGCACGGCATGGCACCGGCATGGCACCGGCATGGCACCGGCATGGCACGGCATGGCACCGGCATGACACCGGCATGGCACGGCATGGCACCGGCATGGCACCGGCATGGCACGGCATGGCACCGGCATGGCACGGTATGGCACCGGCATGGCACGGCATGGCACCGGCATGGCACGGCATGGCACCGGCATGGCACGGCATGGCACCGGCATGGCACGGCATGGCACCGGCATGGCACGGCATGGCACCGGCATGGCACGGCATGGCACCGGCATGGCACGGCATGGCACCGGCATGGCACGGCATGGCACCGGCATGGCACGGCCTGGCACCGGCATGGCACGGCATGGCACCGGCATGGCACGGCATGGCACCGGCATGGCACGGCATGGCACCGGCATGGCACGGCATGGCACCGGCATGGCACGGCATTGAATGGCATGGCACGGCATTGAATGGCATGGAATGGCATTGAATGGCATGGAATTGCATGGAATGGCATGGAATGGCATGGAATGGCATGGAATGGCACGGAATGGCATGGAATGGCATGGAATGGCATGGAATGGCATGGAATGGCATGGAATGGCATGGAATGGCATGGAATGGCATGGAATGGCATGGAATGGCATGGAATGGCATGGAATGGCATGGAATGGCATGGAATGGCATGGAATGGCATGGAATGGCATGGAATGGCATGGAATGGCATGGAATGGCATGGCACCGGCATGGAATGGCATGGAATGGCATGGCACCGGCATGGCACCGGCATGGCACGGCATGGCACGGCATGGCACGGAATGGCATGGAATGGCATGGAATGGCATGGAATGGCATGGAATGGCATGGAATGGCATGGAATGGCATGGAATGGCATGGAATGGCATGGAATGGCATGGCACCGGCATGGCACCGGCATGGCACGGCATGGCACGGCATGGCACGGCATGGCACGGCATGGCACCGGCATGGCACGGCATGGCACCGGCATGGCACGGCATGGCACGGCATGGCACGGCATGGAATGGCATTGAATGGCATTGAATGGCATGGAATGGCATGGAATGGCATGGAATGGCATGGAATGGCATGGAATGGCATGGAATGGCATGGAATGGCATGGAATGGCATGGAATGGCATGGAATGGCATGGAATGGCATGGAATGGCATGGAATGGCATGGAATGGCATGGAATGGCATGGAATGGCATGGAATGGCATGGAATGGCATGGAATGGCATGGAATTGCATGGAATGGCATGGAATGGCATGGAATGGCATGGCACCGGCATGGCACCGGCATGGCACCGGCATGGCACCGGCATGGCACGGCATGGCACCGGCATGGCACGGCATGGCACCGGCATGGCACGGCATGGCACCGGCATGGCACGGCATGGCACCGGCATGGCACGGCATGGCACCGGCATGGCACGGCATGGCACCGGCATGGCACGGCATGGCACCGGCATGGCACCGGCATGGCACGGCATGGCACCGGCATGGCACGGCATGGCACCGGCATGGCACGGCATGGCACCGGCATGGCACGGCATGGAATGGCATTGAATGGCATTGAATGGCATGGAATGGCATGGCACCGCATGGCACGGCATGGCACGGCATGGCACGGCATTGAATGGCATGGAACGGCATGGAATGGCATGGAATGGCATGGAATGGCATGGAATGGCATGGCACGGCATGGCACGGCATTGAATGGCATGGAATGGCATGGAATGGCATGGAATGGCATGGAATGGCATGGAATGGCATGGAATGGCATGGAATGGCATGGAATGGCATGGAATGGCATGGAATGGCATGGAATGGCATGGAATGGCACGGCATGGCACGGCATGGCACGGCATGGCACGGAATGGCATGGAATGGCATGGAATGGCATGGAATGGCATGGAATGGCATGGAATGGCATGGAATGGCATGGAATGGCATGGAATGGCATGGAATGGCATGGCACCGGCATGGCACCGGCATGGCACCGGCATGGCACCGGCATGGCACCGGCATGGCACCGGCATGGCACCGGCATGGCACCGGCATGGCACCGGCATGGCACCGGCATGGCACCGGCATGGCACCGGCATGGCACCGGCATGGCACCGGCATGGCACCGGCATGGCACCGGCATGGCACCGGCATGGCACCGGCATGGCACCGGCATGGCACCGGCATGGCACCGGCATGGCACCGGCATGGCACCGGCATGGCACCGGCATGGCACCGGCATGGCACCGGCATGGCACCGGCATGGCACCGGCATGGCACCGGCATGGCACCGGCATGGCACCGGCATGGCACCGGCATGGCACCGGCATGGCACCGGCATGGCACCGGCATGGCACCGGCATGGCACGGCATGGCACCGGCATGGCACGGAATGGCATGGAATGGCATGGAATGGCATGGAATGGCATGGAATGGCATGGAATGGCATGGAATGGCATGGAATGGCATGGAATGGCATGGAATGGCATGGAATTGCATGGAATGGCATGGAATGGCATGGAATGGCATGGAATGGCATGGCACCGGCATGGCACCGGCATGGCACCGGCATGGCACGGCATGGCACCGGCATGGCACGGCATGGCACCGGCATGGCACGGCATGGAATGGCATGGAATTGCATGGAATGGCATGGAATGGCATGGAATGGCATGGCACCGGCATGGAATGGCATGGAATGGCATGGCACCGGCATGGAATGGCATGGAATGGCATGGAATGGCATGGAATGGCATGGAATGGCATGGAATGGCATGGAATGGCATGGAATGGCATGGAATGGCATGGAATGGCATGGCACCGGCATGGCACCGGCATGGCACCGGCATGGCACGGCATGGCACGGCATGGCACGGAATGGCATGGAATGGCATGGAATGGCATGGAATGGCATGGAATGGCATGGAATGGCATGGAATGGCATGGAATGGCATGGAATGGCATGGAATGGCATGGAATGGCATGGAATGGCATGGAATGGCATGGCACCGGCATGGCACCGGCATGGCACCGGCATGGCACGGCATGGCACCGGCATGGCACCGGCATGGCACCGGCATGGCACCGGCATGGCACGGCATGGCACCGGCATGGCACGGCATGGCACGGCATGGCACGGCATGGCACGGCATGGCACGGCATGGCACGGCATGGCACGGCATGGCACGGCATGGCACGGCATGGCACGGCATGGCACGGCATGGCACGGCATGGCACGGCATGGCACGGCATGGCACGGCATGGCACGGCATGGCACGGCATGGAATGGCATGGAATGGCATGGAATGGCATGGCACCGGCATGGCACCGGCATGGCACCGGCATGGCACCGGCATGGCACCGGCATGGCACCGGCATGGCACCGGCATGGCACCGGCATGGCACCGGCATGGCACCGGCATGGCACCGGCATGGCACCGGCATGGCACCGGCATGGCACCGGCATGGCACCGGCATGGCACCGGCATGGCACCGGCATGGCACCGGCATGGCACCGGCATGGCACCGGCATGGCACCGGCATGGCACGGCATGGCACCGGCATGGCACCGGCATGGCACCGGCATGGCACGGCATGGCACGGCATGGCACGGCATGGCACGGCATGGCACCGGCATGGCACCGGCATGGCACGGCATGGCACGGCCTGGCACGGCATGGCACGGCATGGCACGGCATGGCACGGCATGGCACGGCATGGCACGGCATGGCACGGCATGGCACGGCATGGCACGGCATGGCACGGCATGGCACGGCATGGCACGGCATGGCACGGCATGGCACGGCATGGCACGGCATGGCACGGCATGGAATGGCATTGAATGGCATGGAATGGCATGGAATGGCATGGAATGGCATGGAATGGCATGGAATGGCATGGCACGGCATGGCACGGCATGGCACGGCATTGAATGGCATGGAATGGCATGGAATGGCATGGAATGGCATGGAATGGCATGGAATGGCATGGAATGGCATGGAATGGCATGGAATGGCATGGAATGGCATGGAATGGCATGGAATGGCATGGAATGGCATGGAATGGCATGGAATGGCATGGAATGGCATGGAATGGCATGGAATGGCATGGAATGGCATGGAATGGCATGGAATGGCATGGAATGGCATGGAATGGCATGGAATGGCATGGAATTGCATGGAATGGCATGGAATGGCATGGAATGGCATGGAATGGCATGGCACCGGCATGGCACCGGCATGGCACCGGCATGGCACGGCATGGCACCGGCATGGCACGGCATGGCACCGGCATGGCACGGCATGGCACCGGCATGGCACGGCATGGCACCGGCATGGCACGGCATGGCACCGGCATGGCACCGGCATGGCACGGCATGGCACCGGCATGGCACGGCATGGCACCGGCATGGCACGGCATGGCACCGGCATGGCACCGGCATGGCACGGCATGGCACCGGCATGGCACGGCATGGCACCGGCATGGCACGGCATGGCACCGGCATGGCACGGCATGGCACCGGCATGGCACGGCATGGAATGGCATTGAATGGCATTGAATGGCATGGAATGGCATGGAATGGCATGGCACCGGCATGGCACCGCATGGCACGGCATGGCACGGCATGGCACGGCATTGAATGGCATGGAATGGCATGGAATGGCATGGAATGGCATGGAATGGCATGGAATTGCATGGAATGGCATGGAATGGCATGGAATTGCATGGAATGGCATGGAATGGCATGGAATGGCATGGAATGGCATGGCACCGGCATGGAATGGCATGGAATGGCATGGCACCGGCATGGAATGGCATGGAATGGCATGGAATGGCATGGAATGGCATGGAATGGCATGGAATGGCATGGAATGGCATGGCACCGGCATGGCACCGGCATGGCACCGGCATGGCACCGGCATGGCACGGCATGGCACCGGCATGGCACGGAATGGCATGGAATGGCATGGAATGGCATGGAATGGCATGGAATGGCATGGAATGGCATGGAATGGCATGGCACCGGCATGGCACCGGCATGGCACCGGCATGGCACCGGCATGGCACCGGCATGGCACCGGCATGGCACGGCATGGCACCGGCATGGCACCGGCATGGCACCGGCATGGCACCGGCATGGCACCGGCATGGCACCGGCATGGCACCGGCATGGCACCGGCATGGCACCGGCATGGCACCGGCATGGCACCGGCATGGCACCGGCATGGCACCGGCATGGCACCGGCATGGCACCGGCATGGCACCGGCATGGCACCGGCATGGCACCGGCATGGCACCGGCATGGCACCGGCATGGCACCGGCATGGCACCGGCATGGCACCGGCATGGCACCGGCATGGCACCGGCATGGCACCGGCATGGCACCGGCATGGCACCGGCATGGCACCGGCATGGCACCGGCATGGCACCGGCATGGCACCGGCATGGCACCGGCATGGCACCGGCATGGCACCGGCATGGCACCGGCATGGCACCGGCATGGCACCGGCATGGCACCGGCATGGCACCGGCATGGCACCGGCATGGCACCGGCATGGCACCGGCATGGCACCGGCATGGCACCGGCATGGCACCGGCATGGCACCGGCATGGCACCGGCATGGCACCGGCATGGCACCGGCATGGCACCGGCATGGCACCGGCATGGCACCGGCATGGCACCGGCATGGCACCGGCATGGCACCGGCATGGCACCGGCATGGCACCGGCATGGCACCGGCATGGCACCGGCATGGCACCGGCATGGCACCGGCATGGCACCGGCATGGCACCGGCATGGCACCGGCATGGCACCGGCATGGCACCGGCATGGCACCGGCATGGCACCGGCATGGCACGGCATGGCACCGGCATGGCACCGGCATGGCACCGGCATGGCACCGGCATGGCACCGGCATGGCACCGGCATGGCACCGGCATGGCACCGGCATGGCACGGCATGGCACCGGCATGGCACGGCATGGCACCGGCATGGCACGGTATGGCACCGGCATGGCACGGCACGGCACCGGCATGGCACGGCACGGCACCGGCATGGCACGGCATGGCACCGGCATGGCACGGCATGGCACCGGCATGGCACGGCATGGCACCGGCATGGCACCGGCATGGCACGGCATGGCACCGGCATGGCACGGCATGGCACCGGCATGGAACGGCATGGCACGGCATGGCACGGCATGGCACGGCATGGCACCGGCATGGCACCGGCATGGCACCGGCATGGCACCGGCATGGCACCGGCATGGCACGGCATGGCACCGGCATGGCACGGCATGGCACCGGCATGGCACGGTATGGCACCGGCATGGCACGGCACGGCACCGGCATGGCACGGCACGGCACCGGCATGGCACGGCATGGCACCGGCATGGCACGGCATGGCACCGGCATGGCACGGCATGGCACCGGCATGGCACCGGCATGGCACGGCATGGCACCGGCATGGCACGGCATGGCACCGGCATGGAACGGCATGGCACGGCATGGCACGGCATGGCACGGCATGGCACCGGCATGGCACCGGCATGGCACGGCATGGCACGGCCTGGCACGGCATGGCACGGCATGGCACGGCATGGCACGGCATGGCACGGCATGGCACGGCATGGCACGGCATGGCACGGCATGGCACGGCATGGCACGGCATGGCACGGCATGGCACGGCATGGCACGGCATGGCACGGCATGGAATGGCATTGAATGGCATTGAATGGCATGGAATGGCATGGAATGGCATGGAATGGCATGGAATGGCATGGAATGGCATGGAATGGCATGGCACGGCATGGCACGGCATGGCACGGCATGGCACGGCATTGAATGGCATGGAATGGCATGGAATGGCATGGAATGGCATGGAATGGCATGGAATCGCATGGAATCGCATGGAATGGCATGGAATGGCATGGAATGGCATGGAATGGCATGGAATGGCATGGAATGGCATGGAATGGCATGGAATGGCATGGAATGGCATGGAATGGCATGGAATGGCATGGAATGGCATGGAATGGCATGGAATGGCATGGAATGGCATGGAATGGCATGGAATGGCATGGAATGGCATGGAATGGCATGGAATGGCATGGAATGGCATGGAATGGCATGGAATGGCATGGAATGGCATGGAATGGCATGGAATGGCATGGAATGGCATGGAATGGCATGGCACCCGCATGGCACCGGCATGGCACCGGCATGGCACCGGCATGGCACCGGCATGGCACGGCATGGCACCGGCATGGCACCGGCATGGCACCGGCATGGCACCGGCATGGCACGGCATGGCACGGCATGGCACGGCATGGCACGGCATGGCACCGGCATGGCACCGGCATGGCACCGGCATGGCACGGCATGGCACCGGCATGGCACGGCATGGCACCGGCATGGCACGGCATGGCACGGCATGGCACCGGCATGGCACGGCATGGCACCGGCATGGCACGGCATGGCACCGGCATGGCACGGCATGGCACCGGCATGGCACGGCATGGCACCGGCATGGCACGGCATGGCACCGGCATGGCACGGCATGGCACCGGCATGGCACGGCATGGCACCGGCATGGCACGGCATGGCACCGGCATGGCACGGCATGGCACCGGCATGGCACGGCATGGCACCGGCATGGCACGGCATGGCACCGGCATGGCACGGCATGGCACCGGCATGGCACGGCATGGCACCGGCATGGCACGGCATGGCACGGCATGGCACGGCATGGAATGGCATTGAATGGCATTGAATGGCATGGAATGGCATGGAATGGCATGGAATGGCATGGAATGGCATGGCACCGCATGGCACGGCATGGCACGGCATGGCACGGCATGGCACGGCATTGAATGGCATGGAATGGCATGGAATGGCATGGAATGGCATGGAATGGCATGGAATGGCATGGAATGGCATGGAATGGCATGGAATGGCATGGAATGGCATGGAATGGCATGGAATGGCATGGAATGGCATGGAATTGCATGGAATGGCATGGAATGGCATGGAATGGCATGGAATGGCATGGCACCGGCATGGCACCGGCATGGCACCGGCATGGCACGGCATGGCACCGGCATGGCACGGCATGGCACCGGCATGGCACGGCATGGCACCGGCATGGCACGGCATGGCACGGCATGGCACGGCATGGCACGGCATGGCACGGCATGGCACGGCATGGCACGGCATGGAATGGCATTGAATGGCATTGAATGGCATGGAATGGCATGGAATGGCATGGCACCGGCATGGCACCGGCATGGCACCGGCATGGCACCGGCATGGCACCGGCATGGCACCGGCATGGCACCGGCATGGCACCGGCATGGCACCGGCATGGCACGGCATGGCACCGGCATGGCACCGGCATGGCACCGGCATGGCACCGGCATGGCACGGCATGGCACCGGCATGGCACGGCATGGCACGGCATGGCACGGCATGGCACGGCATGGCACGGCATGGCACGGCATGGCACGGCATGGCACGGCATGGCACGGCATGGCACGGCATGGCACGGCATGGCACGGCATGGCACGGCATGGCACGGCATGGCACGGCATGGCACGGCATGGCACGGCATGGAATGGCATGGAATGGCATGGAATGGCATGGCACCGGCATGGCACCGGCATGGCACCGGCATGGCACCGGCATGGCACCGGCATGGCACCGGCATGGCACCGGCATGGCACCGGCATGGCACCGGCATGGCACCGGCATGGCACCGGCATGGCACCGGCATGGCACCGGCATGGCACCGGCATGGCACCGGCATGGCACCGGCATGGCACCGGCATGGCACCGGCATGGCACCGGCATGGCACGGCATGGCACCGGCATGGCACCGGCATGGCACCGGCATGGCACCGGCATGGCACGGCATGGCACGGCATGGCACGGCATGGCACGGCATGGCACCGGCATGGCACCGGCATGGCACCGGCATGGCACCGGCATGGCACGGCATGGCACCGGCATGGCACGGCATGGCACCGGCATGGCACGGTATGGCACCGGCATGGCACGGCATGGCACCGGCATGGCACGGCACGGCACCGGCATGGCACGGCATGGCACCGGCATGGCACGGCATGGCACCGGCATGGCACGGCATGGCACCGGCATGGCACCGGCATGGCACGGCATGGCACCGGCATGGCACGGCATGGCACCGGCATGGAACGGCATGGCACGGCATGGCACGGCATGGCACGGCATGGCACCGGCATGGCACCGGCATGGCACGGCATGGCACGGCCTGGCACGGCATGGCACGGCATGGCACGGCATGGCACGGCATGGCACGGCATGGCACGGCATGGCACGGCATGGCACGGCACGGCATGGCACGGCATGGCACGGCATGGCACGGCATGGCACGGCATGGCACGGCATGGTACGGCATGGCACGGCATGGCACGGCATGGCACGGCATGGCACGGCATGGCACGGCATGGCACGGCATTGAATGGCATGGAATGGCATGGAATGGCATGGAATGGCATGGAATGGCATGGAATCGCATGGAATCGCATGGAATGGCATGGAATGGCATGGAATGGCATGGAATGGCATGGAATGGCATGGAATGGCATGGAATGGCATGGAATGGCATGGAATGGCATGGAATGGCATGGAATGGCATGGAATGGCATGGAATGGCATGGAATGGCATGGAATGGCATGGAATGGCATGGCACCGGCATGGCACCGGCATGGCACCGGCATGGCACCGGCATGGCACCGGCATGGCACCGGCATGGCACCGGCATGGCACCGGCATGGCACGGCATGGCACCGGCATGGCACCGGCATGGCACCGGCATGGCACCGGCATGGCACGGCATGGCACGGCATGGCACGGCATGGCACGGCATGGCACGGCATGGCACCGGCATGGCACCGGCATGGCACCGGCATGGCACCGGCATGGCACCGGCATGGCACCGGCATGGCACGGCATGGCACCGGCATGGCACGGCATGGCACCGGCATGGCACGGTATGGCACCGGCATGGCACGGCATGGCACCGGCATGGCACGGCATGGCACCGGCATGGCACGGCATGGCACCGGCATGGCACGGCATGGCACCGGCATGGCACGGCATGGCACCGGCATGGCACGGCATGGCACCGGCATGGCACGGCATGGCACCGGCATGGCACGGCATGGCACCGGCATGGCACGGCATGGCACCGGCATGGCACGGCATGGCACCGGCATGGCACGGCATGGCACCGGCATGGCACGGCATGGCACCGGCATGGCACGGCATGGCACGGCATGGAATGGCATTGAATGGCATTGAATGGCATGGAATGGCATGGAATGGCATGGAATGGCATGGAATGGCATGGAATGGCATGGAATGGCATGGCACCGCATGGCACGGCATGGCACGGCATTGAATGGCATGGAATGGCATGGAATGGCATGGAATGGCATGGAATGGCATGGAATGGCATGGAATGGCATGGAATGGCATGGAATGGCATGGAATGGCATGGAATGGCATGGAATGGCATGGAATGGCATGGAATGGCATGGAATGGCATGGAATGGCATGGAATGGCATGGAATGGCATGGAATGGCATGGAATGGCATGGAATGGCATGGAATGGCATGGAATGGCATGGAATGGCATGGAATGGCATGGAATGGCATGGAATGGCATGGAATGGCATGGAATGGCATGGAATGGCATGGAATGGCATGGAATGGCATGGAATGGCATGGAATGGCATGGAATGGCATGGAATGGCATGGAATGGCATGGAATGGCATGGAATGGCATGGAATTGCATGGAATGGCATGGAATGGCATGGAATGGCATGGAATGGCATGGAATGGCATGGCACCGGCATGGCACCGGCATGGCACCGGCATGGCACGGCATGGCACCGGCATGGCACGGCATGGCACCGGCATGGCACGGCATGGCACCGGCATGGCACGGCATGGCACCGGCATGGCACGGCATGGCACGGCATGGCACGGCATGGCACGGCATGGCACGGCATGGAATGGCATTGAATGGCATTGAATGGCATGGAATGGCAGGGAATGGCATGGAATGGCATGGAATGGCATGGAATGGCATGGAATGGCATGGAATGGCATGGAATGGCATGGAATGGCATGGAATGGCATGGAATGGCATGGAATGGCATGGAATGGCATGGAATGGCATGGAATGGCATGGAATGGCATGGAATGGCATGGAATGGCATGGAATGGCATGGAATGGCATGGAATGGCATGGAATGGCATGGAATGGCATGGAATGGCATGGAATGGCATGGAATGGCATGGAATGGCATGGAATGGCATGGAATTGCATGGAATGGCATGGAATGGCATGGAATGGCATGGAATGGCATGGCACCGGCATGGAATGGCATGGCACCGGCATGGCACGGCATGGCACCGGCATGGCACGGCATGGCACCGGCATGGCACGGCATGGCACCGGCATGGCACGGCATGGCACCGGCATGGCACCGGCATGGCACGGCATGGCACCGGCATGGCACGGCATGGCACCGGCATGGCACGGCATGGCACCGGCATGGCACGGCATGGCACCGGCATGGCACGGCATGGCACCGGCATGGCACGGCATGGCACCGGCATGGCACGGCATGGCACGGCATGGCACGGCATGGAATGGCATTGAATGGCATTGAATGGCATGGAATGGCATGGAATGGCATGGAATGGCATGGAATGGCATGGCACCGGCATGGCACCGCATGGCACGGCATGGCACGGCATGGCACGGCATTGAATGGCATGGAATGGAATGGAATGGCATGGAATGGCATGGAATGGCATGGAATGGCATGGAATGGCATGGAATGGCATGGAATGGCATGGAATGGCATGGAATGGCATGGAATGGCATGGAATGGCATGGAATGGCATGGAATGGCATGGAATGGCATGGAATGGCATGGAATGGCATGGAATGGCATGGAATGGCATGGAATGGCATGGAATGGCATGGAATGGCATGGAATGGCATGGAATGGCATGGAATGGCATGGCACCGGCATGGCACCGGCATGGCACCGGCATGGCACCGGCATGGCACCGGCATGGCACGGCATGGCACCGGCATGGCACGGCATGGCACCGGCATGGCACGGCATGGCACCGGCATGGCACGGCATGGCACCGGCATGGCACGGCATGGCACCGGCATGGCACGGCATGGCACCGGCATGGCACGGCATGGCACCGGCATGGCACGGCATGGCACCGGCATGGCACGGCATGGCACGGCATGGCACGGCATGGAATGGCATTGAATGGCATGGAATGGCATGGAATGGCATGGAATGGCATGGAATGGCATGGAATGGCATGGAATGGCATGGCACCGCATGGCACGGCATGGCACGGCATGGCACGGCATGGCACGGCATGGCACGGCATGGCACGGCATTGAATGGCATGGAATGGCATGGAATGGCATGGAATGGCATGGAATGGCATGGAATGGCATGGAATGGCATGGAATGGCATGGAATGGCATGGAATGGCATGGAATGGCATGGAATGGCATGGAATGGCATGGAATGGCATGGAATGGCATGGAATGGCATGGAATGGCATGGAATGGCATGGAATGGCATGGAATGGCATGGAATGGCATGGAATGGCATGGAATGGCATGGAATGGCATGGAATGGCATGGAATGGCATGGAATGGCATGGAATGGCATGGAATTGCATGGAATTGCATGGAATGGCATGGAATGGCATGGCACCGGCATGGCACCGGCATGGCACCGGCATGGCACGGCATGGCACCGGCATGGCACGGCATGGCACGGCATGGCACGGCATGGCACGGCATGGCACGGCATGGCACGGCATGGCACGGCATGGCACGGCATGGCACGGCATGGCACGGCATGGAATGGCATGGAATGGCATGGAATGGCATGGCACCGGCATGGCACCGGCATGGCACCGGCATGGCACCGGCATGGCACCGGCATGGCACCGGCATGGCACCGGCATGGCACCGGCATGGCACCGGCATGGCACCGGCATGGCACCGGCATGGCACCGGCATGGCACCGGCATGGCACCGGCATGGCACCGGCATGGCACCGGCATGGCACCGGCATGGCACCGGCATGGCACCGGCATGGCACGGCATGGCACCGGCATGGCACCGGCATGGCACCGGCATGGCACGGCATGGCACGGCATGGCACGGCATGGCACGGCATGGCACCGGCATGGCACCGGCATGGCACGGCATGGCACGGCCTGGCACGGCATGGCACGGCATGGCACGGCATGGCACGGCATGGCACGGCATGGCACGGCATGGCACGGCATGGCACGGCATGGCACGGCATGGCACGGCATGGCACGGCATGGCACGGCATGGCACGGCATGGCACGGCATGGCACGGCATGGCACGGCATGGCACGGCATGGCACGGCATGGCACGGCATGGCACGGCATGGCACGGCATGGAATGGCATTGAATGGCATTGAATGGCATGGAATGGCATGGAATGGCATGGAATGGCATGGAATGGCATGGAATGGCATGGAATGGCATGGAATGGCATGGAATGGCATGGAATGGCATGGCACGGCATGGCACGGCATGGCACGGCATTGAATGGCATGGAATGGCATGGAATGGCATGGAATGGCATGGAATGGCATGGAATGGCATGGAATGGCATGGAATGGCATGGAATGGCATGGAATGGCATGGAATGGCATGGAATGGCATGGAATGGCATGGAATGGCATGGAATGGCATGGAATGGCATGGAATGGCATGGAATGGCATGGAATGGCATGGAATGGCATGGAATGGCATGGAATGGCATGGAATGGCATGGAATGGCATGGAATGGCATGGAATGGCATGGAATGGCATGGAATTGCATGGAATGGCATGGAATGGCATGGAATGGCATGGAATGGCATGGCACCGGCATGGCACCGGCATGGCACCGGCATGGCACGGCATGGCACCGGCATGGCACGGCATGGCACCGGCATGGCACGGCATGGCACCGGCATGGCACGGCATGGCACCGGCATGGCACGGCATGGCACCGGCATGGCACCGGCATGGCACGGCATGGCACCGGCATGGCACGGCATGGCACCGGCATGGCACGGCATGGCACCGGCATGGCACCGGCATGGCACGGCATGGCACCGGCATGGCACGGCATGGCACCGGCATGGCACGGCATGGCACCGGCATGGCACGGCATGGCACCGGCATGGCACGGCATGGAATGGCATTGAATGGCATTGAATGGCATGGAATGGCATGGAATGGCATGGCACCGGCATGGCACCGCATGGCACGGCATGGCACGGCATGGCACGGCATTGAATGGCATGGAATGGCATGGAATGGCATGGAATGGCATGGAATTGCATGGAATGGCATGGAATGGCATGGAATTGCATGGAATGGCATGGAATGGCATGGAATGGCATGGAATGGCATGGCACCGGCATGGAATGGCATGGAATGGCATGGCACCGGCATGGAATGGCATGGAATGGCATGGAATGGCATGGAATGGCATGGAATGGCATGGAATGGCATGGAATGGCATGGCACCGGCATGGCACCGGCATGGCACCGGCATGGCACCGGCATGGCACGGCATGGCACCGGCATGGCACGGAATGGCATGGAATGGCATGGAATGGCATGGAATGGCATGGAATGGCATGGAATGGCATGGAATGGCATGGAATGGCATGGAATGGCATGGAATGGCATGGAATGGCATGGAATGGCATGGCACCGGCATGGCACCGGCATGGCACCGGCATGGCACCGGCATGGCACCGGCATGGCACCGGCATGGCACGGCATGGCACCGGCATGGCACCGGCATGGCACCGGCATGGCACCGGCATGGCACCGGCATGGCACCGGCATGGCACCGGCATGGCACCGGCATGGCACCGGCATGGCACCGGCATGGCACCGGCATGGCACCGGCATGGCACCGGCATGGCACCGGCATGGCACCGGCATGGCACCGGCATGGCACCGGCATGGCACCGGCATGGCACCGGCATGGCACCGGCATGGCACCGGCATGGCACCGGCATGGCACCGGCATGGCACCGGCATGGCACCGGCATGGCACCGGCATGGCACCGGCATGGCACCGGCATGGCACCGGCATGGCACCGGCATGGCACCGGCATGGCACCGGCATGGCACCGGCATGGCACCGGCATGGCACCGGCATGGCACCGGCATGGCACCGGCATGGCACCGGCATGGCACCGGCATGGCACCGGCATGGCACCGGCATGGCACCGGCATGGCACCGGCATGGCACCGGCATGGCACCGGCATGGCACCGGCATGGCACCGGCATGGCACCGGCATGGCACCGGCATGGCACCGGCATGGCACCGGCATGGCACCGGCATGGCACCGGCATGGCACCGGCATGGCACCGGCATGGCACGGCATGGCACCGGCATGGCACGGCATGGCACCGGCATGGCACCGGCATGGCACGG